>CM035808.1:73608661-73647528 GCA_020466095.1 Chlorops oryzae | reverse complement strand
GCTAACTAAAAAAAAAAAAAAATTCCCACTCCTTTCTCTAATAGTTATAATGCGCTTGCGTCACTTCACGGATTCACAAAGTAGAAATAAATATCATTCTATAAAAAAAAAAAAAAAGTCATAAAAATCTTTTAAATATATATATCTAGATTTTCTATTATTGCAACTATGTCCAAATGAAATATATATTGTTTATACCAATTTATCCACTTTCTGGTAACCATCTGATATAGGCGGAAGTTAGCCAACCTGAATTTAAGAAAAAAAAATAGAATTTCATATATATATGTATATATATATTATTTTTTTTTGAAAATTTATCGGACATTTCATTCGACTTGTAATATTATAAAATTATTTAAAACTTTATTTGTCGAGCTTAGGGTTATTATTTTTTTCATATAAAATTCATTAGTCGGCAAGGTTCAAGAATAATTTAGTACATCAAATTTTCATTCATAATGCCACGAAATACAGGAACCGAGGAGCTTCCCTTTTGCTCAATATGTAGCGAGAATGTCCAACTTGAAGAAAACAAATCTGTTACTCCTTGTAGCCATGAATTTCATGAAAGTTGTCTAAAAACTTGGTTAGAAACCCATCAGACATGTCCCGTGTGCCGTGGAGCATGTGAAGTATCCGATGTTCGCTATTTTGTTGCTAACAGACCTTTGACTGGAGCAATCCCAAGATCTCGTCCACTCACCCGAGCTGTTACTCAGAGTCAAACCTTATCCTCAGGCTTGAATTTGCCAGCTCCAACTATTAATCTGGTAGAAACACCGGCAGTCCCTACTTCGAACACTGTCAATATGGACACTGTTCAAAATTTAATTTCGTCCTCACTTTCCTCTTTTAGAAATGAGTTGTCCCAGATGATATCGTCAGAACTTTCAGGTCTTATGCACAATATTAATAGGACTAGATCTAATAGCAACACCCTTCCCACTCTTGATCGCAATAACCAATTGAGCGCAAATGTTCCGCAAAGACGCTCAGAAATTCCTGACCTAAGCGATTTAGGAGCCGCAATGCTAATTGGAGCAACTACCCCGATAGAGCCGCAGAATGGAGCTTCAATCTCGACTCTGCTCGAAGAAGCCTTAACGGAAACAGAAATTCCGAAAGGACACCCGAACAGACCGCGAATATCATAAGGCATTGGAATATTAAAATTCTCCGGTACGCGAGGCGATATCCCAATTGATAATTTCATTTACCAAGTGCGTACTTTGACAGAAGACTACCTCCATAGCGATTTTTCACGACTTTGTCAGCACCTACATATTCTCTTTGATGACAAAGCCAGACAATGGTTTTGGAGATACCATCAAGAGGTGAGAACTATAGAATGGCCAAGTTTTTGTGAAGCTCTCAAAAGAGAATACAAGGATTGCACTAGTGACTACGACATTCGCAGCGAAATGTTGCGTCGAAAACAGCGAACAAATGAAATGTTCGAAGACTATTTAGCTAGCATGATGTCGCTGCAAGATAGGCTCAGAAGTAGGCTGACCGAATTAGATTTGGTGGAAACCATTTTGAGAAATTTGAAACCCGAAATACGTCACGAATTATTACATTTAGACATTCGAACCATTTCTGACCTTAAGCGAGAAATGAGGCGTCATGAGGCTTTTATGCGCGACGTTCAAAATGCTTATTCAGCAAAACCTCAAACGCGTAGGCATATTGCCGAAATTACTTCCGAAGCAGTAGGGGATTCAGCCATTGACGCTGATGGTGAAGTGTGTGCCATGAATGGCCCCATAGTGTGTTGGAATTGTGATGGTACAGGCCATAGCTACAAAGAGTGTGTGCAACCCAGAAGAATTTTCTGTTACGGTTGTGGCGCGATTGACACATACAAGCCAAACTGTCAAAAGTGCGCAAACCGCCGGGAAAACTTCTTGAGGGGTGCTCGCAACTCCAGCAGCGGGCATCCATCATCACAAGGCCCTCGGAACTAACAGAACAGCTAGTTAGAGAAGAAAAGCCAATACACCCCCTGCAGAGACCTTTTCACGTTAGACTTAAGGCTTATAACGAATTAAGAGATCGATTATTTGGAAATGTAAATAAACTAACTAGCCATAGCCGATCAACACGAAGAATGCGTGATTACTGGAATAGAGTAAGGAATTTTAAGAAAATTATTATTTCGTCTATTATTCACAAAAATGATGACATCAGAGCCTACGCTCAATTAGAAATATTTGGAAGGAAATATACAGCTCTTTTGGATAGTGGAGCAACCACAAGCGTAGTTGGTGGTAATTTAGCATTAGAGATAGAATTAAATAACTATTTTTCATCGAAGATAAAAGGAATCGTAAGAACGGCAGATGGACAGAGTCAGAATGTTTCCGGCACCATAGGTCCAAAAATAAATTTTAATAAGCAGAGCAGGAATTGTGAATTTTTGGTTGTCAAGTCCATTAAAGACGATATTATTTGCGGCTTTGATTTCTTTAAGGCTTTTGGCATTAAAATCTCCATGAGTGATGACAATGTTGTAAATTCGATTGAAAGTTTCGAAGAAGAAAATCCCGATAAAATTAAATTAACTTCATTTCAGCGTGAGAAATTAAATTCCGTTATTTCCGTTTTCCCAGCCTTTGAGAAAGAAGGACTAGGCTGCACTAACTTGCTTGAGCACAAAATCGATACTGCTACGGCCGTGCCCGTGAAACAGCGATTTTACCCTATTTCGCTAGCGATTGAGAAAATAATGTGCGCTGAAGTTGATCGAATGATAAGTTTGGGTGTAGTTGAAGAGGCAACAAACACGTCTTGGTCGTCGCCAGTAGTGTTAGTGGTCAAGCCCAACAAAAATCGACTTTGTCTAGACTCGAAACCACTAAATGCTGCTACAGTCAAGGATTCGTATCCAATACCAAACATCGACGGTCTGATTTCCCGGCTTCCTGCCGTACATTTTATATCTAAAATCGACTTAAAAGATGCCTTTTGGCAAATTAAGTTAGACGAATCTTCTCGCCCAAAGACTGATACCATAAAAGACCACTATAAAAGTATGCCATTTGGTTTGTGCAATGCGCCTCAAACTATGTGTCGCCTTATGGGCAAAGTCATTCCATATTCTCTAAAGACACATGTCTTTGTTTATCTGGATGATTTGTTGGTGGCATCACATAGCTTTGAGGAGCATTTGTCTCATCTCCTTGAAGTAGCATCGAATCTACGAAAAGCTGGTCTAACGATCAATGTGGCAAAGAGTAATTTTGGCCTTAAGCAAGTAAAATATTTGGGTTTTATAGTAGGGCAAGGTGAACTCAAAGTAGATGGCGACAAAGTAAAGGCAATCGTGGAATATCCAGTGCCAAAGTCTGTACGACAAGTGCGGAGATTTCTAGGCATGATTGGCTGGTATAGGCGATTTCTGAGCGATTACTCGTCTGCAACATTTCACTTGACTGAGCTGTTGTCGAAACGAAAATCATTCACGTGGAATGAAAATTCTCAAACATCATTTGATAAGTTAAAAAAATTACTAACTACTGCCCCTGTTTTAGTCCACCCGGACTATGAGAAACCGTTCATTGTCAATTGCGATGCTAGTGTTCACGGTGTAGGAGGCGTTTTGGCACAACTAGACGCCGAAGGTACGGAGAGGCCGATTGGGTGTTTTCCGCATAAACTCAACAAAGGTCAACGTAACTACACAGTCACAGAGCTCGAATGTTTAGCGGTTATTTTGGCCATTAAGAAATTTCGACCGTACATAGAGGGCCAAGAATTCTGTGTGATTTCAGATCATGCAAGCCTTAAATGGCTTATGACCCAGAAAGACCTCTCTGGTAGATTAGCCAGATGGGCATTAAAACTTCAAGCGCATAATTTCAAAATAACACACCGTAAAGGCAGTGAAAACGTAGTCGCTGACGCTTTGTCGCGGGTTTACGAATCCGATGATGCCGTGAATGCAATAGACGTTGAAAGACTTCCAGCAATAGATTTATCCTTCAACAGCTTTGATAGTGAAGAGTACGTAGAGGTTAGAAATAAACTAGAAGAAAACCCCTTCCCAGACTTCAAGATCATAGATAAATTTGTATACAAGCGGACTGAGTTTTCTAAGGGTGACAAAGACGAATCCTGTGATTGGAAGTTACTTGTCCCAAAACTACTTCGGCACAGCGTAATTTTCTCAGCTCATGACTCGCCACACTCCGCTCATGGAGGAATTGCAAAAACGGTTTATAATATACGCAAGTATTTCTACTGGCCTGGGCTTGTAAACGATGTCAAAGCATATATTGCTGATTGTGAAATCTGTCAAACAACGAAAGCTCCAAATCAGATACTAAGGCCACGAATGGGACAGTTAGTAGAAACAGAACGGCCGTTCCAAAAATTGTATATCGACTTGATAGGACCTTTACCCAGATCTAAACGGGGTAACATGGGGATACTGATCGTACTCGATCATTTTTCAAAATTCACATTCTTGCATCCGCTAAAACGATTCGTTTCAAGCACTATTGTGGATTTTCTACAAAAATCTATATTTGATTGTCTTGGAGTACCTGAAACTATCTTATCGGATAACGGAAGTCAGTTTCGTAGTACTGAGTTTGAGTCATTTCTAAGACGTAATGGCGTCAAACATGTCTATACAGCTCGGCACTCTCCACAAGCCAATGCATCAGAACGGGTTAACCGGTCGATCAACCAGGCCTTGCGCGCATTCGTAAAAAGAGACCAACGAGACTGGGACGCATACCTTAGCAGCATTAACTCAGCACTTCGTAATAGTGTCCATCAGAGCATTGAAAGGCCTCCCTATGAAATAGTTTTTGGTCAGTCCATGGTGACTCATGGAGACGACTACACGTTGCTTAAAAATCTAAGTTTACTGAAAGAATCGTTTTCTGGCCTCAATCGTATAGATCACTGTAATTTAGTACGAGCCCAGGTAATTAATAACATTAAAAATGCCTATGAAAAGAACGCTAAAACGTACAACCTGCGAGCCAGATCCCGTCAATTCCACGTAGGGCAAATAGTAACTCGCCGAAATTTTGCACAAAGCAACTTAGCCGAGCATTTTAATGCAAAACTTGCACCTATAGGCATAAGAGCCAAGATACTAAAGAAAATTGGAACAGTTAATTATGAACTCGAAGATATAGGTACAAATTCGGTAGGCATATACCATGCAAAAGACATATGGTGAAGCTTGTCTCGTTCAGTTGCAATTTCAAAGCAGGCTATGCAATTTTATCTGTTTTGTGGGAGACAATCATTTCCAAATTGCCAGATTTTCTTTTGTCCATCATGCTGAGAAACAAATCAAACAGAGTAATTAGAGCATTTTAATTTTGCCACCACTGTAACTTTCCAATGTCAGTACCTGAAAGTGAAAAGTATGCGGTACGGGTACATGTGTCCAAAATTTTCGTCATCATTTCCGTTCTCAAGTTTCCTTCTTTTCTAACTTGGATTTCGAGCCGTAAGCATCAATAAAAGAATTTTATAAGGTATTGGACTTAAAATTTAGAAAAAAAAAACTATCATTTTTTCCTAATTTATGCTTCAACTTTAAGAAGAAAAAAAAAAAAAAAAAAAAAATATTAAACTCTTTTAGATCAAAACCGAAATTCAGAATCGGAAGAAAGGAAATTCTAAAATTATTTTCAAAAAAAAAAAAATAAGAGGACAAGAAAAGAAGAAGACTTGGAAGAGGAAAAAGAATAATCAATTAAATAAATTTAAAATAAAATCTGACGAAGATTTGAAATATGTACACGGACTCATATATTTTCGTATTACATTTCAATAGCAGGTGAGCAAGAATTTTACTTTCGCATAGTGCAGGTTTTAACAAAAAAAAAAAAAAAACAACATTCGTACTTTTATTTTATTTTCTTAGGCAACCAAAACTCGCATAAGGCTCCAGTTCTGTGTAGGCAGCGGACGCTGCGAGAAGAGAAGAGTAGGAATGAGACCTTGGATACACTAATAGAAGGCCGCTAATTTTCTCCCGAGGACCAGTGTCCAAAACAAAAACGGAATAATCCATCACATTTCCTACATACATATATGTGTCGTAAGAAACCTGAGCCACGTTGCTAAATGCACTTAGACTAACTCTAAAATTGCACAGTTGTGCGTGAACGCTCTCTCAAGACGAGCGCCAAAAATTTTAAGGAATTAGTTTATAAAAAAAAAAAAAAGTAAATTAAATATAAAACGTGTAAGTTACGTAACATCATTAATTTGTTTGCGAGTGAAGTTGCGCAAATTTTTTTATATTAACGTGAATGAAGGAATGCTAAATAAAAGGAAATATTAGGAAAAGTGCATAAATTGTAAGAAAAACCAAAGCTTTTCGGCCGAAACCGCCGCCATAGTGCAAATCCGGCATGGAGGCCGAAGAGGTTGGTTCTTCGTACAAGTAGGCGTGGCCAGTTAAATTTATTGAAAATTTCCCCTCGAAAAAAAAAACAAAAATATATAAAATGTGACTTCTTTAAAATAATAGCAACAACAACACATCTTTACTGTCATCGGCAACAACAACAGGCGCCTGCTGAACATTGCTGTAATAAGATGCTGTAAGTGCAACTATATCGTTTCCATTTTATTTTTTTTATGTTGGAATCCAACATATATTTCAATAAGACTAGTCAAAGTTGCCTAGAAAGAAAAGGAAATGCGTAATCAAAAGAAAAAAAAAGGAAATCCATTTTAAGAATGTGAAAAAAAAAAAAAGAAAAAAAAAATAAAACAAAAAAAAAAAAAAAATAAACCAACAAAAACGATAAGAGAAAAGAAGACAAGGTGATGGCGACAGGTGATCCAAATATTCTAATTGGAATATTAAGAGAAGTGCTATGATTCTCTGTCGATCAGCGATCTCTCTTCTTTTGGTTTTAAATCTCGCCGTACTGTGGTCACTTCATCTCATTTTGTTTTGGTAAAGTAATTAAGTATGAAGAACAAATCATTGGCTTTCGCTTTTAATTTTTGTTTTGGCTACGCAAATTCTATTTGAATGTTGTGCATTGATGTAGAGAGCTACACTGAAAATTTCTATATCGTCAAATAAATGAGAAAAAAAAAAGAGAATCCAAAACAAAACCAAAATCCATAGCCAAATCGATTCTATTTAATTACCAATGTAATTATACTTTTGATTTGAGCAATGCAATGACTTGGCGATATGAATATATTTTGTTTTGAGTTGGATTTCTTTTCATATACATATATCTATAGATCGTGTGGTTGATAGGTAATATTTATGCAAGTATCTATGAAGTTGTATGATTTTCTTTTATAAAAGTGTGAAATAAAATAATGTAAGTGAAATGGAGCTCTAAATTTTTAACAATTTATTTCGAAATGTGAAACCACAGTGAAGTTGTGGTAAATTAATTAGGGCTTATGCAGAATCGTTTTAGAAGGCATAGGATGGAAGGGAGGGCATAGGAAGTCAGGGAAACCAACACCTCAATTCCCTGACGAATCTATTAGAGGAAGGAAAAGTGAATTGGAGGCTTTCTATAGCTCTTTGTAAAATTTTCTTAAATTGGTTTTTGTTTCTAGTTTCCGGCTAACTCTTGTTGTCGTTTCTTGAAGTGCACTAATTTTGCAACCTAAATTTAAATTCTCGATTAAATGGGAAAAATAACAACCACGCTGCATACATTAATGTAATGCTACTCCTCGTCTACGTTAAAGGAACAAGTCCCACCCCATGCCCTGAGCTAGGCCGTGCTTGAGATAGCTATGCAGCGTTCCAGAGGCGTAGGCCGAAATGGTAGAGGGTACATTATAGTGTTTTAGTCGGTAAACCACAGCTTGCCTTTCAAACTGTGGGAGTCCGACACACCGGTCAAGCGACGACTTGACTGATGGTGCATAAAGCATTTCACAACCTCACCCGCAAAAAAAAAAAAAAAATTATTATTATTATTATTATTATTATTATTATTATTATTATTATTATTATTATTATTATTATTATTATTATTATTATTATTATTATTATTATTATTATTATTATTATTATTATTATTATTATTATTATTATTATTAATTATTATTATTATTATTATTATTAATGGGGTCTCCCTGCCTAGAAGAAGAATACCCCCGATCTAGGCAGGGAGACCCCATGGCACGGGTCACGGGCTTGACGGTCCCGCCTTTCCCGAGTCGCGGTGCTTACCGATTGCCCCAGTCGAATCATACAGACTGGTAACTAAATGCATGAAAGCGAGACCCGGCCGCAGGGTTACTGAGAGAAGCGTCAGAAAATGACGAGAACTGGGCCCTACCCCGAAGTATTGCCACAGCGTTTCCAGGGTAGGAATCCCAATGAGAAGAGAGGGGGACGTTTTTTAGTGGAATCACCACACGCCCAGCAAGGACGGATGCTGGTAGTCCGAAAGGATTTTTGACCTCCTCACCGCACAAAAAAAAAAAAAAAAAAAAAAAAAAAAAAAAAAAAAAAAAAAAATTATTATTATTATTATTATTATTATTATTATTATATTATTATTATTATTATTATTATTATTATTATTATTATTATTATTATTATTATTATATTATTATTATATTATAATTATATATATTATTATTATTATTATTATATTATTATTATAATTATTATTATTACTATTGTTATTATTATTATTATTATAATTATTATTATTATTATTGTGGGGTCAAGGGAGTGGGCGCACAAGGCAACGCTCCTGACTGCCTACAACTTGGTGTGGGCCAGAGCAATCCTTGTCGCACCCGCTTCAAGTCGATTCTCACCTCCATGTGGTGACCCTGGAAAGCCGGAAGCCAATCCTGGCCTACGGTGAACCAACGAGAACGGCGACCTGGAGTTACTCCAGGCAGATGACGGACAGGAAACGAAAATGGACTATGAATACCGCTTCTTGGTACGACACACTGGGAGTCCCCGGACGCGCCTGCAGTATTCCGCTGATGGCGACGAAGGGGTGATGTGAGCATGCTCTACCGAGGTGTAAGCCGTATCATGCAGCAGAAACCAGCCGCTTCGGACCTTGGTAAGGAAGTGTGCATTGGATGCAGGTGTAGTAGCCTGTAATCCGGGATGAGCAAAGCGTAGGTCAGGCCTCAGGGAACTGGGGTAGGGGTATCATCTCCGAGGGTACACCCTCTCCTGACTATTTCGGCCCGCCCCCCTATACACGATGCTTACGCTCAAATGAAAGTAAACAAACTGATACCTTGCCAGATAAAGACGACATAGAAAACTATTGGAAGTCGGTCTGGTCTACAAGTGAATCCCATAACAAAAACGCACAATGGATCAGAAGGGAAAAAGAAAGGTCCCAACATCTCAATATGGAAAACTATATCTTGACGTACGACCAAGTACGGCTTTAATGTAAAAGGAGACTCCGGTGAAAATAAATCATCTTATGTATATGGACAATCTAAAAATATATGCGTCGACACGAGATAAGCTGGAACAGCTTATAAAAATTGTAGAGAACTTTAGTATGGATATAGGCATGCGATTAGGAATGGAAAAGTGTAGAAAACTAAGTGTTATACGCGGAAAAATAACGAGAATGGAAAATAATGAAGACGGAGAGCAATCCATAAAAGATATGGAAGAGGCAGAAATTTATAAATACTTGGGAGTAGCCCAACAAAGGAGGATCGAACAAAAAAAGGTTAAAGAAAAACTATTTAATGAGTTTAAAGGGCGCATACATAAATTAGCAAAAACTAATTTGAATGGCAAAATGCTTATAAAAGCAATTTATACGTTTGCCATACCCATTCTTACATAACAATACTATTTATAACACTCTACCTTGTTATGGTTTTACTTGTTTTGAAAATAACTAAACCCAAAAATCTGAAATAAAAGATAATCAGGTGTCTTACTCTTGTTGGAAAAATTAATTTTTTTAAATTCTTGCGATTTTGCTCTACGCTTAGTAAAAGATTTTTAGTACGTTTATGCGTACACGAATTTAACAATAGTGGTATTCAAGCAACAGTGCAAATCGCAGTGTGCAATATTTGCACTGCTTTTTTTGTACGCAATTTGACAAGTGCAAATATTGCACACTGCGTTTGCACTGTTGCTTGAATACCACTAATATAAACAGTGAGAACGAGTCTTACTCGCGATGAGCTTACTCACGAAAATAAATCGTGAGCAGCAGGCGCGGCAACTATGGAGGGAAAGGCACTTTTGCCCTTCCAAAAATTTTATTGGAGGGGCCATATATTTAGTCAAAATGAAAAAATTTCCGCAATCCTACCAAAATCCGATTCAACCTACCAAAGAAAATAATACCTACCTGCTTTGGTAGGAAAAGCCCAAAAGTGGCAACGCTGATCGTGAGTAGTGTGACTTATTGCAATAAATACGCCAGATGATGCCACTTTTTTCACAGATTGAGCTGTTTTTGATGATCTGGCAGCGCCGTTTATTTGAATCATACATAGGACAAGAACAGCATTTCATTAGAATATGCTTCGTTTTTTGTATTAACTAATTAATTAATTGAAAGCAGAATAAATATATCCGAGTCGGACATTTTACTGCTTCGTAATAGAAAATTACTAAAATTAATATCGTATGTGTGCTACCACTTCGATTTTTTTTTTCAGTCTGGCAGGACGAAAAAAATAAATTTCTTGTTCCTGGGTTTTCGTATAAACGGCGACTTCATTACTCGCGATTAGTTTATTATTGCGATTAGCTGCCATTTAAACGTATTTAGTATTTCAATGGCTGTACGGCTGTGACGTTAGCAGAAAAAAGATAGCCATGAAAAACCTAACATTTTCAAATTTTTGAAAATAAATTGGCTACCCTGTAAGCATTGCAGCAATGTTTTTATCGTCCGCTATTGTTGCTTTCTTATCGCGGAGCAGTGAAACTTTCTAGGTACTTGTCCGTTCGGCCACGACTCTTCTAGAAGGGTAATTGGCGATTCATATTTTTGACTCAAAAATTTTGAGTGATATTTGTAATCGTATGGCTTAATAAAAGTTATTGCTACACACATTTTTCGATTTTTCCCTACTTTTCTTTCTATTTAAATTTTTTTTTAATTTTTAATCTCTTGCTTTTGATTTTGCTGTGTGGGGATTTGAACCTCCGAACTCTCCCTTTATAATCATGTGCTCAAAATCGACACCGTGGTCGCCAAATCAAAATGGCTGGATTTTTTTTAGTTTATAAGTTTAAAGTCATATTGCATTTATTTTTTTTTTTCAGATCCACTTTTCCAAATTTTTGAAAATCTAATAGAAAGTTGGAATATAAGTTCAAATTCTAAATTTCATTCACAAATGCAATATGCCTTTCAAACAGATTGTGTCACGTATAAAAAAGACTTTCTCATATATTTCTTCTAGCGTGTTCTCGCTTTAGCCGAAAGTACGTGTCTTCGACGTTTTCGTCATTCCGACTGAAATCACGAAGAAATCAAGTAGTCTTGCCATACAGAAAACTGTCAAATGAATTTACGATACAGTATGAAAATACGCTTGCTTTAAGCGAAATTATGCACGAAATTGAAAACACGTAATTTTAAAAACCACTTTGAACAGTCTTATTTCTAAAAATAGGGAAAATTCGATTGCATGTCATCACTCATGTGATTTCCTCGTGGGTCTTGTTTTCGGTTCCCGCTTATTCATTCCAACCAAAATACTTAGAATTTGGGCGCACTCGATTCTTTGACACATAAGCATACACAGGCTTTCATACAAACAAACCCTTAGTTAACAAACATACACACAAAAGTTTTCATATGTACAGCCACAATTCTAATAGCGCTCTTTAGAAAAATATTTTTTATCTATTCTATTAAATTAAAAAAATATATCCAGAAATAAAAAAACAAAATTTAAGTTGAAAAAAAAATACTTCCATGAGCTTCGAACCGGAGACTTCTCTCGTTAAGAGGCTAGCATTCATACTCTACGCTGCATTGCCAACTTAGCAGGTACTGTCATACCCGCTATAAATGCTGTAGACATAATGACGAGAGCACTTTTTCTCTCAGATTCTGTAACATTTCAATGTTAATTCCCTGTTACAGCACGATTTCTCCCTCTGTTAATTCGATCGGTCTGTTAACGGATCCGCGTGTTCTAGCTAGCTTACATTGACTCTTGCGTATAGGTTCGAACCTTGTTGAATGATAAAAATTGTTTAACAATTAAAAAAAAATTTGTTGTTATTTTTTAAAGAATAAAATGTAAATAACAGGTTGGCTGATAAGTCCCCGGTCTAACAAAGAAAAACACATTTTTTTTGTCAAAATTCGTTTTTATTATTCAACATAGTTCCCTTCAAGAGCGATACAACGATTATAACGACCTTCCAATTTTTTGATACCATTTTGGTAGTACTCCTTCGGTTTTGCCTCAAAATAGGCCTCAGTTTAGGCGATCACCTCTTCATTGCAGCCAAATTTTTTCCCTGCGAGCATCCTTTTGAGGTCTGAGAACAAGAAAAATTCGCCAGGGGCCAGATCTGGAGAATACGGTGGGTGGGGAAGCAATTCGAAGCCTAATTTATGAATTTTCAATTCAATGATTTGTGGCACGGTGCGTTGTCTTGGTGGAACAACACTTTTTTCTTCTTCATATGGGGCCGTTTTGCCGCGGTTTCGACCTTCAAACGCTCCAATAACGACATATAATAGTCACTGTTGATGGTTTTTCCCTTCTCAAGATAATCGATAAAAATTATTCCATGCCCATCCCAAAAAACAGAGGCCATTACTTTGCCAGCGGACTTTTGAGTCTTTCCACGCTTCGGAGACGGTTCACCGATCGCTGTCCACTCAGCCGACTGTCGATTGGACTCAGGAGTGTAGTGATAGAGCCATGTTTCATCCATTGTCACACATCGACGCAAAAACTCGGGTGTATTGCGAGTTAACAGCTGCAAACACCGCTCAGAATCATCAACACGTTGTTGTTTGTGGTCAAATAAGAGCTCGCGCGGCACCCATTTTGCACATAGCTTTTTCATATCCAAATATTGATGAATGATATGACCAACACGTTCCTTTGATATCTTTAAGGCCTCTGCTATCTCGATCAACTTCATTTTACGGTCATTCAAAATCATTTTGTGAATTGTTTTGATGTTTTCGTCGGTAACCACCTCTTTCGGGCGTCCACTGCGTTCACCGTCCTCCGTGCTCATTTCACCACGCTTGAATTTTGCATACCAATCAATTATTGTTGATTTTCCTGGGGCAGAGTCCGGAATTTCATTATCAAGCCAAGTTTTTGCTTCCACTGTATTTTTTCCCTTCAGAAAACAGTATTTTATCAAAACACGAAATTCCTTGTTTCCATTTTTTTCACAATAACAAAAGTTGCTTCACAAAAGACGCTCTATCTCACAAACTTATTGTCTTACCGACGTCAAATTTTGACACGAATCATTTGAAGGTTGCCACTATATAAAAATAATATGCATTTAATACTAGCGACGCCATCTATGTGTCAGACCGGGGACTTATCAGCCAACCTGTTATATACTATTTATAACACTCTACCTTGTTATGGTTTTACTTGTTTTGAAAATAACTAAACCCAAAAATCTGAAATAAAAGATAATCAGGTGTCTTACTCTTGTTGGAAAAATTAATTTTTTTAAATTCTTGCGATTTTGCTCTACGCTTAGTAAAAGATTTTTAGTACGTTTATGCGTACACGAATTTAACAATAGTGGTATTCAAGCAACAGTGCAAATCGCAGTGTGCAATATTTGCACTGCTTTTTTTGTACGCAATTTGACAAGTGCAAATATTGCACACTGCGTTTGCACTGTTGCTTGAATACCACTAATATAAACAGTGAGAACGAGTCTTACTCGCGATGAGCTTACTCACGAAAATAAATCGTGAGCAGCAGGCGCGGCAACTATGGAGGGAAAGGTACTTTTGCCCTTCCAAAAATTTTATTGGAGGGGCCATATATTTAGTCAAAATGAAAAAATTTCCGCAATCCTACCAAAATCCGATTCAACCTACCAAAGAAAAAAATACCTACCTGCTTTGGTAGGAAAAGCCCAAAAGTGGCAACGCTGATCGTGAGTAGTGTGACTTATTGCAATAAATACGCCAGATGATGCCACTTTTTTCACAGATTTAGCTGTTTTTGATGATCTGGCAGCGCCGTTTATTTGAATCATAGGAAAAGAACAGCATTTCATTAGAATATGCTTCGTTTTTTGTATTAACTAATTAATTAATTGGAAGCAGAATAAATATATCCGAGTCGGACATTTTACTACTTCGTAATGGAAAATTACTAAAATTAATATCGTATGTGTGCTACCACTTCGATTTTTTTTTTCAGTCTGGTAGGACGAAAAAAATAAATTTCTTGTTTCTGGATTTTCGTATAAACGGCGACTTCATTACTCGCGATTAGTTTATAATTGCGATTAGCTGCCATATAAACGTATTTAGTATTTCAATGGCTGTACGGCTGTGACGTTAGCAGAAAAAAGATAGCCATGAAAAACCTAACATTTTCAAATTTTTGAAAATAAATTGGCTACCCTGTAAGCATTGCAGCAATGTTTTTATCGTCCGCTATTGTTGCTTTCTTATCGCGGAGCAGTGAAACTTTCTTGTTACTTGTCCGTTCGGCCACGACTCTTCTAGAAGGGTAATTGGCGTTTCATATTTTGGACTCCAAAATTTTGAGTGATATTTGTAATCGTATGGATTAATAAAAGTTATTGCTACACACATTATTCGATTTTTCCCGACTTTTCTTTCTATTTAAATTTTTTTTTAATTTTTAATCTCTTGCTTTTGATTTTGCTGTGTGGGATTTGAACCTCCGAATCTATTTATAATCATGTGCTCAAAATCGACACCGTGGTCGCCAAATCAAAATGGCTGGATTTTTTTTAGTTTATAAGTTTAAAGTCATATTGCATTTATTTTTTTTTTTCAGATCCACTTTTCCAAATTTTTGAAAATCTAATGGAAAGTTGGAATATAAGTTCAAATTCTAAATTTCATTCACAAATGCAATATGCCTTCCAAACAGATTGTGTCACGTATAAAAAAGACTTTCTCATATTTTTCTTCTAGCGTGTTCTCGCTTTAGCCGAAAGTACGTGTCTTCGACGTTTTCGTCATTCCGACTGAAATCACGAAGAAATCAAGTAGTCTTGCCATACAGACAACTGTCAAATGAATTTACGATACAGTATGAAAATACGCTTGCTTTAAACGAAATTATGCACGAAATTGAAAACACGTAATTTTAAAAACCACTTTGAACAGTCTTATTTCTAAAAATAGGGAAAATTCGATTGCATGTCATCACTCATGTGATTTCCTCGTGGGTCTTGTTTTCGGTTTCCCGCTTATTCATTCCAGCCAAAATACTTAGAATTTGGGCGCACTCGATTCTTTGACACATAAGCATACACAGGCTTTCATACAAACAAACCCTTAGTTAACAAACATACACACAAAGGTTTTCATATGTACAGCCACAATTCTAATAGCGCTCTTTAGAAAAATATTTTTTATCTATTCTATTAAATTAAAAAAAATATATCCAGAAATAAAAAAACAAAATTTAAGTTGAAAAAATAATACTTCCATGAGCTTCGAACCGGAGACTTCTCGGTTAAGAGGCTAGCATTCATACTCTACGCTGCATTGCCAACTTAGCAGGTACTATCATACCCGCTATAAATGCTGTAGACATAATGACGAGAGCACTTTTTCTCTCAGATTCTGTAACATTTCAATGTTAATTCCCTGTTACAGCACGATTTCTCCCTCTGTTAATTCGATCGGTCTGTTAACGGATCCGCGTGTTCTAGCTAGCTTACATTGACTCTTGCGTATAGGTTCGAACCTTGTTGAATGATAAAAATTGTTTAACAATTAAAAAAAAATTTGTTGTTATTTTTTAAAGAATAAAATGTAAATAACAGGTTGGCTGATAAGTCCCCGGTCTAACAAAGAAAAACACATTTTTTTTGTCAAAATTCGTTTTTATTATTCAACATAGTTCCCTTCAAGAGCGATACAACGATTATAACGACCTTCCAATTTTTTGATACCATTTTGGTAGTACTCCTTCGGTTTTGCCTCAAAATAGGCCTCAGTTTAGGCGATCACCTCTTCATTGCAGCCAAATTTTTTCCCTGCGAGCATCCTTTTGAGGTCTGAGAACAAGAAAAATTCGCCAGGGGCCAGATCTGGAGAATACGGTGGGGGGGAAAGCAATTCGAAGCCTAATTTATGAATTTTCAATTCAATGATTTGTGGCACGGTGCGTTGTCTTGGTGGAACAACACTTTTTTCTTCTTCATATGGGGCCGTTTTGCCGCGGTTTCGACCTTCAAACGCTCCAATAACGACATATAATAGTCACTGTTGATGGTTTTTCCCTTCTCAAGATAATCGATAAAAATTATTCCATGCCCATCCCAAAAAACAGAGGCCATTACTTTGCCAGCGGACTTTTGAGTCTTTCCACGCTTCGGAGACGGTTCACCGATCGCTGTCCACTCAGCCGACTGTCGATTGGACTCAGGAGTGTAGTGATAGAGCCATGTTTCATCCATTGTCACACATCGACGCAAAAACTCGGGTGTATTGCGAGTTAACAGCTGCAAACACCGCTCAGAATCATCAACACGTTGTTGTTTGTGGTCAAATAAGAGCTCGCGCGGCACCCATTTTGCACATAGCTTTTTCATATCCAAATATTGATGAATGATATGACCAACACGTTCCTTTGATATCTTTAAGGCCTCTGCTATCTCGATCAACTTCATTTTACGGTCATTCAAAATCATTTTGTGAATTGTTTTGATGTTTTCGTCGGTAACCACCTCTTTCGGGCGTCCACTGCGTTCACCGTCCTCCGTGCTCATTTCACCACGCTTGAATTTTGCATACCAATCAATTATTGTTGATTTTCCTGGGGCAGAGTCCGGAATTTCATTATCAAGCCAAGTTTTTGCTTCCACTGTATTTTTTCCCTTCAGAAAACAGTATTTTATCAAAACACGAAATTCCTTGTTTCCATTTTTTTCACAATAACAAAAGTTGCTTCACAAAAGACGCTCTATCTCACAAACTTATTGTCTTACCGACGTCAAATTTTGACACGAATCATTTGAAGGTTGCCACTATATAAAAATAATATGCATTTAATACTAGCGACGCCATCTATGTGTCAGACCGGGGACTTATCAGCCAACCTGTTATATACTATTTATAACACTCTACCTTGTTATGGTTTTACTTGTTTTGAAAAATAGCAACACCCTTCCCACTCTTGATCGCAATAACCAATTGAGCGCAAATGTTCCGCAAAGACGCTCAGAAATTCCTGACCTAAGCGATTTAGGAGCCGCAAGGCTAATTGGAGCAACTACACCCGATAGAGCCGCAGAATGGAGCTTCAATCTCGACTCTGCTCGAAGAAGCCTTAACGGAAACAGAAATTCCGAAAGGACACCCGAACAGACCGCGAATATCATAAGGCATTGGAATATTAAATTCTCCGGTACGCGAGGCGATATTCCAATTGATAATTTCATTTACCAAGTGCGTACTTTGACAGAAGACTACCTCCATAGCGATTTTTCACGACTTTGTCAGCACCTACACATTCTCGTTGATGACAAAGCCAGACAATGGTTTTGGAGATACCATCAAGAGGTGAGAACTATAGAATGGCCAAGTTTTTGTGAAGCTCTCAAAAGAGAATACAAGGATTGCACTAGTGACTACGACATTCGCAGCGAAATGTTGCGTCGAAAACAGCGAACAAATGAAATGTTCGAAGACTATTTAGCTAGCATGATGTCGCTGCAAGATAGGCTCAGAAGTAGGCTGACCGAATTAGATTTGATGGAAACCATTTTGAGAAATTTGAAACCCGAAATACGTCACGAATTATTACATTTAGACATTCGAACCATTTCTGACCTTAAGCGAGAAATGAGGCGTCATGAGGCTTTTATGCGCGACGTTCAAAATGCTTATTCAGCAAAACCTCAAACGCGTAGGCATATTGCCGAAATTACTTCCGAAGCAATAGGGGATTCAGCCATTGACGCTGATGGTGAAGTGTGTGCCATGAATGGCCCCATAGTGTGTTGGAATTGTGATGGTACAGGCCATAGCTACAAAGAGTGTGTGCAACCCAGAAGAATTTTCTGTTACGGTTGTGGCGCGATTGACACATACAAGCCAAACTGTCAAAAGTGCGCAAACCGCCGGGAAAACTTCTTGAGGGGTGCTCGCAACTCCAGCAGCGGGCATCCATCATCACAAGGCCCTCGGAACTAACAGAACAGCTAGTTAGAGAAGAAAAGCCAATACACCCCCTGCAGAGACCTTTTCACGTTAGACTTAAGGCTTATAACGAATTAAGAGATCGATTATTTGGAAATGTAAATAAACTAACTAGCCATAGCCGATCAACACGAAGAATGCGTGATTACTGGAATAGAGTAAGGAATTTTAAGAAAATTATTATTTCGTCTATTATTCACAAAAATGATGACATCAGAGCCTACGCTCAATTAGAAATATTTGGAAGGAAATATACAGCTCTTTTGGATAGTGGAGCAACCACAAGCGTAGTTGGTGGTAATTTAGCATTAGAGATAGAATTAAATAACTATTTTTCATCGAAGATAAAAGGAATCGTAAGAACGGCAGATGGACAGAGTCAGAATGTTTCCGGCACCATAGGTCCAAAAATAAATTTTAATAAGCAGAGCAGGAATTGTGAATTTTTGGTTGTCAAGTCCATTAAAGACGATATTATTTGCGGCTTTGATTTCTTTAAGGCTTTTGGCATTAAAATCTCCATGAGTGATGACAATGTTGTAAATTCGATTGAAAGTTTCGAAGAAGAAAATCCCGATAAAATTAAATTAACTTCATTTCAGCGTGAGAAATTAAATTCCGTTATTTCCGTTTTCCCAGCCTTTGAGAAAGAAGGACTAGGCTGCACTAACTTGCTTGAGCACAAAATCGATACTGCTACGGCCGTGCCCGTGAAACAGCGATTTTACCCTATTTCGCCAGCGATTGAGAAAATAATGTGCGCTGAAGTTGATCGAATGATAAGTTTTGGGTGTAGTTGAAGAGGCAACAAACACGTCTTGGTCGTCGCCAGTAGTGTTAGTGGTCAAGCCCAACAAAAATCGACTTTGTCTAGACTCGAAACCACTAAATGCTGCTACAGTCAAGGATTCGTATCCAATACCAAACATCGACGGTCTGATTTCCCGGCTTCCTGCCGTACATTTTATATCTAAAATCGACTTAAAAGATGCCTTTTGGCAAATTAAGTTAGACGAATCTTCTCGCCCAAAGACTGATACCATAAAAGACCACTATAAAAGTATGCCATTTGGTTTGTGCAATGCGCCTCAAACTATGTGTCGCCTTATGGGCAAAGTCATTCCATATTCTCTAAAGACACATGTCTTTGTTTATCTGGATGATTTGTTGGTGGCATCACATAGCTTTGAGGAGCATTTGTCTCATCTCCTTGAAGTAGCATCGAATCTACGAAAAGCTGGTCTAACGATCAATGTGGCAAAGAGTAATTTTGGCCTTAAGCAAGTAAAATATTTGGGTTTTATAGTAGGGCAAGGTGAACTCAAAGTAGATGGCGACAAAGTAAAGGCAATCGTGGAATATCCAGTGCCAAAGTCTGTACGACAAGTGCGGAGATTTCTAGGCATGATTGGCTGGTATAGGCGATTTCTGAGCGATTACTCGTCTGCAACATTTCACTTGACTGAGCTGTTGTCGAAACGAAAATCATTCACGTGGAATGAAAATTCTCAAACATCATTTGATAAGTTAAAAAAATTACTAACTACTGCCCCTGTTTTAGTCCACCCGGACTATGAGAAACCGTTCATTGTCAATTGCGATGCTAGTGTTCACGGTGTAGGAGGCGTTTTGGCACAACTAGACGCCGAAGGTACGGAGAGGCCGATTGGGTGTTTTCCGCATAAACTCAACAAAGGTCAACGTAACTACACAGTCACAGAGCTCGAATGTTTAGCGGTTATTTTGGCCATTAAGAAATTTCGACCGTACATAGAGGGCCAAGAATTCTGTGTGATTTCAGATCATGCAAGCCTTAAATGGCTTATGACCCAGAAAGACCTCTCTGGTAGATTAGCCAGATGGGCATTAAAACTTCAAGCGCATAATTTCAAAATAACACACCGTAAAGGCAGTGAAAACGTAGTCGCTGACGCTTTGTCGCGGGTTTACGAATCCGATGATGCCGTGAATGCAATAGACGTTGAAAGACTTCCAGCAATAGATTTATCCTTCAACAGCTTTGATAGTGAAGAGTACGTAGAGGTTAGAAATAAACTAGAAGAAAACCCCTTCCCAGACTTCAAGATCATAGATAAATTTGTATACAAGCGGACTGAGTTTTCTAAGGGTGACAAAGACGAATCCTGTGATTGGAAGTTACTTGTCCCAAAACTACTTCGGCACAGCGTAATTTTCTCAGCTCATGACTCGCCACACTCCGCTCATGGAGGAATTGCAAAAACGGTTTATAATATACGCAAGTATTTCTACTGGCCTGGGCTTGTAAACGATGTCAAAGCATATATTGCTGATTGTGAAATCTGTCAAACAACGAAAGCTCCAAATCAGATACTAAGGCCACGAATGGGACAGTTAGTAGAAACAGAACGGCCGTTCCAAAAATTGTATATCGACTTGATAGGACCTTTACCCAGATCTAAACGGGGTAACATGGGGATACTGATCGTACTCGATCATTTTTCAAAATTCACATTCTTGCATCCGCTAAAACGATTCGTTTCAAGCACTATTGTGGATTTTCTACAAAAATCTATATTTGATTGTCTTGGAGTACCTGAAACTATCTTATCGGATAACGGAAGTCAGTTTCGTAGTACTGAGTTTGAGTCATTTCTAAGACGTAATGGCGTCAAACATGTCTATACAGCTCGGCACTCTCCACAAGCCAATGCATCAGAACGGGTTAACCGGTCGATCAACCAGGCCTTGCGCGCATTCGTAAAAAGAGACCAACGAGACTGGGACGCATACCTTAGCAGCATTAACTCAGCACTTCGTAATAGTGTCCATCAGAGCATTGAAAGGCCTCCCTATGAAATAGTTTTTGGTCAGTCCATGGTGACTCATGGAGACGACTACACGTTGCTTAAAAATCTAAGTTTACTGAAAGAATCGTTTTCTGGCCTCAATCGTATAGATCACTGTAATTTAGTACGAGCCCAGGTAATTAATAACATTAAAAATGCCTATGAAAAGAACGCTAAAACGTACAACCTGCGAGCCAGATCCCGTCAATTCCACGTAGGGCAAATAGTAACTCGCCGAAATTTTGCACAAAGCAACTTAGCCGAGCATTTTAATGCAAAACTTGCACCTATAGGCATAAGAGCCAAGATACTAAAGAAAATTGGAACAGTTAATTATGAACTCGAAGATATAGGTACAAATTCGGTAGGCATATACCATGCAAAAGACATATGGTGAAGCTTGTCTCGTTCAGTTGCAATTTCAAAGCAGGCTATGCAATTTTATCTGTTTTGTGGGAGACAATCATTTCCAAATTGCCAGATTTTCTTTTGTCCATCATGCTGAGAAACAAATCAAACAGAGTAATTAGAGCATTTTAATTTTGCCACCACTGTAACTTTCCAATGTCAGTACCTGAAAGTGAAAAGTATGCGGTACGGGTACATGTGTCCAAAATTTTCGTCATCATTTCCGTTCTCAAGTTTCCTTCTTTTCTAACTTGGATTTCGAGCCGTAAGCATCAATAAAAGAATTTTATAAGGTATTGGACTTAAAATTTAGAAAAAAAAAACTATCATTTTTTCCTAATTTATGCTTCAACTTTAAGAAGAAAAAAAAAAAAAAAAAAAAAATATTAAACTCTTTTAGATCAAAACCGAAATTCAGAATCGGAAGAAAGGAAATTCTAAAATTATTTTCAAAAAAAAAAAAATAAGAGGACAAGAAAAGAAGAAGACTTGGAAGAGGAAAAAGAATAATCAATTAAATAAATTTAAAATAAAATCTGACGAAGATTTGAAATATGTACACGGACTCATATATTTTCGTATTACATTTCAATAGCAGGTGAGCAAGAATTTTACTTTCGCATAGTGCAGGTTTTAACAAAAAAAAAAAAAAAACAACATTCGTACTTTTATTTTATTTTCTTAGGCAACCAAAACTCGCATAAGGCTCCAGTTCTGTGTAGGCAGCGGACGCTGCGAGAAGAGAAGAGTAGGAATGAGACCTTGGATACACTAATAGAAGGCCGCTAATTTTCTCCCGAGGACCAGTGTCCAAAACAAAAACGGAATAATCCATCACATTTCCTACATACATATATGTGTCGTAAGAAACCTGAGCCACGTTGCTAAATGCACTTAGACTAACTCTAAAATTGCACAGTTGTGCGTGAACGCTCTCTCAAGACGAGCGCCAAAAATTTTAAGGAATTAGTTTATAAAAAAAAAAAAAAGTAAATTAAATATAAAACGTGTAAGTTACGTAACATCATTAATTTGTTTGCGAGTGAAGTTGCGCAAATTTTTTTATATTAACGTGAATGAAGGAATGCTAAATAAAAGGAAATATTAGGAAAAGTGCATAAATTGTAAGAAAAACCAAAGCTTTTCGGCCGAAACCGCCGCCATAGTGCAAATCCGGCATGGAGGCCGAAGAGGTTGGTTCTTCGTACAAGTAGGCGTGGCCAGTTAAATTTATTGAAAATTTCCCCTCGAAAAAAAAAACAAAAATATATAAAATGTGACTTCTTTAAAATAATAGCAACAACAACACATCTTTACTGTCATCGGCAACAACAACAGGCGCCTGCTGAACATTGCTGTAATAAGATGCTGTAAGTGCAACTATATCGTTTCCATTTTATTTTTTTTATGTTGGAATCCAACATATATTTCAATAAGACTAGTCAAAGTTGCCTAGAAAGAAAAGGAAATGCGTAATCAAAAGAAAAAAAAAGGAAATCCATTTTAAGAATGTGAAAAAAAAAAAAAGAAAAAAAAAATAAAACAAAAAAAAAAAAAAAATAAACCAACAAAAACGATAAGAGAAAAGAAGACAAGGTGATGGCGACAGGTGATCCAAATATTCTAATTGGAATATTAAGAGAAGTGCTATGATTCTCTGTCGATCAGCGATCTCTCTTCTTTTGGTTTTAAATCTCGCCGTACTGTGGTCACTTCATCTCATTTTGTTTTGGTAAAGT
The DNA here is from genome assembly GCA_020466095.1 of Chlorops oryzae. Taxonomy (NCBI): domain Eukaryota; kingdom Metazoa; phylum Arthropoda; class Insecta; order Diptera; family Chloropidae; genus Chlorops; species Chlorops oryzae. The sequence continues at coordinate 73,624,197 of CM035808.1, read as the reverse complement.
AATTAAGTATGAAGAACAAATCATTGGCTTTCGCTTTTAATTTTTGTTTTGGCTACGCAAATTCTATTTGAATGTTGTGCATTGATGTAGAGAGCTACACTGAAAATTTCTATATCGTCAAATAAATGAGAAAAAAAAAAGAGAATCCAAAACAAAACCAAAATCCATAGCCAAATCGATTCTATTTAATTACCAATGTAATTATACTTTTGATTTGAGCAATGCAATGACTTGGCGATATGAATATATTTTGTTTTGAGTTGGATTTCTTTTCATATACATATATCTATAGATCGTGTGGTTGATAGGTAATATTTATGCAAGTATCTATGAAGTTGTATGATTTTCTTTTATAAAAGTGTGAAATAAAATAATGTAAGTGAAATGGAGCTCTAAATTTTTAACAATTTATTTCGAAATGTGAAACCACAGTGAAGTTGTGGTAAATTAATTAGGGCTTATGCAGAATCGTTTTAGAAGGCATAGGATGGAAGGGAGGGCATAGGAAGTCAGGGAAACCAACACCTCAATTCCCTGACGAATCTATTAGAGGAAGGAAAAGTGAATTGGAGGCTTTCTATAGCTCTTTGTAAAATTTTCTTAAATTGGTTTTTGTTTCTAGTTTCCGGCTAACTCTTGTTGTCGTTTCTTGAAGTGCACTAATTTTGCAACCTAAATTTAAATTCTCGATTAAATGGGAAAAATAACAACCACGCTGCATACATTAATGTAATGCTACTCCTCGTCTACGTTAAAGGAACAAGTCCCACCCCATGCCCTGAGCTAGGCCGTGCTTGAGATAGCTATGCAGCGTTCCAGAGGCGTAGGCCGAAATGGTAGAGGGTACATTATAGTGTTTTAGTCGGTAAACCACAGCTTGCCTTTCAAACTGTGGGAGTCCGACACACCGGTCAAGCGACGACTTGACTGATGGTGCATAAAGCATTTCACAACCTCACCCGCAAAAAAAAAAAAAAAATTATTATTATTATTATTATTATTATTATTATTATTATTATTATTATTATTATTATTATTATTATTATTATTATTATTATTATTATTATTATTATTATTATTATTATTATTATTATTATTATTATTATTATTATTAATTATTATTATTATTATTATTATTAATGGGGTCTCCCTGCCTAGAAGAAGAATACCCCCGATCTAGGCAGGGAGACCCCATGGCACGGGTCACGGGCTTGACGGTCCCGCCTTTCCCGAGTCGCGGTGCTTACCGATTGCCCCAGTCGAATCATACAGACTGGTAACTAAATGCATGAAAGCGAGACCCGGCCGCAGGGTTACTGAGAGAAGCGTCAGAAAATGACGAGAACTGGGCCCTACCCCGAAGTATTGCCACAGCGTTTCCAGGGTAGGAATCCCAATGAGAAGAGAGGGGGACGTTTTTTAGTGGAATCACCACACGCCCAGCAAGGACGGATGCTGGTAGTCCGAAAGGATTTTTGACCTCCTCACCGCACAAAAAAAAAAAAAAAAAAAAAAAAAAAAAAAAAAAAAAAAAAAAATTATTATTATTATTATTATTATTATTATTATTATATTATTATTATTATTATTATTATTATTATTATTATTATTATTATTATTATTATTATATTATTATTATATTATAATTATATATATTATTATTATTATTATTATATTATTATTATAATTATTATTATTACTATTGTTATTATTATTATTATTATAATTATTATTATTATTATTGTGGGGTCAAGGGAGTGGGCGCACAAGGCAACGCTCCTGACTGCCTACAACTTGGTGTGGGCCAGAGCAATCCTTGTCGCACCCGCTTCAAGTCGATTCTCACCTCCATGTGGTGACCCTGGAAAGCCGGAAGCCAATCCTGGCCTACGGTGAACCAACGAGAACGGCGACCTGGAGTTACTCCAGGCAGATGACGGACAGGAAACGAAAATGGACTATGAATACCGCTTCTTGGTACGACACACTGGGAGTCCCCGGACGCGCCTGCAGTATTCCGCTGATGGCGATGAAGGGGTGATGTGAGCATGCTCTACCGAGGTGTAAGCCGTATCATGCAGCAGAAACCAGCCGCCTCGGACCTTGGTAAGGAAGTGTGCATTGGATGCAGGTGTAGTAGCCTGTAATCCGGGATGAGCAAAGCGTAGGTCAGGCCTCAGGGAACTGGGGTAGGGGTATCATCTCCGAGGGTACACCCTCTCCTGACTATTTCGGCCCGCCCCCCTATACACGATGCTTACGCTCAAATGAAAGTAAACAAACTGATACCTTGCCAGATAAAGACGACATAGAAAACTATTGGAAGTCGGTCTGGTCTACAAGTGAATCCCATAACAAAAACGCACAATGGATCAGAAGGGAAAAAGAAAGGTCCCAACATCTCAATATGGAAAACTATATCTTGACGTACGACCAAGTACGGCTTTAATGTAAAAGGAGACTCCGGTGAAAATAAATCATCTTATGTATATGGACAATCTAAAAATATATGCGTCGACACGAGATAAGCTGGAACAGCTTATAAAAATTGTAGAGAACTTTAGTATGGATATAGGCATGCGATTAGGAATGGAAAAGTGTAGAAAACTAAGTGTTATACGCGGAAAAATAACGAGAATGGAAAATAATGAAGACGGAGAGCAATCCATAAAAGATATGGAAGAGGCAGAAATTTATAAATACTTGGGAGTAGCCCAACAAAGGAGGATCGAACAAAAAAAGGTTAAAGAAAAACTATTTAATGAGTTTAAAGGGCGCATACATAAATTAGCAAAAACTAATTTGAATGGCAAAATGCTTATAAAAGCAATTTATACGTTTGCCATACCCATTCTTACATAACAATACTATTTATAACACTCTACCTTGTTATGGTTTTACTTGTTTTGAAAATAACTAAACCCAAAAATCTGAAATAAAAGATAATCAGGTGTCTTACTCTTGTTGGAAAAATTAATTTTTTTAAATTCTTGCGATTTTGCTCTACGCTTAGTAAAAGATTTTTAGTACGTTTATGCGTACACGAATTTAACAATAGTGGTATTCAAGCAACAGTGCAAATCGCAGTGTGCAATATTTGCACTGCTTTTTTTGTACGCAATTTGACAAGTGCAAATATTGCACACTGCGTTTGCACTGTTGCTTGAATACCACTAATATAAACAGTGAGAACGAGTCTTACTCGCGATGAGCTTACTCACGAAAATAAATCGTGAGCAGCAGGCGCGGCAACTATGGAGGGAAAGGCACTTTTGCCCTTCCAAAAATTTTATTGGAGGGGCCATATATTTAGTCAAAATGAAAAAATTTCCGCAATCCTACCAAAATCCGATTCAACCTACCAAAGAAAATAATACCTACCTGCTTTGGTAGGAAAAGCCCAAAAGTGGCAACGCTGATCGTGAGTAGTGTGACTTATTGCAATAAATACGCCAGATGATGCCACTTTTTTCACAGATTGAGCTGTTTTTGATGATCTGGCAGCGCCGTTTATTTGAATCATACATAGGACAAGAACAGCATTTCATTAGAATATGCTTCGTTTTTTGTATTAACTAATTAATTAATTGAAAGCAGAATAAATATATCCGAGTCGGACATTTTACTGCTTCGTAATAGAAAATTACTAAAATTAATATCGTATGTGTGCTACCACTTCGATTTTTTTTTTCAGTCTGGCAGGACGAAAAAAATAAATTTCTTGTTCCTGGGTTTTCGTATAAACGGCGACTTCATTACTCGCGATTAGTTTATTATTGCGATTAGCTGCCATTTAAACGTATTTAGTATTTCAATGGCTGTACGGCTGTGACGTTAGCAGAAAAAAGATAGCCATGAAAAACCTAACATTTTCAAATTTTTGAAAATAAATTGGCTACCCTGTAAGCATTGCAGCAATGTTTTTATCGTCCGCTATTGTTGCTTTCTTATCGCGGAGCAGTGAAACTTTCTAGGTACTTGTCCGTTCGGCCACGACTCTTCTAGAAGGGTAATTGGCGATTCATATTTTTGACTCAAAAATTTTGAGTGATATTTGTAATCGTATGGCTTAATAAAAGTTATTGCTACACACATTTTTCGATTTTTCCCTACTTTTCTTTCTATTTAAATTTTTTTTTAATTTTTAATCTCTTGCTTTTGATTTTGCTGTGTGGGGATTTGAACCTCCGAACTCTCCCTTTATAATCATGTGCTCAAAATCGACACCGTGGTCGCCAAATCAAAATGGCTGGATTTTTTTTAGTTTATAAGTTTAAAGTCATATTGCATTTATTTTTTTTTTTCAGATCCACTTTTCCAAATTTTTGAAAATCTAATAGAAAGTTGGAATATAAGTTCAAATTCTAAATTTCATTCACAAATGCAATATGCCTTTCAAACAGATTGTGTCACGTATAAAAAAGACTTTCTCATATATTTCTTCTAGCGTGTTCTCGCTTTAGCCGAAAGTACGTGTCTTCGACGTTTTCGTCATTCCGACTGAAATCACGAAGAAATCAAGTAGTCTTGCCATACAGAAAACTGTCAAATGAATTTACGATACAGTATGAAAATACGCTTGCTTTAAGCGAAATTATGCACGAAATTGAAAACACGTAATTTTAAAAACCACTTTGAACAGTCTTATTTCTAAAAATAGGGAAAATTCGATTGCATGTCATCACTCATGTGATTTCCTCGTGGGTCTTGTTTTCGGTTCCCGCTTATTCATTCCAACCAAAATACTTAGAATTTGGGCGCACTCGATTCTTTGACACATAAGCATACACAGGCTTTCATACAAACAAACCCTTAGTTAACAAACATACACACAAAAGTTTTCATATGTACAGCCACAATTCTAATAGCGCTCTTTAGAAAAATATTTTTTATCTATTCTATTAAATTAAAAAAATATATCCAGAAATAAAAAAACAAAATTTAAGTTGAAAAAAAAATACTTCCATGAGCTTCGAACCGGAGACTTCTCTCGTTAAGAGGCTAGCATTCATACTCTACGCTGCATTGCCAACTTAGCAGGTACTGTCATACCCGCTATAAATGCTGTAGACATAATGACGAGAGCACTTTTTCTCTCAGATTCTGTAACATTTCAATGTTAATTCCCTGTTACAGCACGATTTCTCCCTCTGTTAATTCGATCGGTCTGTTAACGGATCCGCGTGTTCTAGCTAGCTTACATTGACTCTTGCGTATAGGTTCGAACCTTGTTGAATGATAAAAATTGTTTAACAATTAAAAAAAAATTTGTTGTTATTTTTTAAAGAATAAAATGTAAATAACAGGTTGGCTGATAAGTCCCCGGTCTAACAAAGAAAAACACATTTTTTTTGTCAAAATTCGTTTTTATTATTCAACATAGTTCCCTTCAAGAGCGATACAACGATTATAACGACCTTCCAATTTTTTGATACCATTTTGGTAGTACTCCTTCGGTTTTGCCTCAAAATAGGCCTCAGTTTAGGCGATCACCTCTTCATTGCAGCCAAATTTTTTCCCTGCGAGCATCCTTTTGAGGTCTGAGAACAAGAAAAATTCGCCAGGGGCCAGATCTGGAGAATACGGTGGGTGGGGAAGCAATTCGAAGCCTAATTTATGAATTTTCAATTCAATGATTTGTGGCACGGTGCGTTGTCTTGGTGGAACAACACTTTTTTCTTCTTCATATGGGGCCGTTTTGCCGCGGTTTCGACCTTCAAACGCTCCAATAACGACATATAATAGTCACTGTTGATGGTTTTTCCCTTCTCAAGATAATCGATAAAAATTATTCCATGCCCATCCCAAAAAACAGAGGCCATTACTTTGCCAGCGGACTTTTGAGTCTTTCCACGCTTCGGAGACGGTTCACCGATCGCTGTCCACTCAGCCGACTGTCGATTGGACTCAGGAGTGTAGTGATAGAGCCATGTTTCATCCATTGTCACACATCGACGCAAAAACTCGGGTGTATTGCGAGTTAACAGCTGCAAACACCGCTCAGAATCATCAACACGTTGTTGTTTGTGGTCAAATAAGAGCTCGCGCGGCACCCATTTTGCACATAGCTTTTTCATATCCAAATATTGATGAATGATATGACCAACACGTTCCTTTGATATCTTTAAGGCCTCTGCTATCTCGATCAACTTCATTTTACGGTCATTCAAAATCATTTTGTGAATTGTTTTGATGTTTTCGTCGGTAACCACCTCTTTCGGGCGTCCACTGCGTTCACCGTCCTCCGTGCTCATTTCACCACGCTTGAATTTTGCATACCAATCAATTATTGTTGATTTTCCTGGGGCAGAGTCCGGAATTTCATTATCAAGCCAAGTTTTTGCTTCCACTGTATTTTTTCCCTTCAGAAAACAGTATTTTATCAAAACACGAAATTCCTTGTTTCCATTTTTTTCACAATAACAAAAGTTGCTTCACAAAAGACGCTCTATCTCACAAACTTATTGTCTTACCGACGTCAAATTTTGACACGAATCATTTGAAGGTTGCCACTATATAAAAATAATATGCATTTAATACTAGCGACGCCATCTATGTGTCAGACCGGGGACTTATCAGCCAACCTGTTATATACTATTTATAACACTCTACCTTGTTATGGTTTTACTTGTTTTGAAAATAACTAAACCCAAAAATCTGAAATAAAAGATAATCAGGTGTCTTACTCTTGTTGGAAAAATTAATTTTTTTAAATTCTTGCGATTTTGCTCTACGCTTAGTAAAAGATTTTTAGTACGTTTATGCGTACACGAATTTAACAATAGTGGTATTCAAGCAACAGTGCAAATCGCAGTGTGCAATATTTGCACTGCTTTTTTTGTACGCAATTTGACAAGTGCAAATATTGCACACTGCGTTTGCACTGTTGCTTGAATACCACTAATATAAACAGTGAGAACGAGTCTTACTCGCGATGAGCTTACTCACGAAAATAAATCGTGAGCAGCAGGCGCGGCAACTATGGAGGGAAAGGCACTTTTGCCCTTCCAAAAATTTTATTGGAGGGGCCATATATTTAGTCAAAATGAAAAAATTTCCGCAATCCTACCAAAATCCGATTCAACCTACCAAAGAAAAAAATACCTACCTGCTTTGGTAGGAAAAGCCCAAAAGTGGCAACGCTGATCGTGAGTAGTGTGACTTATTGCAATAAATACGCCAGATGATGCCACTTTTTTCACAGATTTAGCTGTTTTTGATGATCTGGCAGCGCCGTTTATTTGAATCATAGGAAAAGAACAGCATTTCATTAGAATATGCTTCGTTTTTTGTATTAACTAATTAATTAATTGGAAGCAGAATAAATATATCCGAGTCGGACATTTTACTACTTCGTAATGGAAAATTACTAAAATTAATATCGTATGTGTGCTACCACTTCGATTTTTTTTTTCAGTCTGGTAGGACGAAAAAAATAAATTTCTTGTTTCTGGATTTTCGTATAAACGGCGACTTCATTACTCGCGATTAGTTTATAATTGCGATTAGCTGCCATATAAACGTATTTAGTATTTCAATGGCTGTACGGCTGTGACGTTAGCAGAAAAAAGATAGCCATGAAAAACCTAACATTTTCAAATTTTTGAAAATAAATTGGCTACCCTGTAAGCATTGCAGCAATGTTTTTATCGTCCGCTATTGTTGCTTTCTTATCGCGGAGCAGTGAAACTTTCTTGTTACTTGTCCGTTCGGCCACGACTCTTCTAGAAGGGTAATTGGCGTTTCATATTTTGGACTCCAAAATTTTGAGTGATATTTGTAATCGTATGGATTAATAAAAGTTATTGCTACACACATTATTCGATTTTTCCCGACTTTTCTTTCTATTTAAATTTTTTTTTAATTTTTAATCTCTTGCTTTTGATTTTGCTGTGTGGGGATTTGAACCTCCGAATCTATTTATAATCATGTGCTCAAAATCGACACCGTGGTCGCCAAATCAAAATGGCTGGATTTTTTTTAGTTTATAAGTTTAAAGTCATATTGCATTTATTTTTTTTTTTCAGATCCACTTTTCCAAATTTTTGAAAATCTAATGGAAAGTTGGAATATAAGTTCAAATTCTAAATTTCATTCACAAATGCAATATGCCTTCCAAACAGATTGTGTCACGTATAAAAAAGACTTTCTCATATTTTTCTTCTAGCGTGTTCTCGCTTTAGCCGAAAGTACGTGTCTTCGACGTTTTCGTCATTCCGACTGAAATCACGAAGAAATCAAGTAGTCTTGCCATACAGACAACTGTCAAATGAATTTACGATACAGTATGAAAATACGCTTGCTTTAAACGAAATTATGCACGAAATTGAAAACACGTAATTTTAAAAACCACTTTGAACAGTCTTATTTCTAAAAATAGGGAAAATTCGATTGCATGTCATCACTCATGTGATTTCCTCGTGGGTCTTGTTTTCGGTTTCCCGCTTATTCATTCCAGCCAAAATACTTAGAATTTGGGCGCACTCGATTCTTTGACACATAAGCATACACAGGCTTTCATACAAACAAACCCTTAGTTAACAAACATACACACAAAGGTTTTCATATGTACAGCCACAATTCTAATAGCGCTCTTTAGAAAAATATTTTTTATCTATTCTATTAAATTAAAAAAAAATATATCCAGAAATAAAAAAACAAAATTTAAGTTGAAAAAATAATACTTCCATGAGCTTCGAACCGGAGACTTCTCGGTTAAGAGGCTAGCATTCATACTCTACGCTGCATTGCCAACTTAGCAGGTACTATCATACCCGCTATAAATGCTGTAGACATAATGACGAGAGCACTTTTTCTCTCAGATTCTGTAACATTTCAATGTTAATTCCCTGTTACAGCACGATTTCTCCCTCTGTTAATTCGATCGGTCTGTTAACGGATCCGCGTGTTCTAGCTAGCTTACATTGACTCTTGCGTATAGGTTCGAACCTTGTTGAATGATAAAAATTGTTTAACAATTAAAAAAAAATTTGTTGTTATTTTTTAAAGAATAAAATGTAAATAACAGGTTGGCTGATAAGTCCCCGGTCTAACAAAGAAAAACACATTTTTTTTGTCAAAATTCGTTTTTATTATTCAACATAGTTCCCTTCAAGAGCGATACAACGATTATAACGACCTTCCAATTTTTTGATACCATTTTGGTAGTACTCCTTCGGTTTTGCCTCAAAATAGGCCTCAGTTTAGGCGATCACCTCTTCATTGCAGCCAAATTTTTTCCCTGCGAGCATCCTTTTGAGGTCTGAGAACAAGAAAAATTCGCCAGGGGCCAGATCTGGAGAATACGGTGGGGGGGAAAGCAATTCGAAGCCTAATTTATGAATTTTCAATTCAATGATTTGTGGCACGGTGCGTTGTCTTGGTGGAACAACACTTTTTTCTTCTTCATATGGGGCCGTTTTGCCGCGGTTTCGACCTTCAAACGCTCCAATAACGACATATAATAGTCACTGTTGATGGTTTTTCCCTTCTCAAGATAATCGATAAAAATTATTCCATGCCCATCCCAAAAAACAGAGGCCATTACTTTGCCAGCGGACTTTTGAGTCTTTCCACGCTTCGGAGACGGTTCACCGATCGCTGTCCACTCAGCCGACTGTCGATTGGACTCAGGAGTGTAGTGATAGAGCCATGTTTCATCCATTGTCACACATCGACGCAAAAACTCGGGTGTATTGCGAGTTAACAGCTGCAAACACCGCTCAGAATCATCAACACGTTGTTGTTTGTGGTCAAATAAGAGCTCGCGCGGCACCCATTTTGCACATAGCTTTTTCATATCCAAATATTGATGAATGATATGACCAACACGTTCCTTTGATATCTTTAAGGCCTCTGCTATCTCGATCAACTTCATTTTACGGTCATTCAAAATCATTTTGTGAATTGTTTTGATGTTTTCGTCGGTAACCACCTCTTTCGGGCGTCCACTGCGTTCACCGTCCTCCGTGCTCATTTCACCACGCTTGAATTTTGCATACCAATCAATTATTGTTGATTTTCCTGGGGCAGAGTCCGGAATTTCATTATCAAGCCAAGTTTTTGCTTCCACTGTATTTTTTCCCTTCAGAAAACAGTATTTTATGTAAATTAGATCTCGATCTCCTCTGGGCGTGAAGAGTCCCCATTCATTAATGGGAAATCTAAGAAATGTTCTCCTGGGAAAAATTTTTCGAATTAAAATGCCAACAGTGAAAAATTAGAAAAACTACCGATGGTGATGTCGATAGTTTTCCAGCTCTTAAATTTTAACTTTCGGATGTAAACAAACAAAAGAAGCGACATTTGGTCGCTTGCAATGTAACCAACGAAGTCGTATGAAATCTCATCTTGCGTAGTCGTAAGACTTATTTTGCGCATCTACTATAACCGCAGCCTAATTTGAAGGCATGCGCAACTTTCGACGCATCAAGCCAACTCAACGGACTAGTACCCTTTTTTGACGATCACAACTTATTTAGAGTAGGAGGACGATTTGAAGCAGCATCTATTACCTATGATGCCAAACAGCCGATGGTTCTCTCATACAATTAGCCAATCGTTCGACTATTGTTTAAAGCAAAACACGAAAAACATAATCATTGTGGGCCTCAAGCTTTATTGTGCATCATAAAACAACAATTTTGGCCAATCAAAGTAAAGATTTTGGCTCGCAACACAGTACTCAAATGTATTCGCAGCACCAGAGCAAAACCTCACTTGATGGAGCAATTCATGGAAAACTTACCAGCTGATCGAGATACTGCAAGGCCATTCCCTAAGGCTGGAGTCGACAATTTTGGCTCCTTTATGGTACACTATAAAGGCAGATTAAAAAGAAACTACAAAGCATATTCAGGTGTATTTTGTTGCTTTGCAACAAAAGTTGTTCACTTTGAAATTGTAAGCGATTTGACAACTGAAGCTTTCATAGGTTCCCTTAAACGTTTTACAGGAAGGAGGGGGCAAATGCAAAACTTTATACAGCGACAACGCTACAAACTTTGTCGGAGCAGAAATCCAACTGGAAGAAATAAAAAATGCAATTTACTCAACAATTTCCCAAACCCAAGTCACGAAGGCTAGCAGTGTTCGTGGAATTGAGTTCAAGTTCATACCCCCCAAGGCGCCACATTTTGGAGGGCTATGGGAAGCTGCAGTTTAATCTGCAAAATGGCTGATTGTTAAGGCGATGGCCAGCGCATCCTCCACATATAAGGAAATAGAAACAATAACTATCGGAGTCGAGGCCATACTTAATTCAAGACCGTTAACATATATATACAAAACATACCACCAACATACAACAAGCAATAATTCTTTAAACGTGCAATATAACCAGAAAATTTCTTCAAGTGCAATAATAATAATGACTATAGTAATAAAATAAAAATAAAAATAAATATTATAAAATTAATATAAAAAAGTGCCGATATGACTTGCAGTCGCAACCTGCCATCGTGCTCGGTGTAAATGGACCCCGTCTTGCGCGGTATGCGGGGGGAAGAGTGGCGTGGGATAATAATAATAATAATAATAATAATTATAATAATAATAATTATAATAATAATAATAATAATAATAATAATAAAAGAGCGCGAACAAAGGATCAGCAATCGATATGTATCGAAGAAACAACACCTGCAATAGGAAGAACAAATAAAAGCGAACAAAAGCGAACAAGAAAACCAGTAGAACGCAGAAAGAAAGCTGACGCTCTACTTATTAAACCAACAGAAGGCCACACTTACGCTGAAATCTAAAAGAGCTTGAGAAACAATTTACAAATGGACGAGGAAATGAAAGTGAAGGGCATACGCAAAACAAGGTCGGGAGCACTGCTAATGGAATTCGGAAAGGGTGAAAAAGCGAAATCAGAGTTCTGTGAACAGATCAAATCGACCTTCAAAGCAACCGCAAGTCTGTCAAACATTAAACCGATGGCCACAATCCTGATAAAAAATCTGGACTCAGCTACAGACAAGGAGGAAGTAACAGAAGGGCTGAAAAAACTGCTCCCCGACATAGGAGATGAAACAAAAGTGACTGTAACCAAACCGGATAGATGGGAACAGGTGCGTGCATATGTAACTCTCTGCGAAGAAGATGCTCGGAAGCTGCTCGAAGTGAGGACAATAAAAGTTGGGTTTATTAAGTCCAACATGGTAAGAGTAGAAACGACTAAAAAAAGCTTTAAATGCTTTGGAATCGGACATGTACAGTTCGAGTGCAAGAGGACTGATAGAAGAGCAAAGGGTCTGTGCTTTCGCTGTGGCGAAACAGGACACAAAATAAATGCATGCGTTAACCCACCAAAATGTTGAGCCTGTATCGATGCGAATCTAGAGCCAGTAAACCACTTTGTGGGTTCAAACAAGTGCGGGGCCCGAAAGAAAACAACATCGCAACGGAGATGAAAATTCTACAAGCGAACATGTACAGAAGCAAAACATCAGATGAGCTCCTGTCACAATACGTAAACGAAAGAGTAATCAAAGTAGTAATTATAAGCGAGCAATACAAAGAGAAAACAAGAGGTACTTGGATCGATGACACATTCAGAACAGCAACTATTTAGATACCATCGACCAAGGCCTTCCCGGTCGCCAGCAGTGGGAGCGGAACAGGTTTTGTGTGGGTAAAAAGCTTTTGGATAATCAGCTGCTACCTAACGCCAAGCGAAATCATTGAGGCATTCGAAAACAAGCTTGGCAAAATAGAAGACACAGCATTAAAAATTGGAGGCCCTCTGATTATAGCAGGAGATTTTAATGCAAAAGCCATTGAATGGGGATTACCCACAACTAACTCACGAGGCAGACGAGTTCTGGATATGGCAGCCAGACTTGGTCTGGTAATCGCAAATTGAAGTACTGCTTTCACCTTTAGAAGATTGGGATGCGAACCTACTACGCCTGACATAACTCTCAGCTCTCAGAGACTTGCTGGAAAGATTAAAAACTGGAAAGTGCTCGAAGATTATACCGTTAGCGCCTACCAGTGTATCGAGTACAATATAACAGAAACCGAGAGACCAAGACGGACACGGGCACACAATGGAACACGTAAATGGAAAGCAAAAAAGTTGAACTCGCAGGTTCTCATATCTATACTGGATAGAAAGCTCTCACAAAACAGTGGCTCTCGAACCGCAGACTCAATAGTTAAGCACACAATAAAGGCGATGGAATGCGCCTGCAATGCCGCAATGCCTAAAGTTAACAAACACACGCATAAGAAATCTGTTTATTGGTGGACGACGAAAATAGCCGAAAAAAGAAAAGAGTGTGTGCAGAAAAGACGACGACTCACTAGAGCGCAAAGACGAGGGACGGCCGAAACCGAGATGCAAAATTACAAAGCCGCAAAACGAGAGCTGAATTTAGCATTTGAGCAGAGCAAGCCATCGAAGTGGGAAGAGCTGCGAAACGACATTAACCAAAACCCCTGGGGAACTGGCTACAAGATTGCTATGAAAAAACTCGGAGCTAGACCACCACCTCCGGAACTAGAAACCGAACAAATGGAGGAAATAATAGATGCATTGTTCCCCAAACACGAAAAAGTAGTATTTCAAAAAGAACATGTCCCACGCGAAGAGATACCTCTGCTAACAATGGATGACCTAAAAGCGGCTGCTGGCACATTGAAAAGCAATAAAGCACCAGGCCCAGATGGCATACCATCAGAAGTCCTGAAACTAGTGGCATGTGAGCGGCCATAAATCTTGCTCGATATGCATAATGCCTTCCTGCAAGAAAGTCTATTCCCCAAACCCTGGAAACAGCAACAGCTGACGCTCATAAACAAAGGAAAAGGGGATCCGCAAAGAGCGGAAGCGTACCGACCCCTATGTATGCTTAACACAGCGGGTAAACTCTTTGAGAGGATGCTTAAAGCTCGACTCAACGCAGCAATAACCAACATGGGAATGCTTTCCCCAAGGCAGCATGGCTTCAGGCCTGCAAGATCGACCCTTGGAGCTATACAAGAGGTAGTTACCAGTGTCGAGAGTGCGCAAAGTGGAAACCACTTCTCGCGGCAGATAGTGCTTTTGGCAACATTAGACGTTTGAAACGCGTTCAACAGCGTACGCTGGGCAGACATCATCAATGCCGCTAAAAACAAATTCAGAGCACCGAAATACCTGGTGAATATACTTCAGAGCTACCTGAGTGACCGTCTTCTACACCAAAGAAGGCCAAAAGAGTAAGGACGTCACATCTGGAGCCGCCCAAGGCTCAATCTTAGGTCCAGACATGTGGAATATAAACTACGATGATATCCTAGAAGTTGAAATGCCTGAAAATACGCATTTGGTCGCATTTGCAGATGACTTTGCCGCCGTAATTACTGCGCGAAATACAGAAGAAGCACAAAGAAAGCTCAATGTCGTCATGATACAAACGCAAAACTGGCTTGACAGTCATGGCCTTACACTGGCAAAGGAGAAAACGGAACTAGTGATGAACAACACGACGTATTCCGTTAGAAATTGAGATGAGATTAAACGAGCAAACAATCAAGACAGAGATGGCGATTAAATATCTAGTTGTCAGACTGGATAGTAAATTGACATTCTCGTCACAACTTCAACAAGCAGCAACTAAAGCTGGGAAAATAACGGCACAACTGGGCAGACTTATCGCAAATGTAGGTGGTCCTTCTCAACAGAAGCGGAAACTACTAATGACAGTCGTAAACTCAATCCTCTTATACAGATGTGAAATATGGGTGGAAGCATTAAAAGCAGAAAGCCGAAGAAAAATATACGCAAAAATCCAACGAACAGCAGCACTTAGAGTTTCTTCCGCATATCGAACGGTGTCCGAAGCAGCCGTTCTAGTAATCAGCGGATCTATTCCCATTGAACTACAAGCTTATGAGGGAAAAAAGCGCTGGAAAACAATCGAAGAGCAGAGGCCAACCACCCCTGAAATTGCCAGATCAGAGACCATTTAGCTTTGGCAAGATAGATGGCAGTCAGAAACACGTGGCAGATGGACGGCAAAACTAATCCCAGACCTGAACAAATGGGTAGAAAGAAAGTTTGGTGAAGTAAGCTTCTACTTAACACAGATGATATCCGGGCACGGATACTTTTGCGAGTACTTGTACCGAATGGGCAAAAAAGCACAACCGTTATGTGTCTTTGGAGATGCCGACGAAGATGATGCAAACCACACCTTTTTCTGCTGCCGAAAATGGCAAACAGAGAGAATCGCTGTAGAGATGCAAGTTGGGGTGATAAATTCGGAGAATATTATAGAAAAGATGCTGCGAAAAGAAGACAACTGGAATGTAATAGCCAGATTTGAAGAGCAAGTACTAAGAAAAAAGAAGCCTTACATTGACGCAGAGCCATGACGGCAGCGAAAAATATCATGAGCGGAGGCCTGGAAATGGGCTGCATATATCAGACGATGGCATAGATGGCCGAAGAGAAGGTTTCCCCCGAAGTAATGCATGAGCAATCCCGGGGAGGAAAACGAAAACCTTCAAGAAAGATTCACGGTGGTTTTAGTCGGTAAGAGTCC
>CM035808.1:73336545-73608561 GCA_020466095.1 Chlorops oryzae | reverse complement strand
GATGAGTGGTGCTACTCAGGTCGAAAAGCGAATGATTTCCGAGGAAACAAAAGCTACCGCGGTACGCACGTGGCGATCAAGTTCCGGGGATCGTATTTAGAACAATTCGGAAACGGGCGAAGAGTGACTGAGTGCACTCCAGGACCGCGAAATATTCGGTTTAAACGAAATACGTGTTAAAAGGTTAGGAGAATTGTTGGGGAAATCGCGAGCGACCCAAAGTCATTGGCGCACGGAATCCAGCGGTAGGATCCGAGCACGAAATTTGTCTACGAGAATCTGAAGTACCACGCGGTACCGGTGGTAACTCTGTATGGTATTGGTGCGAACGGGGGACAGGCGTCACAGGGACCAATGTGCGGGGCACACGGTCGGGCGCAAACGTAGAGAAATCGACGTGCATTCGGTTTTCAGCTAGCCAGGGTCTAGAGTCGCCCAATTACCACGATTACATATTTTTTCCTATATTAGTCGTAAGTGAATTTGTGTTTGAATTTGGAAGGAGCATCGGAGTGTGGTAGATTTTAAGATAAATATCTGGAACATTAAAGACGGTATCTGAATCATTCGGTAGAATTTAAAGTAAGCAGTTTCACCTTAAAAAAGTGTAAAATATTTTCTTTAGACAAACACCTAATATTATAACGTTTCTCAAGGGTTTTCTTTATGATAAGTTTTTGTAAAGAAAAGGATTCTGGTAACTCACTGAGTGATACCCCAGCTGGAAAAAAAAACCTTCTACCAGCATATATTTATACAATCCGAAAACTTTTCAATTCGATTTATCTTTGGGTCACTATCGATAATAGTTTAGCCCTCCAAAGTCGTGCGGGCAACTGACGAAAAACAAAATTATTTGGTCGCAACAAAAAGGTCGCTTGTTTTTGTTTCAATATGCGTGCTCCTGCGTAGTAGTAAAGGTAGAAATACTCATGCACTGCACCGCAGTGCCATCTGTCACATAGAAATCAAAATACATGAAAATGATTGAAAGCGTAAAGTCAAAAGTCCAAAAGATTGTTGTTACATCAAAATTATAAAGATCACCTTTTAGTCTTTTAGTTTATTCAGCTCCTAATAAAGCCCCACATACCTCCAAACAAGGCATTGTATGTTTCTTGATCGGCGCTACTCTTGATTTTGCACACAGAAAATCGACTGTTATAGTTCCATCTGTGGCAGCTGATCGAACATAACTTGCTGACCCATACGCCTTTTCTGATGCGTCAACAAATGTATGAATTTAAGTTTTATTTGGTTGTATTTTCTCTTGATTGAAGATGTACCTGGGCGCTTTTATGCTGTTGAAGCCTGTGATTCTTTTTTGAAATTGATTCCATTCAAGGTGTAATTCTTTTGTTAGCCCTTCATCCCAAGATATATTGAGTTGCCATAACTGTTGAGTGAATATTTTGGCCTCTACAATAACTGGACCAAATATTCCCAAGAGGTCAATTATTTTTCCGAGGTCTGAACAAGCTGACCTTTTTGTTTGGGTCCTGTTGGATATTATTGTGGATGCTCTCCCACAAAGCTGACCAGTTTAAGGCAACCATATCACGCCCAAAGCCTCTTGTACTTAATCAATATCTGAGTCGAAATAAAGGCTTATTTCCCTTTCGGCTAAGGCTGCGCCCGCCAAGAGCTGCGGATGGTTTGAACATCACTTCCTTAGATTGAACCGGGCTTCTCTGAGCATTGACGTAAGTTGTGTTTTTGCTCCCAGTGCTGTGCTCAGAAGATCGGCTCCACTAAGGCAATCATCAACGTAGAAATCGTCATGAAGAATGGGAGCTCCAATTGGATTTTTACTCATGCTTGATTGTGCTGAGTGATATTAAGACCTCGTTGCCTGATATGGTGCTGAAGTAGTCCCATACGTTATAGTGGTAAGGTGATAGTATTTGATTGATTCAGTTGGATTTTTTAGCCAGATAACTTTTTGTAGATACTGATCAGATTCATGAACTAGAACCTGCCGGTACATCTTTTAAACGTTTGCTGTAAGTGCAATGCGATGTATCCGGAATCTGAGCAGTATTGCGAATAGTGTGACAAGCGATACATATTTTTTTATTGCCATTTTTACATTTTTTTATTGCGTTCGGATCTACACGGCGCTCCAATGATTGTGGAGACAGTGAGTTAGGCAAACCGAAAAGTCAACTGTCATTCTTGTTTGTTCGTCTGTGGTCCACTCTGTCAAACAGCAGTGCAGCCAATAGAGAGCCGGGAATGCATAGTTCTTTTTGGATTTGACGCTGGTCGCATGAAGTCGACTAAAATTTTCGTAGCACCAATTTTTTTATATCCTGTCCTGGACCCGGCATCCGGCGACCAAAATCAGGTAAAAATTAATTTTTGTCTCCAGGCGCTTGGAATATGTGTAGATATAATAAACATTTTTGGTATAGATCGAGATTTTGCCGAAATACGGACACTTCTCAGAGGTAAGAGCCGTAATACCACATTCCAATTGGCAATCAAGGGTGCCTACTCCTAGAGCACGAGAGGGACAATCGAAACGTTGGCCGTGGCACTCGGCCTACGCTCCGCTGGATCTCCTTGACCTGCGAAAACTAAAGAAATCACGGAGTGAATCTGGTGCCGTCCGAAAAGTGGCGGTTTCTAAGTCAACCTAAGTGGGTCTGGAAGACGAGAAGTAGAGCGCGACTTCCGCAAACCTACCGTGGAAATATGGCCCTCCTCTAAAAGCAAAAACCCTGGTTGTGCACGCTCATCTTTAGCAAGCCACCGGAGCCTGTCTTCATGACATTCCACACTCATTGACCATGTAATCGGGTCGATGTGGTTCGTTCGAATTTTTTTTATTAAACAAGAAAAAAAAGAAAAAAAAAACCCAAAATAATCCAAAAAGAAAATAAGAAAGAAAAAGAAGAAAAAAATAATTAGAATTATAGCATCAATTTTCCTACCTTTTTTGAGCGTAAACTAAAATACTTACTCGACTTGCAGGAAATATATTTCGTCATCATAAGCTTATCATTACAGCGACAGCATGTTCCAGCAGCGAAATCAACAGGCCTGATGAAATCGACTGCGGCAGCATCAACTGTGTTCCTTATGTAAGTGACGAATTAAAGTGCTATATCCAATGAAGCCTTTTTGGTGTATGGGCATAATGGTGGAATAGCGATCCGTAACGACTTTCTTTTGGAACCACTAACGTAGTATCGTCAAAAAAAAAAAAAAAATGAAATAAAAAAAATAAAAAAAAGCACGAAAATAAAAAGTAAGTAAAAGTCATACGAAGGATGCCTTTCATCTTCGCCATCGTTACTGATCGCTTAGCCAACCTATTGCCGAAATTTTACACTCTATTGGACGGATTTCCAAGATATAAAAAGCCAATCGTCACTGTGGTACCAAGAGAAGCAAATCCTCCGAATTGCCCCGAACTTCGTCCAATCGAAAAATATTGGGCTTTAATGAAAAAGAACCTTAAGAAGACCAAACAAGCTGCGAAGAACATCGAAGTATTTCGACATAAATGGCGTCGGGCATACACTAAGGTGAACGAAAGGTCGGAAAAAACCTAATGGAGGACCTTAATAAGAAGTGTATAATTTTTTTTAAGTGTATTTTTTTTCGGTGTTATTAAAATTTTTATTTATTTTGTAATGTTCACTTCATAATAAACTGAAAGAATTTTTAAAAAAACATCATTGGTTTTTTTGCAATAAAAAAAAAAAAAACAAAAGGACAGTTATTTCTTTAGTTGAGTGCGTTGTTTCTTGCGTTCGAGAACACGTATCTTACATTGTCGAATGGTAGTAAGTTTCCACCATGAAGCGAAACTTTGTGAATGAATTGAACAAGTAGGGAGGTATATTTACAGTTATACGGTAACAAAACTGGATGTTTTTTATTGTAAGACAACGATCGAGAGTCGTCAAACGGCCGTTAGATCTTATGAGCGAATATTCATCTAGGAATGGATTGAATGACAATAAAGGGCTTTTACACGAAAAAGCACGTTGATTTTGTAGACACCGCATTTTTTCTGCATAAAAATTGTTTTGAGCTAAGAAGATGAGACGAGTTTACACGAATCGAACTTCTTCACTTGATAGACTAAGCGAAACATCAGACCGAATAGCACTGGACCTTTTACGAATCCGCCAATAAAACTTAAAGAGATAGCCCAACACTCTGTAGGCTCGTGATAAACAAGAAACACGTTCTAAAATATCTTCAGATCTATCCTCTCGCAAGACATGTGTTTTTATTGCTCTCATTTCTAACGTGACATCATCAAGTATTACAAGATCGGCTGACTCCCAAGTTTAACTTGGTTTATGCAGCCAATCTGGCCCTTCCCACCAAAGAGGGTTTTCGATTAGATGCTGCGGGACTACGCCTCTGCTGGCTAGATTTTTTTACAAGACTAATATAAACACACGCAGCGTATGCTTGTATGGAGGCGTCACAGAACCCATGAAGTTCTGTCCGCGAGGCAGGGCTGTTATAGGTCCAACGAGGAATTTGGATATTCTTCACATATTCTAGGTGCTTGGCGAAGTTTTGAAAATCGAGAAGACAGCGTTTAAAGACTGGATCATCCCAAGACGTTTTTTTCAACCAAATAGTTTGCATGATGATCGTCGCAACGCCAACAATGGGAGCAAGCCACCCTGCTAGAACTAGGAAATTGGAATGTAGTAAATGGCCTTTCTGCATATCAGATAAATTTTCTTTGGAATTAGAAATCCATTTTCGGAGTTCAAAACCGGCCCTGCTCAGAGCTGCGACTAGCTGCTGCCTTGCTTCGTACGCCGAAGATATGTCATGACCCCCTGCCAGTACATCATCAACATACATGAAGTTTCGTATGAAATTAGCTGCCAAAGGAAAAGTAGCTTCTACATCATATGCCAATTGGAAAAGGGTTCTTATTGCAAGATAAGGCGCGCAATTTACCCCAAAAGTGGCAGTCTTCAATTCGAAGTCTTGTAATGGATCGCTAGGAGAGTTTCGGAAAATTATTCTTTGGAAAGGAGTGTACCGAAGATGATGATCCACATATAATACATCATTAAGGCTGAGCTTGTTTGAGGTTAGATGAGAGGCACTAAACACTACCCGGAGCTTTGTGGTGACACTTCCCCCTTTAAGGACCGCATGGTGTGGCAGGTAGTAACTTAATTCAGTACTGGATTTATTAGGAGCGGTAGGTTGCATGTGGTTTAATTGAATTTACTCGTTCAATACCGCATGATATTCTTTATTTAAATTAGGTTGGCGATTTAATCGCGCTTCTTGCCGAACGAATTGAGAGATTGCATGATCCCGCGATTTTCCCAAATTAACTTCACTCGGAAAGCTTGGCTTGAAAGGTAAGGTGACAACATACCTGCCTTCTAAATTGCGATAAGTGGTCTCGTTGTACAATTGCTCACAGAAAGTATCGGAATCGCTCATTGCTCTAACGCTCGGAATATTTTCCATTTCCCAGAACTTTGTGAGTTGTTCATTTAAAAAGACCTCATTAAAATACGACACGATTGAAGAAGCCTGCTGCGTCACAGGGGTTGATATCGGGCCAGTAAAAATCCACCCAAATACCGTCTGCTGAGCTATTATAGACTCACTGAAACCTCGTTAAACTCCCGAAAGCAAAATAAAGGGATAAATATCGCCTCCGATAAGAATGTCGACCTGCGAACTCTTATAGATATTAGGGTCTGCCAAATGAACGTGAGGTAATTTATCAAACAAAACGGGGTTCAAGGGAACACTAGGTAAATTACCGGTCAAGCCCGGGACCACCAAAGCCGTTGCTTCAATTTCAAATTTGGGATCAATCGAGGATCGTATGCGAAAGTGACAACTCTTCAAGCTCCTTACGGAAATTACCCCATTCAGTCCAGAAATGCTGGCTTGTATTGGCCGAGTTGGAATTTTTAAGGTTTTTTGAAACCGTTCCGACAGGAAGGTACCTTCAGATCCTGGATCAAGGAGTGCTCGGGCCTGATAATAAGATCCGTTGATGCCTATTTCTATCATAGCTGTGCCCAAGAGTACATTTTTATTTCGAGAAAAGAAATATGCTTGGTAATTGGATGCTCCAAAACTATGAAACGATGGCTGGGTTTGCAAAGGAGTTTCGGCAAGAGGCGCAGATGAGCTAGAGGATGGTTGGACCGTGACAGTCAACCCAGAAGTTTGATTGGATGGATTTTCATTGATCTCTCTATGCAATAAGGTATTATGCCTCTTCTTGGACCGAAAACACGTGTGTTTGCTTTTGCAGTTTTTAGATATATGAGATGCTGCCAAGCAATTTGTGCAGAGATGAAGTTTTCTACTAGTAGCGATGCGATCTTCAATACTCATATCCAGAAACTTAGGGCAGCTTCTAATTGAATGGGTTTCACTGCAAAGTTTGCATTTCCCAGTGGTCGAAGAAACATTGGCATGAACTGCTTGATGAGAATTAGATTTGCTTGCTGTATTTGCTTTTGAAGAGTCGGCAGGCTTAGATCTTAGGTCCTGAATGGACTCAAGTGATTGAAATCTTTGAGTTAAAAACTGGTCTAATACTTCCCATTTTGCAATTTCAGACTTGGAATTCAGAGACTGTTCAAATAATCAGAGGGTTGTGTTTGGCAACCGGATGGAACATATAAATAGAAAAAGGGGGTCCCATGTAGTAATATCTAGTTTCTGTTGGATTAGGACCGAACGGCAGTTATTTATTGTCCGTTGAAGTTCCTTTAGTTTTTCGCCTGATTCAGAAGTGACAGGACTTAAATTAAAAAGCACTTAAAATTTGCTATAGACCAGCACGCGCCAATTTTCATAAGGATCTTGGAGATTGAGCCAAGCTATTTCGAAACCTTCATCAGTCAATGGAGATTTTTCGACAATATCTCTCGCCTCAGAATTGGGTTTCTTTAACAAGTGGAAAAGTTTTTCTAGAGGAAGGAGCCGGGTATTTCTTATGTAGACAGCGGTGAAGAGATCCCGAAAGGACGGCCAACTTTGATAGTTTCCAGAAAAAATTTTAGTGTCGCATGGTGGCAAAGATATGCTGCATGCAGCAGATTCCGCAGATGGAGTAGAAGGCGAACTAGGGTTAGAAGAGACAGAAGCTGATCTTTGGGATGGCGTTGATAACGTAAAACAAAGCTCATTGATTTTAGAATGGCAACGTAGATAGGTTTTATAGGCATTTCCATATTTAGCCTTTACCGTTTCGACATCACCGGGCGATGCCTTGGAGGGGTCAGATAACTGGATTAGGCACGAGTCGTAAGCACTTCTCACTTCCGACCAAATCGTTTTAATTTCATCCTTCTGAATCTCTAACGAATAAGTAGTAGTATCGCTTGATAACGTTTCGTTAAAATTGGCTTAATCGACGAGTTTATCATTTGCACGGATGAATGGTTTCATTTTACTATCGAGTACGAGCACCAATAGACTTCAGCACAAATTTATAAAACGTAAATGTATGTATGTCAGTTTATTTGATTAGCGGATAGCCAGACCTAAGCTGCTGTTTTACCGCGAAAAAATATATAAAATTGAGTTTAAGCCCAATATGTCCAATATTGATTAGTTCGAACTTATCGGTAACCAAAGGTGAGCACTGTGATGTAATTAATTGATAGGAAAATGGGACACCACAATGATTGCAGTACTAAACGAGAACCAAAGTGTAAAATTAAATAAAATTGTAGATGAGATCGCTTTGGTTGAACTGCAATGTCGATAGTTGTGGTCAAATTTGGGCACTGTGATGTCAACACCTGGCACCACAGCGATTGCAGTAAATTAAATCCACAATGTAAAGAGTGATAATTGATGCTTACAAATGAGCGCGACGGCAATTTCGATTGCGGTAGAGTTTGGTTGAATTTAAAAATAATTTTTTTTTTTTTTTAAAAAAACCCTTGGTTTTGGGGGAAAAGGGTTTAATTTTTTTTTTTAAAAAACCTTGGGGGAATTCCCTTAAAAAAAAGGAAAAATTTAAAAAAAAAAAACCAAAAAAAAAAGGAAAATTTTTAAATTTTTTAATTTTAAAAAAAACCCTTTAAAAAAAAAAAAAAAAACCGATTGTATTTCTGACCGCAAGCGAAAACGAAGGTCAAAGTAAATAATAAAACAGATCTTTCGGTAACACATGACGCACATATGCACCGAAAATAAAGTTAGGTTAGGTTATCGTACCGCGAGGATTTTTTTTTCACAATTCAAAAGTGGGAATTTACGTTTCATAATGGCTGTTACAAAATTAAATTTAATTTTATTGAAATTCCGGACGGCAACATGGGTGGGGTTCAGATGATTCGAAATTAATTGAATTTCAAGGAACCAACTGTGAGCTTTTCTTGGTTGTTAAAAAATTAAAGATGAATCCTTCGGAAATTGTTTTAGGGAACGGTTGGCTTGCTTTAAACCAAGTCGATGTTCTGGAAAGAAGATTTAAGTAAGGGTTATGGCTGAAGGCCAGCACTGGAGAACTTAAAAATAAAAGGAATTAAGATTACTTGACGACAAAAGATAACATTAATATGGGATTTTTAGAGAAACGTTGAGGTATTTAATTAAAAAATAAATTATTTCAGGTTTTTAATTTTTGGCCGGAGGTATAATTCCAAGGGGAAATTTAATTAAAGGGGGTTGGGATTTGAAGAAAAAAAACCTTTCTGAACAGTTCGTAAAAATTAAAGAAAAAAAATTTTTCCAGCCAAGTTATTCCCAAACAAAAAGAAAAAATTAAATTAAAACAAAGGCCGTAAAAAAAGAAAAAAGTAAAAATCAAATTTGGCAAAACTCGTAAATAAAAAAAAATTGTTATTTTCGAGGTTACTTTAAATGTTATCAAGTTTTTGCGTAAGAAATTGAGGCCTAAAAGGATTTATTTTTTTTGGTGCCACTTTGAAGGGGGTTTAAAGAACGGCTTAACAACCCTTCCTTTTTTTTCGCTTAAAGTTCGGCGGCACTTCGGCCCTTCAAAAAATAAAAAAATTCGAAAACGTTCTGGGAACCCCCAAAAAAAAAAAAAAAAAAAATCGAAAAGAAATTTTAAAAAAAAAAAAAGAAAAAAAACCAAATCAAAAACGAAATATTGAAAAAAAAAACAAAAAAAGAATTAACCTTATCCTAATTAAGGCAAAAACCCCATCTCCAAAACAAATTTTTAACCTTTTTTCTTTTAAAAAAAAATATTCTTTCAATTCAAAAAAAAAACAACCGCCGGCGAAACAAAAAAAAAATTTTTCCTCCCACCTCCCAAAAAACCCGAGCGGAAACCAGGTCGAACCTTTCCCTTGCCCCAATCAAATTTGGCACCCGTGGGACCTAAACGGTTTGGGGCCAATTTCAAGGAAAACGAAAGGCCACGTGGGTTTCACCCTTTCCGCTATTTCCCTTCAAAAAGTAACAACCGTCCACCGTGCCCTGTTTGTTTTTCCCCATATTCGACACCTATTCCGTCGCCACCCGTTGTTTTGGTTTTTTTTGCCAAACAAACGCAGACCAAAGCCTTCGGGTTGGGCCCCTTTTTTTCTTCCCTTTTTTGGAAAAACCGCCCATCAACCTTGCGGGTTTTTTTTTTTTATTTCAGCTTTGCTTTGAAATACCCTGATTCAGTAAATTGTCGGGCAATTGGACGGTATTGCCACGCGTTGGCGCACAACACAAAGTTCGGTAATTTCGGCCGAATTGCCAAGCATTGAAGCGGTTCGCCTAAACCCCCCGCCGTTCTCGTTTTTAGCTTTTCCCCTGCGGCCTGGCGCGCTTTGAAGTTCGGTCTTCGGTCGTTTGGATGCTTTGAAAGCTCATTTTTCTGCGCGTGGCCTTAAATCTTGTTGCCCTGCGTATGGAAATTCTTAAAGGTGCTGAAATTTCGAATGGGAAAATTGAAAAAAATATTTAATTTTTTTCGTTTGAATTTTTAAATTGGAATTCTGTTTTCGAATTTTGGTTGGAATTTATTTTAATAAAATTTTTAACGTTTGGATTTTTTAAATTGAATTGGGGTTCAAATTTTTGGCGAAAAAATTGGAACGGAATCGCTCCGCGGCATTTATTTTTCCTAAATTTAATTCGGCGAGGAATTTGAAGTTGCTCCACGGCTCAAATTTATTTTTTTTCTTTTCGGCATTTTGACACGTTGTTTCACGGACTTGAATGCCGTGCCCATCAATTTGGCCCTGCCGATATTTTCCGTAAAGCTTAGTTATACTAATATTTTCTTTCAAAACAAAAACTGGGGATTTTGAATTTCTAAATTTATAAATTTTTTATTTTATTCCAAGCCGGACCGATTTTTGGACACTTTCACGTTATCGTTGCTTTTGATTTAAATTCAACACGGGTCAAATTGAGATCGGATGTAGCGGTCGACCCTTGAATCCGACACCATGAGATAAATTTGGGTCCAGGATTTTGGAAGCGCGTTCAAAGTTAATCGGCCCGCTCAAACGACGCATGGCATGATGAAGTTGCCGCTCTGGCTCAAGTGACGTATAATGAATGTCGCGACCTCCAAGTTATCGTGCGCGCTCAGCTGAAGGATCTGCTACGGATGCATTCTCACTCCCATCCACCACTATCCAGCACCAGGACGTCTCCCCCATCTGCTGAGATGCCGCCAGAAGATAATTTTATTCGAGTGCCCCCGTTGACGTTGCAAATTTTTCCGGAGGATACAACGAGTGGCCAGTATTTCGTGACATGTTTACGGCTGTGTATATCAACAACCCGAGACTGCCACCTGTACAAAAGCTGTATTATTTGCATAATAAAACGACAGGCGCCGCCGGAGCGATTGTCAAAAGATACCCCCTGTGTGGATCGAATTTTTCGCACGCCTGGGAGGCTCTCCAAGCGCGGTACGAGAACAAGCGCATTTTAATCGATCACCAATTGAAGACCTTGTTCGATCTGCCAGCGATTGAAGACGAGACCAGCGAAGGAATTTTGAAAATTCAGACGACAGTCAACGATTGTATCACCATGATGAGAAGCCAAGGAGTGGTCAATTTTTGGGATGCCATGCTCGTTCATTTTTGCTCCAGCCGCCTGTCAGCCGATACGATCGCACATTGGGAGCAGTCGCTTTCATCGCATCGAGAGCTGCCGACTTGGAAACAGATGAACGAATTTCTCAGCAACCGCTATGAGGTCGTCGAACGCCTTTCGAGCTTCACGAAGGTGAAAGCGCCGGTTCTATCTGCAAACCAATCAACTTCATCGACCAACGTTTTCCACACTCAGGATCAGACTCCAGGGTCGTGCCCCTTGTGCAACGGAAACCATCCCTTACGCCAATGCGCCCAATTTTTAAAGATGCCAGTCGCGGAGCGATTTAAACTTGTTACGAAATCGAAGCGCTGCCTCAACTGTCTCGCCACCAATCACCAACGGTCCAAATGCCCCAGTCCACACAACTGTGCGAAGTGCCAACAGCGACATCACACTTTGTTGCATTTTGCGAGCGCGGCTGCAACAACGGACACGAAAGCCTCTACCCCCTCTTTGACATCTCTTCCGGAGATGGGCCCGTCTCCGACGAGCCAACCGCCGCATTTCCATGCGCAACCAGAGGCCTCGAGTTCCGTGAGCATCCCCTCCACGTCACAGGCACACGCACACGTCTCCATGAGCCAGACACAGGTGCTTTTGCCAACGGCCATCGCGCAGATTCTACATAATGGAGAACGATTCCTAGTCCGGGCGCTGTTAGACCAAGGTTCACAGAGAACATTTTTAACCGAACGCATGCAGCTGCAGTTGAACTTGCCAACGACTCATAAAATCTGCAACGTCTCTGGCATGGGTGGCCAATGCACCCAAATCGTGAAAAAGAAGTGCACCATCACGCTCGACTCGCCTCGTTTTTCGTTCAAGGAAGAAATCGACGCCGTGGTGTTGCCGAAATTGACCAATTGGCTTCCGGCCAAAAGGGTCTCCAATTTGGATCCCCACGAGATCTCATCGTTGGAGCTCGCCGATCCCCGGTTTATGAATCCAGCCCGCATCGACATGGTCATCGGGTCTGATATCATGCCGAAATTACTGCGGCCGCGCGTCAAGATGAATGTTGGAGGAAGCCTTATTGCCCAAAATTCAATATTCGGATGGTATGTGAGTGGGCCAAACGCCAGCGAATCCATCGAAGCGTTTACGACGCAAGTCTCCTCCGGAGACCACCAGGAGTCACTTCACGAGTCGCTCAAATCATTTCCAGAACAAGAGGAAGTTTCAGTCTCGCCTCTCCCTCTTCCAGAGGACATCTATTGCGAAAAAATATATTCGCAAATCACATCTAGAAATTCGGATGGTAGGTCCGTTGTGCGTCCACCGTTTAAGATCGAATTTTCTAAAGCCGCTCCTTGCTTGGACTCGTCGCGATTTGGAGCGCTGACGCAATACAGGAGCTTGAAGAAAAGGCCCGCACGGCAGCCACTTATGCGCGACACCTTTAATTCAGTGATCAAGCCCGAGAGTACATCCACGAAGATACGAATCGTTTTCAATGGTATCCAAAAGACCTCTTCCTCCTTATCGCTGAACGATGTGGTTTATGTTGGAGCGGTGCTGCAAGCGTATCTGGTCCTTCGTATGATCAGCTGTGCATTCGTCATCCAGCAGTTCGATCCAGGAGGATTTTCCTCCTAGACTTTCGCTATCGAGGTGTCGACGCGAGTTTTCCACCTCACGCCGCTGCTCCTGATCGCAACACCTCCCCCTCCCCCTTTTCATTTATTGTTCACTATCTTCTCAACAATATCGCCTCCGCCTTTTGGAACTGGATTGAGAAATTATAGTTGCGTAGCGCAAGGCGGGCAGTATGTTGGTTTTTCGCCGTAGCCACTTTGAAGCCGGGGCTTTAAAGAACGGCAAATTAATCAACTCCTTCTTCTTTTTTGTGCGACTTCGAAGTTCGAGTTCGAGCGACTTCTGGCCCTTCAACCGAGACCACTCTCAAAAATAATCTCGTCGATGAAACTCGTGCGCGCAACATCATCCGCCCGATCAATAATAAAAAAAAAAATATATCAAATCAAAGTGAACTGCAAAAAAAAATATATCAAATCAAAGTGAACTACAAAAAAAAAATATATAAAATCAAAAGGTGAACTACGACAAAAAATATATAAAATGAAAAGGTGAACTACAACAAAAAATATATAAAAATCAAAAATTGAATTGAAACAAAAAAAAAAAAAAAAGGATAAGTGGCAACCAATTCAACGTACCGTTGCAAAATATAAAAACATCAACCGCGTCGCGCAAACCGACAAATCGAGCAACGTACCCGGCACCCCCCAGGGTCATCAACAGAGTATCAGGTACGTCTCTCTCATTTGTTGCCCCTCACCTTGACACTAGGCTTTTTATTTTATTGAGCCTGAATAATCGTTATGCTAGGCTTTTTATTTTTTCCAGCCTGAATAATCTTTGTTCTGGGCTTTTCATTTTTTCCAGCTTGTATAATCGTTATTCTGGGCATTTTATTTTTGCCAGCCTGAATAAAAAGTCTTGCCTTTTTCTGACTATGCAACACGTCATTTTGGGAAACTTTTGATGCAAAAGTATACTTTGTTACTTCCTCTTTTAGATTTTATCAAAAACAGGCGTTGCCCGCCCCTTTTTGAAGCCATTGTTAACATCTATTAATCCAAAAGGCATATACACTTGATACTCGAGAATAGCAGTAACCACAGTAACACAAAACCACTCAGCAACTGTGACAATCAAAACTGTGTCTTCAAAACGTTTGTGCGTCACGTCGTTCTTTTGGCTTTTTTTGTTTGAGAGTCTTAAAGTGCATGGACTTTGCAACTGCGACCGTTATTCGCAGTTAATCTTATTTTTGCTGTTGCAAGGAAAACGAACTTGTTTCCAGCTGATGGTTGATTGCATAAAGCTATCGTAGCCCGTGTGTCCGTTGCTTTATCTACAGTTGATTCATTTTGCTCTGTAGCCACTGCTAAGGTGACATTACCTTTGCCATTTGAGGACTTAAGTTGTTCTAAATGTAATAAGGTATTCTGTTTTTTTTTTGGCACTAAGAACAGGATCAAGCTGAGCATTTTTTGGATTCATGGTCGTTTTTAAAGCAATTGAAACACACCTTGTGGTTTTTTGTCCATTAAAGTCCCTCTGCTGGCGACATCTCTACGAATTTTCCGCAATTGTAGATCGGGTGACCTTTTTTGCTGCATACCTTGCATGCCTTAGATTTGGTTGCTGTGGCCGACTATGCTAAAGCTGCCTTTTCCCTACCTCCAACGGCTTCGAGAGCATGAAATCGAAGTCCTTTAAATTTTAGGATATGTTGTATGCTCTGAAGCTCTATAGGAGATTGTTATGAAGATTCATATAGAATATGGCTTTTTCGAACCCATTTTTTAATCAGAATATGCAGCAGAATAGGAATGCATTGATCGGTGTCGACACCTATGATTTGTTATGCGAGCAAACTTTCATGTATGGTGTCATGAAATTTTCGAACGGTGTTTTTTTCAGGTGCAAAAGTTTTAAGCGCCAAATTAGTTTCAGAAATGAATCCAGTAAGCACTCGTCTATTGTTGAAGCGTTCTTCTAGAATTGGCCATGCTGATGTATAGCTTTCTTATGTTAGGTTAAGATGTCGTATTAACCTCTCTGCTACTCCATTGAGGTTGGTTTTTAAATACCACATTTTTTCTGTTCTGCAGTGGTTGTTCATGAAAACAAATGCCAGTTTTGGATAAACTTCAATCTCAATATTTATAAACTCATGCATGTCATATCCCTGTTGTATTGGAACCTCCACATTCTCATGAATTTCAAAGTTTGCTTGTTGAATCTGTTCATAGAGTTTGCTTATTGCATTAATTCTTTGTTCTGGAGACTATTTTACTTCTGTGACTTAAAGCAGTCTTGAAACGGAAGACATCATTGCCTGTTGCCTTCGTATCAAAGATCCAATTTCATTGGTAGAATGTTGGTTGTCCTTTCCAGTAATTGTTCCATTTGACATAGGGACAGTTTTGGAGCTCATGTGGGGCTGAAGTCTTGAAGTCCAAAAGCGTCTTTTCTAATTGCTCTTTAAATTTCTCGAACAGTTCCAGCGTTTGAGTATATTTGTCTTTTGAGAGGTAATCATCGTCGAGTGGAACTGGCTCCATCTTGCAAACGTCGTTTTGGTAATTACGGATAATCATTTTAATGTCTTTCGTATTAGTCTCTTCCTTCGCCTTAAGCTGCTTAAACGTTTTCATTATGCGTTGTAAATATGAAATATCTTGTAAATGAAATACGTTTGTTTGTTGACCTTTTGATTACTTGTAGTGGTCCTTCTTTAAATGTAGAAAGGATCTGCTATATTTTCCGCTCTCCATACTTTGATAATCCTCCAGGATGTAACTACTGCTGACAGTTAGACGTAGACAGTTGGAGCTGCGCGAACTTTGACTTCGGTACAATAAACGATTTTGTTCGCGACGAACTAAACCCAAATGAATTAATTCAATTTTTTTTTTCGCGTTCACTGACGACAAAACTCAGAAAGAGTTCTTTTTTAGAGTCACCAATGTTTAAACTTCAAATTTTGGCTTGAATTCAAATTACCATACAGAACATGAACTGCAGATATCAGAATTCAAGTTGTACCAAGCAGCACATAAACTGTTGACGCACGAAGACAAGTCCCTTAGTTGATCACACAATGTTTTAAATGAAAATACATACTTAGTTAATAAATTTCGTTTCTTTTATACAATATTATTTCTAAATAATCAATATTAAAAATCTATGCGATATGCAGTTCAATAACTTTATTCATAATTGCTTTAGCTGTTATTTTAATTTTTTTTTTTTTTTTTTGCTTTTCTTACACAGAGATATAATAAGATTTCTCTATGGTTTTTATCCAAGAAGATTGTCTTATTGAAACCATAGAAAAAACTCATTGTTTATTTGAATGAAAAATTGAACAAAAAGTCAAGAAGATATCATTTTGATATGAATTCTTGTAAAAAAAAACAGGTCGGCGGGTTCGATCCTTGCTCCAGAGAGCGTGTTTTTTTTTTTATTTTTTTTTTTTTTTTTGGGAAAAGTAGATAATTTAACATTCACATTATTTGAAAACCTGAGAAATTAAAGATTTTACCAAAGTTCTTATACTTAAAATATTAAAAAAAAAATTCTATAGGAATTTCTTGAAAGAGCTTGACGTTTCGGAAGGCCCGACGAAAGCAACTTGTTTTTATTGGTTCGTGTCCAACTTACTTTCTGCTCCCCGTATTTTTCCGCTCGAAATTTACTTGCCTGTTTATCCCCCATTTTTACACAACTTCTATGGCCTGCGGCGGGGTTCGAACTCGGACCTTCCAGATTACAAGTCTAGCACACTTCAACTGCGCCATCGCGAGATATGATTTTAGCTTGCTAGATTGATTTTATCAATGTAAGTGCAAAAAAAGTGGTTTGTCTTTTAAAACAATGGAATCAATATGGAATCCATATACTTTTTTAAATCAATAAGTCTTGCTTTTAATATTAAAAAGGCTTCTTCTTAAAACGATTTTCTTCCGACAAGAAATCTTCTCAAAACGTAATTTTTATAAGATTGTCACATAGTTCGATTAATATGGCATTAAATATATGAGGATATCTATTAAAATGTTTCAATAAGATTTTCTCTATGCATTCAAAGAGTTTTCTCTATGGAAAAAGCTCATCGTTCATATTGTTAAAGAAGATTTCTCTATAAAATCGCTCAATAAGGGGATCTTATTGATTTTATGTGGTCATATTTTTCTGTGTGTATATACAATCATATTGTTGCTTACATGCAAAAGATTTCTTGCGACATAAGTTTTTGCTGATCGTATAAAAAAACAATTGTGGATTGAAATTTAAACAAGGGCTTAATATAGTAGTTATGTAAACAAAAACTAAATAAAATCAAATAAAATAAAAATAATAAGTTCCTCCAAAAAGATGAAAATGTAAGGGCCTAAATTTGAAAAAAATTTCACCTTTGAGTAAAAAAAGAGAAAAAAAAAATTAAGAGTCAAAATATATATATATATTTATTTCTAAACTTTGTTTAAAAAACCAACTTAATATTTAAAAGGTGTTATATCGAAAAAATTATAACAAAAGATGGTTGGTTAAGAAAAGTATGGAGAAATGATTTAAAATAGGTAAAGTTGGTTTAAAAAGAATATATGAAATTCCAGATAAAAATTTTGCGAAAATTTTAATAAGGTATAAGAAATAAATAAAAAAAGACAAAATACAGAGTAATACAGCAAACGTTTATTTGAATAATTTAATAAGAGGACTAAAAATCATAATAAACTCAAATCCAAATAAGTAGTCAAAAGCCGCCGGGCCCCTGGTATACGGCATTAACAAAATTATCTGTTCTGCACTTCTCAGGGATAAGGGAAGGGTTGATGACACAACAAGAAAAACTGCCTTGTTTCAACAAAAATGGTATGTGAACAGAACAACAGAAATAATAAAAAACATTATTATCACTTCGACGCAGGGTCGAAAATTATATATAGAAGAAATATATCGAAGAACACCATTGAGGAGAACAATATCTTAAGCTCTACAAAACATCCTGCTGTACAAATGCAAAAGTGTTAGATCTTATGAGCGAATATTCATCTAGGAATGGATTGAATGACAATAAAGGGCTTTTACACGAAAAAGCACGTTGATTTTGTAGACACCGCATTTTTTCTGCATAAAAATTGTTTTGAGCTAAGAAGATGAGACGAGTTTACACGAATCGAACTTCTTCACTTGATAGACTAAGCAAAACATCAGACCGAATAGCACTGGACCTTATACGAATCCGCCAATAAAACTTAAAGAGATAGCCCAACACTCTGTAGGCTCGTGATAAACAAGAAAAACGTTCTAAAATATCTTCAGATCTATCCTCTCGCAAGACATGTGTTTTTATTGCTCTCATTTCTAACGTGACATCATCAAGTATTAGAAGATCGGCTGACTCCCAAGTTTTACTTGGTTTATGCAGCCAATCTGGCCCTTCCCACCAAAGAGGGTTTTCGATTAGATTCCATTTCCCATGCGGGACGGGGCTTGTAATTGCGAAACTCGATTGGCGAGAAAGGACGTCCAAGTACAAGGGGGTTTTTTGAACCAAGCTAGCACAATATTAGAATCAGTCCAACAATAGATACTTTCAATAGGAACTAGCAAATTATCTCCAATTGAGTTAAGCATTTTAGCTAGAAGCAGAGCTCCGCTTAACTCCAAACGTGGCCACGAAATTGTTTTGATGGGTACGACCATGGTCTTAGAGAAGAGCAAAGTGGTAAGGAACCCGTTTTTTGACAAGACTCTAATATAAACACACGCAGCGTATGCTTGTATGGAGGCGTCACAGAACCCATGAAGTTCTGTCCGCGAGGCAGGGCTGTTATAGGACCAACGTGGAATTTGGATATTATTCACATATTCTAGGTGCTTGGCGAAGTTTTGAAAATCGAGAAGACAGCGTTTAAAGTCTGGATCATCCCAAGACGTTTTTTTCAACCATATAGTTTGCATGATGATCGTCGCAACGCCAACAATGGGAGCAAGCCACCCTGCTGAGTCACACAATTTTGCGATTGAGGACAATATCTGTTTTTTAGTCGAACAAGTATGCAAAGGAATTGATTGAATAGTGAAATAAAAGCGATCAGTGACTGCATTCCAACGGATGCCGAGCGTCTTTGCTTGGCTTACTTCCTCTAGAACTAGGAAATTGGAATTTAGTAAATGGCCTTTCTGCATATCTGATAAATTTTCTTTGGTATTAGAAATCCATTTTCGGAGTTCAAAACCGGCGCTACTCAGAGCTGCGACTAGCTGCTGCCTTGCTTCGTACGCCGAAGATATGTCATGACCCCCTGCCAGTACATCATCAACATACATGAAGTTTCGTATGATATTAGCTGCCAAAGAAAAAGTAGCTTCTACATCATATGCCAATTGGAAAAGGGTTCTTATTGCAAGATAAGGCGCGCAATTCACCCCAAAAGTGACTGTCTTCAATTCGAAGTCTTGTAATGGATCGCTAGGAGAGTTTCGGAAAATTATTCTTTGGAAAGGAGTGTACCGAAGATGAACCAAAATTTGGCGGTACATCTAAGCAATGTCGGCATTGAAAACGTAGCGAAACATTCTCCATTTGGAGATGAAGAATATCAAATCATTTTGAAGCGAGGGGTCCAAATATAATACATCATTAAGGCTGAGCTTGTTTGAGGTTGGATGAGAGGCATTAAACACTACCCGGAGCTTTGTGGTGACACTTTCCCCTTTAAGGACCGCATGGTGTGGCAGGTAGTAACTTAATTCAGTACTGGATTTATTATGAGCGGTAGGTTGCATGTGGTTTAATTGAATGTACTCGTTCAATACCGAATGATATTCTTTTTTTAAATTAGGTTGGCAATTTAATCGCGCTTCTTGCCGAACGAATTGAGAGATTGCATGATCCCGCGATTTTCCCAAATTAACTTCACTCGGAAGGCTTGGCTTGAAAGGTAAGGTGACAACATACCTGCCTTCTAAATTGCGATAATTGGTCTCGTTGTACAATTGCTCACAGAAAGTATCGGAATCGCTCATTGCCCTAACGCTCGGAATACTTTCGATTTCCCAGAACTTTGTGAGTTGTTCATTTAAAAAGACCTCATTAAAATACGACACGATTGAAGAAGCCTGCTGCGTCACAGGGGTTGATATCGGGCCAGTAAAAATCCACCCAAATACCGTCTGCTGAGCTATTATAGACTCACTGAAACCTCGTTAAACTCCCGAAGCAAAATAAAGGGATAAATATCGTGTTGTGAGTCCAACCGCACAAACAATCCCTATCCCGACTTTATGTTCTTCTCTTCATGAATCAATGCATAACTACAACCGCTATGCAAAAGACCACAGCTGCGAAATATGAAACCATTTGGGCGACAATAATATTCAAGACAAATAAACAAATGAACGGGAGCTGAAAGGTTTTTGAGCGACGACCACGATAGACGCAGACGCAGACGGGCAGGTGACATGAGGAGGGGCACGAGCCAGTAAATCAAAAAGTAATGCAGCATCTGAAGAAGCTGGATGCAGAGGATTGTACGTCCTCAAAGCAGATCCAGGGCAAGAACGACGACGACATGGGCGGTACATTGTCTGGTAAAATAAACAAAGATCGCGGATTATGGGAAGTGCAAGATCAGCACTATGCGGATTATGGGAAGTGCAAGATCAGCACTATTTCAGTATAAAAACGGAGCAGCGTCCACTGGAAAGGCAGACTGTTTTTGATGTCTCAACTCTGACGTGCGTACCCACCCAGCGGCCACGGCGATTAGAGATTAACTTCAAAGTGTAAGCTTTTGCCATATAGGAAGGATTTTATCCAATAAAATTAAAGGACAAACTTTGATCCTTGTTCTTTCATTTCGTAAAGGGATATAATAGGTGCGATTATACGCTCGACTCCGGTTGAGCGCTTTGCATCCTGTATTTGAGAGTAGGAATAAGGGCGCGGCTATACGCTCGACAACAGTCTTAGCGCTTTGCACCCTATATCCTAACAATCGCCTCCGATAAGAATGTCGACCTGCGAACTCTTATAGAAATTAGGGTCTGCCAAATGAACGTGAGGTAATTTATCAAACAAAACGGGGTTCAAAGGAACACTAGGTAAATTACCGGTCAAGCCCGGGACCACCAAAGCCGTTGCTTCAATTTCAAATTTGGGATCAATCGACGATCGTATGCGAAAGTGACAACTCTTCAAGCTCCTTACGGAAATTACCCCATTCAGTCCAGAAATGCTGGCTTGTATTGGCCGAGTTGGAATTTTTAAGGTTTTTTGAAACCGTTCCGACAGGAAGGTACCTTCAGATCCTGGATCAAGGAGTGCTCGGGCCTGATAATAAGATCCGTTGATGCCTATTTCTATCATAGCTGTGCCCAAGAGTACATTTTTATTTCGAGAAAAGAAATATGCTTGGTAATTGGATGCTCCAAAACTACGAAACGATGGCTGGGTTTGCAAAGGAGTTTCGGCAAGAGGCGCAGATGAGCTAAAGGATGGTTGGACCGTGACAGTCAACCCAGAAGTTTGATTGGATGGATTTTCATTGATCTCTCTATGCAATAAGGTATTATGCCTCTTCTTGGACCGAAAACACGTGTGTTTGCTTTTGCAGTTTTTAGATATATGAGATGCTGCCAAGCAATTTGTGCAGAGATGAAGTTTTCTACTAGTAGCGATGCGATCTTCAATACTCATATCCAGAAACTTAGGGCAGCTTCTAATTGAATGGGTTTCACTGCAAAGTTTGCATTTCCCAGTGGTCGAAGAAACATTGGCATGAACTGCTTGATGAGAATTAGATTTGCTTGCTGTATTTGCTTTTGAAGAGTCGGCAGGCTTAGATCTTAGGTCCTGAATGGACTCAAGTGATTGAAATCTTTGAGTTAAAAACTGGTCTAATACTTCCCATTTTGGAATTTCAGACTTGGAATTCAGAGACTGTTCAAATAATCAGAGGGTTGTGTTTGGCAACCGGATGGAACATATAAATAGAAAAAGGGGGTCCCATGTAGTAATATCTAGTTTCTGTTGGATTAGGACCGAACGGCAGTTATTTATTGTCCGTTGAAGTTCCTTTAGTTTTTCGCCTGATTCAGAAGTGACAGGACTTAAATTAAAAAGCACTTAAAATTTGCTATACACCAGCACGCGCCAATTTTCATAAGGATCTTGGAGATTGAGCCAAGCTATTTCGAAACCTTCATCAGTCAATGGAGATTTTTCGACAATATCTCTCGCCTCAGACTTGGTTTTCTTTAACAAGTGGAAAAGTTTTTCTATAGGAAGGAGCCGGGTATTTCTTATGTAGACAGCGGTGAAGAGATCCCGAAAGGACGGCCAACTTTGATAGTCTCCAGAAAAAACTTCAGTGTCGCATGGTGGCAAAGATATGCTGCATGCAGCAGATTCCGCAGATGGAGTAGAAGGCGAACTAGGGTTAGAAGAGACAGAAGCTGATCTTTGGGATGGCGTTGATAACGTAAAACAAAGCTCATTGATTTTAGAATGGCAACGTAGATAGGTTTTATAGGGATTTCCATATTTAGCCTTTACCGTTGCGACATCACCGTGCGATGCCTTGGAGGGGTCAGATAACTGGATTAGGCACGAGCCGTAAGCACTTCTCACTTTCGACCAAATCGTTTTAATTTCATCCTTCTGAATCTCTAACGAATAAGTAGTAGTATCGCTTGATAACGTTTCGTTAAAATTGGCTTAATCGACGAGTTTATCATTTGCACGGATGAATGGTTTCATTTTACTATCGAGTACGAGCACCAATAGACTTCAGCACAAATTTATAAAACGTAAATGTATGTATGTCAGTTTATTTGATTAGCGGATAGCCAGACCTAAGCTGCTGTTTTACCGCGAAAAAATATATAAATTTGAGTTTAAGCCCAATATGTCCAATATTGATTAGTTCGAACTTATCGGTAACCAAAGGTGAGCACTGTGATGTAACTAATTGATAGGAAAATGGGACACCACAATGATTGCAGTACTAAACGAGAACGAAAGTTTTAAATTAAATAAAATTGTAGATGAGATCGCTTTGGTTGAACTGCAATGTCGATAGTTGTGATCAACACCTGGCACCACAGCGATTGCAGTAAATTAAATCCACAATGTAAAGAGTGATAATTGATGCTAACAATTGAGCGCGACGGCAATTTCGATTGCGGTAGAGTTTGGTTGAATTAAAAAATAATTTTTTTTTTTTTTTTTAGAAATGAGACACCTTGGCTTGAGTCGTAGGACCCACTAATGCGGTTTGAATTTATTTTTATTTAAAAGAGAGCCTTGGTGTGGAATTCCACTTAAAAATCACGAAGGAATGTAATAGTTAAGGAGCACGAACAAAAGCCAATGTCAATATATTAAAGGAAATCAATTCATTTAAACTTGTATTTAATTACTTAATGAATGCAAGCGATCTGTTGCTCAAAGCAAAAAACAAGAAAAGGAACCGATTGTATTTCTGACCGCAAGCGAAAACGAAGGCCAAAGTAAATAATAAAACAGATCTTTCGGTAACACATGACGCACATATGCACCGAAAATAAAGTTAGGTTAGGTTATCGTACCGCGAGGATTTTTTTTTCACAACTTCAAAAGTGAGGTTAACTTACGTATTCACTGAATGGCTGACTTAGCAAAATTAAACTTTAATTTTGAGGTTAGAACATTGCGCGCACGTTTTGCATACATGGCGCTGTGGATTCACCGTATGACTTCAATTGTGATACGCTTACCACTTGAAGTTTCAAGGACGAGCAACGATGAATGAGCTTTTCTAATGGATTGATGTCTGAAAAAATTAAAGAAAGGATCACTTCAGGAACCCCACTTGTTTTGAGGCCGAATCGCTTTGGCGTTGCTTTTACTTATCCAATATGGCGATCGTTCTGGAAAGAATGAGCGTTTATAGTGGAAGCCGGTGTACCTGGCTCGAAGGACCAGTTCGATGTTCGTGGCAGAACGATTAAAAGATAAAAGAGAGATTAAGATTAGCTTGAGCGCCAGCAAAAAGCATGGAAGCACTTACATATGGTGATTTTCCTACCGCCAGTAAACGTTGTATCGGACTATTTGAATTTAACCAAATAAATGTATTTCGAGAGAATTTTATTATTTGTTGAGATCCATTGAGGTATAATTCCAAGGGGATAATATAATAACAAGGGGGTTGGGACTCTTGCCAAGAGTATATCCAAAAGACCTTTCGATGAACGTAGATTGCAGTAATAATTGAAAGAAGAAAAAATTCCTTTCTCTTTGATGTCCAATTTGTTCCGTTCGTCGAAATTCAACAGAAAAAAGTGAATAGAATTCAAAAACAAAGGCCAGATATCACAAAAAGCCAAAAAGCTAAAAAATCTAAATTTGAGCAAAAGCTCGCTAAATAAAAGAGCTAAATTGTTATTTTTCGCCAGGTGGCTACTTTAACATCGATTACTGCAAGTTCAAACCTCTTGCGTAAGAAATCTGACGTAAACAGCCTGAATAATGGTTATTCTAGGCTTTTTATTTTATTGAGCCTGAATAATCGTTATGCTAGGCTTTTTATTTTTTTCAGCCTGAATAATCTTTGTTCTGGGCTTTTCATTTTTTCCAGCTTGTATAATCGTTATTCTGGGCATTTTATTTTTGCCAGCCTGAATAAAAAGTCTTGCCTTTTTCTGACTAAGCAACACGTCATTTTGGGAAACTTTTGATGCAATAGTATACTTTGTTACTTCCTCTTTTAGATTTTATCAAAAACAGGCGTTGCCCGCCCCTTTTTGAAGCCATTGTTAACATCTATTAATCCAAAAGGCATATTCACTTGATACTCGAGAATAGCAGTAACCACAGTAACACAAAACCATTCAGCAACTGTGACAATCAAAACTGTGTCTTCAAAACGTTTGTGCGTCACGTCGTTCTTTTGGTTTTTTTGTTTGAGAGTCTTAAAGTGCATGGACTTTGCAACTGCGACCGTTATTCGCAGTTAATCTTATTTTTGCTGTTGCAAGGAAAACGAACTTGTTTCCAGCTGATGGTTGATTGGATAAAGCTACCGTAGCCCGTGTGTCCGTTGCTTTATCTACAGTTGATTCATTTTGCTCTGTAGCCACTGCTAAGGTGGCATTACTTTTGCCATTTGAGGACTTAGGTTGTTCTAAATGTAATTAGGTATTCTGTTTTTTTTTTGGCACTAAGAACAGGATCTAGCTGAGCAGTTTTTGGATTCATGGTCGTTTTTAAAGCAATTGAAACACACCTTGTGGTTTTGTGTCCATTAAAGTCGTTCTGCTGGCGACATCTCTACGAATTTTCCGCAATTGTAGATCGGGTGACCTTTTTTGCTGCATACCTTGCAGGATATGTTGTATGCTCTGAAGCTCTATAGGAGATTGTTATGAAGATTCATATAGAATATGGCTTTTTCGAACCCATTTTTTTACCAGAATATGCAGCAGAATAGGAATGCATTGATCGGTGTCGACACCTATGATTTGTTATGCGAGCAAAGTTTCATGTATGGTGTCATGAAATTTTCGAACGGTGTTTTTCTCAGGTGCAAAATTTTTAAGCGCCAAATTATTTTCAGAAATGAATCCAGTAAGCACTCGTCTATTGTTGAAGCGTTCTTCTAGAATTGGCCATGCTGATGTATAGCTTTCTTATGTTAGGTTAAGATGTCGTATTAACCTCTCTGCTACTCCATTGAGGTTGGTTTTTAAATACCACATTTTTTCTGTTCTGCAGTGGTTGTTCATGAAAAGAAATGCCAGTTTTGGATAAACTTCAATCTCAATATTTATAAACGCATGCATGTCATATCCCTGTTGTATTGGAACCTCCACATTCTCATGAATTTCAAAGTTTGCTTGTTGAATCTGTTCATAGAGTTTGCTTATTGCATTAATTCTATGTTCTGGAGATTATTTTACTTCTGTGACTTAAAGCAGTCTTGAAACGGAAGACATCATTGCCTATTGCCTTCGTATCAAAGATCCAATTTCATTGGTAGAATGTTGGTTGTCCTTTCCAGTAATTGTTCTATTTGACATAGGGACAGTTTTTGGAATTGCTTCTGAACGCTCATGTGGGGCTGAAGTCTTGAAGTCCAAAAGCGTATTTTCTAATTGCTCTTTAAATTTCTCGAACAGTTCCAGCGTTTGAGTATATTTGTCTTTTGAGAGGTAATCATCGTCGAGTGGAACTGGCTCCATCTTGCAAACGTCGCTGTCCACACGCTCAAAGTGATTCCATGCACTGTTTATTCGGTTGAGACGTTCTTGGACGTAGTCTGCATTGTTCTTTCGCGATAGTGAATCGTTTTGGTAATTACGGATAATCATTTTAATGTCTTTCGTATTAGTCTCTTCCTCCGCCTTAAGCTGCTTAAACGTTTTCATTATGCGTTGTAAATATGAAATATCTTGTATATGAAATACGTTTGTTTGTTGACCTTTTGATCACTTCCCAGCAAGACACGATACCTGATTGCACTCACACATTTACAAGAAATCTTGCTGCACTCATACATGCGCAAGATTGTGTGAGTACTGAGTACTCGGTTCATTTCGTTTATAATGAGTATGTCGGTATTATGTTGCCAAATTTACATATCTAATAAAAAAACCGACGCTTAGATACAGAAGAAATTAGACGAGCAAAGTGAAGCGTTGTTTTAAAAATTATATTTCGTGAATTAAAAGTGATTAAAACCGCCAATTTATTGTTGCAGAAAACTTTTGGAAGTTTCATAAAGTAAGTAAAACTATAATATTATTAAGTAGAATGTCAGATGAGTGATGTTGAAGACATGGGACATGATGAAGAACAAAAAGAAGATGAAGAAGAACAAGAAGAAGATGAAGGAGAAAAAGAACACAATGAAGGGATAAGTAGAGAAAGTAGTGATATAGTGGTTGAATTAAAAGGTTGGGCGATCAGGAATAATGTGCCTCATTCTCATGTAACAGACCTTTTAAAGACTTTGGCCAAAGTGGGTATTTCTGGCCTACCTTCCACAGGTAGGACCCTTCTTGGTGGACGTTCATTGAAAGTACCTGATGTAAGGGAAATGGAACCAGGGGAATTTATGTATTATGGCATACAAAGTTATTTTTCGTTTAATCGTGGGATTTTTGAAAATAGTGGAGAAATCAAAGTAGATATCGGAATAGATGGACTTGCGTTGTTCAAGAGTTCACGTCAAGTACTTTGGCCAATTTTAGGCGCAGTTGTGGGGTTACCTGACATCAAACCATTTATTATAGGATGCTTTTCGGGGAAACCTAACAATGTCAATAATTTTTTAAAAGAATTTGTTGAAGAAGTTAGAAGTCTGCAGCAAAATGGGGTAGAGATTGGCGATGGCATGTTAAAACAATTTTCAATTCAGCTATTTGTTTGCGACTCACCGGCACGTTCTTTTGTGACTGGTGTACAATCACACACTGGTAAAAACAGTTGCCCAAAGTGTTCACAGAAAGGGGTATACATGCAAAATAGGGTCAGTTTTTCGAAATCTGCTTGCGATCCTAGAACGGATGAAATGTTTGAATCAAGACATGATCCAAGTCATCATTCACTTGCACTCCAAAACGAAACTAATTCCTTAGAGACTTTGTCCATAAAAATGGTAACACAATTTCCTCTCGATGCGATGCATTTGGTTGATCTTGGTGTCACTAAAAAATGGCTTCTTTTGATTCTTAAAAAATGTGACACTGCTGCAATAAATAGAAATTTTAGTTTTCTCTCTAATTTGATTCCATCTGACTTTGGAAGGTCTTGTCGTCCGCTGACTGATGTAAATATTTGGAAAGCTATAGAGTTCCGACAATTCTTATTATACACTGGTGTGTATGTTCTAAAAGGTTGTATAGATGATAGCTTGTATAAAAATTTTTTATTATTACATACTGCAATTAGGCTTTTATCTTGCCCAAAAACTCATTTGACTGAAATGAAACTCGCTCAAGGATTGCTGGAAGAATTTATAAAATCATTCGCAAATATATTTGGCGAGCACTTAGTTAGTTTCAACGTACATGGTCTATTACACTTACCAGAATGTGTAAAATTATATGGTCCTCTTGACAACTTTTCCGCTTACAAATTTGAAAATTTTATGCAACACATAAAAAAAATTGTTCGTAAACCAAATCAAATCCTTCAGCAAATATTTTGAAGAAGTCATGAACTATATTCTATTGAAAATGCGTCAATTAAAGAACGTTTCTCAAGATATAATGTTAGTTTCAGAAAAGAAAAAGACTCATTTTGTTTCATAAGAGACAGAGGACCATTTAGAGTAGTTGCGATCGGGTCGAAAAACAATAACAAAGCCGTTTGGGGTTACTTTTTCCGATCAACTCAAAGCTTTTTTAACTATCCCTTAAATTCTTTCGATACCTTAGGTATTTGTGTTGCAAGCGATTTGGAACAGAATATGACTTGCTTTTGTGATGATGATATTACATTAAAATATTTTTCTATTCCTCTTGAAAATGACAATTTCATACTAATTCCAATCCTTCACAAAATTTTCCACTTTTTCCACTAGAATATAATGGACAAAGAAAACTTATTTACGACCGACCGGATTTTCAAAACAAACACTCCCTACAATACCAAAGGTAACGTCCATTAAATGGAGATTTTTAAAATACTAATATATTTTTATATACCTATATATATTAGAAAATAGCCCTTCGAGATGCAGCTCAAACGTCTGTCCCGATCCTTCAACCACAAATCCAGACATGTCCACGGGAAACGGTAATTCAGTTTTTAATTCATATTTAGAAAACATAATTATATAAAATGTTAAATGTTTCAGAAAAAACAATGCTTCGTTCGATTTTGGAAAACCAAAGACTGATGCAAGCACAGTTGAATAACATGCAAAGTTTTTGCGATCAGCATCGGGGCATGGAAAAGCTGGTGAGGGAAAGCGTCGTCATGTCCAGAGAAACTTTGAAAGCAGTTAAAAAGCTCTTTGGAGAAAATCTCTCGCCCCTTGAAGCGGAAATGGGCTCACATTTGCCACTGTCAACATCAGCAGAGGCAGAGCAGTTGGAGGCTAAACTTCAAGAAGAGGCCAACGAATCAGCAATGGTACATTTGTGATAAGTTTTTTTTAGATAACTGCTACATTTCAACCACATGCAACTATACGCGCGATTCTCAACAATTTTCAACATCATAAAATTTATGTTTCATATAGAATAAAAGATTTAATAAACAAGGGAATTGTCGCATATATAGTTGTTCATCATTCCATAACTAGTATGCATTTTCAACACAAGGTCTTACCACTTATAAACTTTAATAAAA
Organism: Chlorops oryzae; assembly: GCA_020466095.1. Lineage (NCBI taxonomy): Eukaryota > Metazoa > Arthropoda > Insecta > Diptera > Chloropidae > Chlorops > Chlorops oryzae. The sequence goes on along the minus strand of CM035808.1, from coordinate 73,579,616 downwards.
AATCAATCAATCAATTCAATCGTATTTCACATTTATCTATATTTTTAGAAAGTTTACTTAATCAGTAAAAAGGGTAACCTTCCTTTAGACCCCGTATTTCGTATTCAGGCCACGGATGAGTTTATTGACGCCTACAATTGGGATGGACGTTGTGGAAAAAAGCAGCTTAAATTATTAAAGCTTTTTGGAGTTACCTTAAGTGGTAAATTTAAATATTTTTATTTCCTTAACTGCATTTAAACTTTTCTCAATTTACTCTTTTAGACGTTTACTGTGATTTGGGAAAGAAAGAGTTTGAGGGCCAAATAAGAAAATCTGTTGAGCTGTCCCACAACAGATCAAAACAAAGACGTTCAAAACACCTGAAGACATGCGCCTAAGCTTTCATCATTTTTAAATTTTTATTTTTTTATAAGTTTTCAATTCCAGAATGGATATCTTAATTTAAACCTTTTTTTTATATATATTTTTTTATTACTACATAGAATTAAGAGTTTATTTTTTGAGAAACTAATATTTTCTTATTATACTTTTTAAATTAAGTATCGAGTGAATGCAAATAATGTTTATTTAATTTCCTTCATTTTTGAGCGTATGAAACGCTAGTCATTTTGATTTAAAATCGACTTTTTACTTTCTAAGTTTGCAATGGAGTATTTTGTTATTACAACTAGAAAATAAGGATTTTTGATAAAACTGTGATTTTTTAAAACTATACAACTACAACAAAAAGTAAGAAACGACTGAATTTAAATACATGAATTTTATAACATTTACACCTATATATTTTTACTTCTGTAACTATTTTATGTGCATTTCTAATAATTCGATTTCGCAAACCTTTTTTAATACGGATTGAATTGCCAGAAAAGCCTTAAAAAATGGTCTTCTGATTTTAATTTTTAAGGTGAGTATTCTAAAAGAATTCAGGTATTAAGTCAGTTATATACCTGTCCTGTACCTATACGATCCTTAATAGTAATGCGGATAAACCCCCTTTAATACCAGATTAATACGCTCAAAAAACCTCTTAAAAAGGCGTATTGACGCTTTTAATACAAGTATGGTGCGTCAAAAAAACTTAGCCACCATATGTTAGAAAGAGATAGGCATATGTAACTTTAACATTCACCAGAGTGTGACAGCTGCTACACGTATACAACATAAACAAGTATAAATCTATATTCGCCCATTTGCGTGTGACTGAAAGAATCCGTGTATGCAACTAGTGAGTAACCTAGATTAATACGCGTATCTGGCTTGCTGGGTTGTAGTGGTCCTTCTTTAAATGTAGAAAGGATCTGCTATATTTTCCGCGCTCCATCCTTTGATAATCCTCCAGGATGTAACTACTGCTGACAGTGAGACGTAGACAGTTGGAGCTGCGCGAACTTTGACTTCGGTATAATAAACGATTTTGTTCGCGACGAACTAAACCCAAATGAATTAATTCAATTTTTTTTTTCGCGTTCACTGACGACAAAACTCAGAAAGAGTTCTTTTTTAGGGTCACCAATGTTTTAACTTCAAATTTTGGCTTGAATTCAAATAACCATACAGAACATGAACTGCAGATATCAGAATTCAAGTTGTACCAAGCAGCACATAAACTATTGACGCACGAAGACAAGTCCCTTAGTTGATCACACAATGTTTTAAATGAAAATACATACTTAGTTAATAAATTTTGTTTCTTTTATACAATATTATTTCTAAATAATCAATATTAAAAATCTATGCGATATGAAGTTCAATAACTTTATTCATAATTGCTTAAGCTGTTACTTTAATTTTTTTTTTGCTTTTCTTACACAGAGAAAACGATACCACATAAAATGGAAGAAAAACAATAAGATTTCTCTATGGTTTTTATCCAAGAAGATTGTCTTATTGAAACCATAGAAAAAACGAAACAATAGTTTTAAATGCAATTTTTGACAACATAAACTACTTTTTATGGCAAATTAAATAGTAAGTGTGGTAAAACAGAATTTTAAAGTAAATATATAAAAAAGTGTTCCATTTACAGTTCGAAGAAATAAAGAAATATCTCCCCTGAAGATGTCGGAAAAGATCGACGAAACGTTGGGTTAAATGAAATAAAAGGAATTTTTATTTACATTTAGAAAGAAAAAACAGGGACCAGGAAGCTCGATTAAAGAATACACAAAATATAGAAAGAAAAGTCTGGTCAGAAAACAATTAAAACATAACAAATTTCACCGAGGAGCCTGTCGGAAAGGTGTTTGAACAACACGAAAATGGAAAACTTTTTTCAACATATTAAGTTTAAATACAACGGAAACACACTTCATTTAATTAAACAATATTGCAACAACAACAAAAAACTGGCGAAACAAACAGAAAGACTTCAATTCCTGCTACAATGCAAAAAATTAGGCGCCATACCTACACACCTACGTCACAGCACTAATATCACACAAAAGTTCAGCGACCCAAAAATCAAATCAGCTCTTAAAGCAGCTAGATCTGTGGCATGCCTTACTGACGTCAGATCAAACTTATCATATATGGAAGCATTGACGCAAGAAATACTTGCGCGTCTAAAACATAACTTGTCCAATCTCAAAAAGACCCCGACGAGAAAATACACAAAGAAAACTCTCATAAGTAAAAAGGAAGAAAATGAAAAATTGTACAACGGGCTGATCGACGCTATTAAAGACGCGGAGGAAAATTTTCAAACAGCAGCCACAAAAACAGCAAGAGAATTATATTTTGCTATCCTCACGAATTTGAACAGCAAATTGGAAGACCATAGAAAATTAATAACATTTAAAGTCAGTGCAACGTGCGTTTCGTCCTTTTTATCATTATACCAGAAAAATAAAAAAGAAACAAGAATGACAGAATCAAACTTCAACGTGATACAGTACACTAAGGCCATACCAGAATTTTCAGGCAGATTAGAAGATGCTCAAAAATTTATCAACTTAATCAAATTATTTAACGCCGAAATTCCAGATAGTAAAAAACCCACTTATTTTGCATTTGTCTTCAAACCCAAAATACCAGATAAAGTAAAAACAAAACTCGAATCACTTGGCACAACTGGCATAGAAAATCTAATACAAAATTTAAAGGCAATATTCAAGCCCAGAAAAACTGCAAACACTGTATTAGATGAATTATCCAGAGCAACACAAGGCCGAAAACCAATATCTAAATTCGCTGAAACCATCGAAAGTTTAATTTCGGAATTAAATTCAATACAAATTTCAACGCTGCAAACACCAGCAGAAAAGGCAGCTATAATCAAATCAAATGATGTGATAGCCCTTAATGTGCTAAAACGAGGCATAACAAATGCTAACATAGCACAAACAATTGCAGCAAGTAGAGTCACCACTTTTAATGAGGCTCTTCAAATAGCGCCAGAATCAGATCATACGGAAGAAGCTCGTATCATGATGTATAGACAGCGCAACGGAAAAAACCAGCATAAAGGTAATCAGCAGAGGCAAAATTGTAATAGAAGACATGATAACAACAGACAGACACAACAGCATCATTCGCAAAACTCAAGTCATCAAAACAACAAAACATACAACAGACAGCAGCAATACGATCGCAGAGGAAACAACAACAACAATTACAACAACAGCTTCAACAATCGCTACAACAACAACAACAACAACGGTAACCGACAAGGCACGCGCGATCGTCTCGCATATCAGCAAAGTGCACAATACAACAACAACAACAATTTCCAAAATCAAAGGCACAACAACAACAATGCTCGTGCGAATTCAAATTCGAATAACTCTCAAAGCCAAAATAATGTAAGGCATAATGCATTTTTTGTAAATGGCACAGAGCAACAGGGAAACTTGAGTGCCCCCGATACCGAACAGGTAGCAGATTAGGTCACTCGGGGAATTATATGAAAATTTTTCGTTTCACTGTAAATTTTGATCACAGTAATTATGCTTATATTAAATGTAATAATAACATTCTTTCATTTTTAATAGATACAGGGGCAGATATATCATTAATTAAATATGAACATTTGTGTAATATATGCATTGACAGTAGCGACTCATGTGCAATTTCAGGAATCTCCAAGAAAGACATTGTGACTTTAGGGACATGTATTTTGCCTATAAATATAGAGGATAGTGTTTTAAGACACAAATTCAGTGTTGTAGATGATTCATTTCCTATAAGGTCAAGTGGAATTTTAGGAAGAGATTTTTTTGCAAAGTTCAGAGCAAAGATTAACTATGAAAATTTTACCTTTTCTTTTACACATAGAGGCATCGACCACATTTTTGATTTAATTCCCAAAGAAGTTCTTCTCACTAATATAAGGAAACAAAAATATTTGTCCACCAACGATTTAAACTTGCGATGGTTAAAGTTGAAAACGCTTTCGAATTTACAAAATTTAGACTATTCCACTAGCGAATCAATAACGGCTCTTTGCAATAAATTTCAAAATCTATTTTATTTAAACAATGAAGAATTATCTGTTAATAACTTTTATGAACAAAAGCTAGTACTAACAGACTACAGTCCTATTTATATTAAAAATTATCGCCTTCCCCATAGCCAACTAAATGAAATCAATAAACAGGTTCAAGAACTGCTAAACAAAGGCATTATTGAACATTCTACTAGCCCCTACAATTCACCTTTACTAATAGTACCAAAAAAAGACTCAGGACAAGAAAAAAAATGGCGATTAGTAGTTGATTTTCGCCAGCTAAATAAAAAACTAGTCGATGACAAATTTAACATTTCAAGATTGGAGGATGTACTCGATAAATTAGAAGGTGCTAAATATTTCTCCACATTAGACATGACAAATTCATTCCATCAAATTCCGCTCAGTAAACAATCAAGACCTTTAACAGCTTTTTCAACAAAAAACGGACATTATCATTTTAAAACCGTTCCATTTGGATTAAAATTAGCTTCAAATAGTTTTCAAAGAATGTTGACAATAGCACTCTCAGGCTTAGACAATATATGCTTTATATATATAGACGACATTATAGTTTTTGGCAAAACAATATCAGAGCATAATTCAAATCTTCAACAAGTATTCCAAAGATTACAAAAATACAATTTACAGTTAAATGCATCAAAATGTAACTTTTTTAAAAACGAAGTAATATTTTTAGGTCATAAAATAACAGACCTTGGCGCAACAACTGACCCAGAAAAATGCAAGGTAGTGAAAGACTTTCCAAGACCTACAAATTCAAATGAAGTAGGAAGATTCGTTGCATTTTGCAATTATTATAGAAAATTCGTAAAAAACTTTGCAGAAATGGCAAACCCCCTGAATAATTTACTCAAAAAGAACGTAGTTTTTAATTGGAGCCCTGAATGCGAAAAATCATTTCAAATATTAAAAACCTCACTAATTAATCCACCTATCTTACAATATCCAAATATCCAAAAAGAATTCATTTTAACAACAGACGCCTCAAATTATGCACTTGGTGCAGTACTTTCTCAAGGTACAATAGGATCTGATCTTCCAATTGCATATGGAAGTAGATCTTTAAATACACACGAACTAAATAAACCAATAATAGAAAAAGAACTTTTAGCTATTCATTGGGCGATAAATCATTTCAGACCTTACCTCTATGGAAAAACTTTCAAGATAGTAACAGATCATAGACCATTAGTTTCATTGTTTAAACACAAAAACCCCTCTTCAAAACTCACCAGAATTCGAATGGATCTCATGGAATATGATTTTGAAATTATTTATAAACAAGGAAAATTAAACACTAATGCTGATGCACTTTATAGAATTCCAGTAAATTCTAATGAATTAAAAACTTTGATACCATGCATTGCAGCAATAACTAGAAGTACAACTAAAAATGTGACCCGTCCAAATAGAACACCTACCCCCACAAAGAGGATTAACTATCCGCACATGTGGGAATGCATATCTATTTCGGATGTACGAAATTTGCCAATTCTTAAATTTGTGCAAACACAAGGGGAGAATAAATGTACAAAGCGTAAAAATCTGCAGACTTTTGCCATCATTAACAACGATGTTCTTATTGAATCAAGCGACAAAGCACACTGCACAAAACCATTTTTGGAGAAGCTGATTTCAATATTACACTGCGATGGCATAAGTAAGCTAGCTCTTTCTAAGAAAGACCTAGTATTTGAAACTATAAGTCAACAAGAATTAAAATCATTATATGAAGAAACACTGCAGAAACAAATAAATAAGGGATTGTGCACTCCAATAAATATTATTTTGTTCGAACCCCCCGAACCAATTAAATACGAACCTGATCAGTTACGTCTCATTAAAGAAAATCACTTGTCTTAACTCGGAGGTCACACCGGTGTAAACAGGACAATAGCTAAGTTGAAACAACGCTATGTCTGGAAAGGTATGAATAAAATGGTAAAGAAATTCATACAAAATTGCGAAATTTGCAAGAAAAATAAAATAACCGTACATACTAAAGAGAAGATGATAATCACTGAAACCCCTTCTAGTCCTTTTGAAGTAGTATCAATTGACACAATAGGACCCTTACGTCCACCAAATAATCTCCGATATATTTTAACTCGACAATGCGACTTAACCAAATACGTCGAAGCTTTCCCTATGACATCTAAAGAATCATTAGAAGTAGCAAAAACGATAGTAGAAAAATTCATTTTAAAATATGGTCATTTAAAAACGATGAAAACAGATATGGGAAAAAAATTTGTAAATCAAACTATTTCAGAAATTTGTAGTTTATTAAACATTGAACAAAAAACCTAAACACCCTATCACCACGAATCTTTAGGTGGAATAGAAAGAAATCATAGAGTTTTCAACGAATATCTTTTATGTTGCACTGAAGACGCAGAATGGGCTAAGAATATACCTTACTATACGTTCTCTTATAATACCACTCCACATACGAGCACAAAATACACCCCCTTTGAATTAATATTTGGAAGATTACCAAGCTTGCCAACAAAAATTTACAGTAACGAACCTATTTACAATTTTGATCGTTTTCAAAATGAGCTCATAGTGAGATTACAAAACGCACATGAGAATGCAAGAAAGTATTTGATTAACTCAAAAATTAAAAATAAAGAATGATATGACAAGATTTCAAATCCTATTGAATTTAAGATAGGTAGCCTAGTTTTCTTAAGAAATTATGCAGGTAAGAAATTAGACAGTCCTTATGAAGGTCCTTTTAAGATATTAGAACGACAAGGTGTTAATTCAGTAATATTGTATAAGAATAAAAGAAAACAAGTGCATAACAACAATTTAAAACTATGTGAGTAAGAAAATACACAAAATATAGATACTATATATTAAGCATTAGTTAGAAGCATGCGATAAGTAAATTTTTACACGATAATTAAACTTTTAAGGCGAAATGTAGATTTTAAGGCAATAATATTCTAAGATGCTTAACACAAATAATTTTCTACTTCGTATGTATATACAAAAAAAAAAAAAAAAAACAACAATTTTTTTTTCTCTAGAGGGTGAGGGTGTAGTATGTATACACACGAACGCACAAACTCATTTTTCCACTTCATTCACGACATAAATGGTTTCATATGACCAAATTCTTTGCAAGCTGCACTCATTGCACGAGCAACATATTTTGCAGGCAGCGTCGTCGAATCGTGGGAAAGTGTTTTGTCAGCATACCTCACAAGCTAATTCATAAGATTCTATATTTTTCAATTGTAATTCATTTATGCTTACTTAACATATTTTTGATATAAATAAAGCTTGAAGTTCAGTTGGAACTTCAGATTGGATTTACATGCGAAACCTTTTGCTTTTCCATTCTCAATAATTGGCGTATCTCCGCCGTATAAATATAGAGATATTGGGCGCTAGCCGCCAAATAGATTTTCGAGTCCTGCCGCTCAGCAATAGCGGGGCATAACAAAATAAAAACCTTTAGGATATAAAGAAATAAAAACTATAAAATAAAAATATTAATTCTTCTACGCGAAGGATACACTACAAGAGAAAAAAAAATTAAGAGTCAAAATATATATATATATTTATTTCTAAACATTGTTTAAAAAACCAACTTAATATTTAAAAGGTGTTATATCGAAAAAATTATAACAAAAGATGGTTGGTTAAGAAAAGTATAGAGAAATGATTTAAAATAGGTAAAGTTGGTTTAAAAAGAATAATAGAAATTCCAAATAAAAATTTTGCGAAAATTTTAATAAGGTATAAGAAATAAATAAAAAAAGACAAAATACAGAGTAATACAGCAAACGTTTATTTGAATAATTTAATAAGAGGACTAAAAATCATAATAAACTCAAATCCAAATAAGTAGTCAAAAGCCGCCGGGCCCCTGGTATACGGCATTAACAAAATTATCTGTTCTGCACTTCTCAGGGATAAGGGAAGGGTTGATGACACAACAAGAAAAACTGCCTTGTTTCAACAAAAATGGTATGTGAACAGAACAACAGAAATAATAAAAAACAACATTATCACTTCGACGCAGGGTCGAAAATTATATATAGAAGAAATATATCGAAGAACACCATTGAGGAGAACAATATCTTAAGTTCAACAAAAACATCCTGCTGTACAAATGCAAAAGTGTTTTTAGCAATTAAGTCATAGAAACAGCAGCAGTTCTAATATGCTATCATCTGCTCATCCAAAGAGTCTAAAATTATATTTAAGAAGATCAAAATTGAGGAGAAAAACATTGCAAGTACAACAAAAACATCATGTAGTACACATGCAAAAGTGTTATAAGCTATTAGGCCATTGAGACAGCTTTGAATCTTATATGCTTTCATCTTCTCATTAAAGCCATCCAGCTTCGATTTTTTGATCATCGCTCAGGTCGCAATTTCCTTCCAAGGGCGACGGATATTATGAGTCACACTTGGATTCCATCATTAACACCTAACTGTCCCCTATTGTTCCGTCTCTGAGATCGCCGAAAATTATCAACTATTACCAGTGTTTCATTGTATCGCAAAACAATGACAAGAACAACATGCGTGCACGATTTGATATACACAACAATATCAAAAGCAAGTTTTATGCCCAGCTTTGCTCACCACTACATTCAAATCTTGTGTGTGCGCTTGCGTTGCACTGAACAAAAATCTTGGGGTATGAAATAAAGCGAAGCAAGGCAGCAAATATTTTTATAAATGGTTCTGAAAGATAGAAATTAGTCACAAACTGAAATCGAGTTGTTACAAAATTGTTAAATAAAGGTTTTGTAAGGATAATGAGTTCGACAAAATCTATTCCTGTTAGAGATGTTTTCATTCTTCGAAGGAAGAAAACGTTTGCATCAAAATTGTTTTATTTGAGTATTTTTTTATCACGTAGCTTTTCGCCTTTTTTTGTTTTCTCTTTTTGCTTTTCTTTTTTGCCTCGTCCGACATAGGTCTTGCTCGTTTGCTGTCTGTGGTCGATTTCTCTGCATTGTTGTTGCCTTTTGTGTTTGTGCACAAGCATTTGCTCTCAATGCTCCGAAGCTTGCTCCGCGAGCATAGCTGATTATGCCAAATGACAAACGATTAACGACTCGGCAGAAAGACGGAAATAAGCAAAACAACAATAAAACGCAACGACACCACCAACGCGGAAGTGCAATTAAGCACTAATAATTCGATCATATATTCTGTGGTTATATAACAGCTGACCAACTTGAATGACGATAAGAAACTGCATGCCATTAAAGTGCTTATGCGTAAGAGCCGATTCAAGCCTTTCACTGTATATAAACTCAGTTTTGATCAGCGGAAAAGAAGACTGATTGCGATCGTTCAAGAAGAAGTCTCATCTAAGCGCACGTACTTTCACAAAGCCAGGACGATAAGAGAAAAACAATAATAATCCTAGCATAGGGAAGTTTACAGTTAATGTTGGAATTTAGGATTCACATTAATTTCTAAGCAGACATTATGATTTCTATTTTATAAATAAAAGGATTGTTAACTTCAATCAATTTTTTTTATTTTGAAGGAGTACATGTTTACAGTGCGTCGTGCAACGTTATTAAAAAAGTCTTGACGTTAAAGGGTGAGGAGGGGTGGAGTGACGGAATAGGGTGTTGACGTTATTCCGAGTGTGCTGTATACTATTTTGCGCTACTCTGCTGCGGTATTGCTGCCGTTTGCTGCCAAGTTTGCGGTCCCACAGGTGCAAGGGCGAAATTGGACTACCATATAAAAATATAATTGTTTTCACATTTTAGATTCTCCATTTATTGAAGATCTTTAATTAGGAAGATAAATAAAAAAAATAAAAAAAAACAAAAAAAATTATTTTCGGTAGGGCACTGTTGCCCTGATTAAGAATTTTTTTAGATGTACGACTTTAAAGCAGTTCTGCCCATCAAAATGCTCTCTCATAAAGCCGAATGTATTTCCACCTGTTGCTTAACATTTGTTCTTCATACACATCGTCTGTGTTAATAAGGAAATCAGTTGGCTATGAAAACGCAGGAAATAACAGCTCTGCTCGTATACGTTAAAAATGAATTACAAGCCAAAAAAATATCTTTTTAAATATTTTTTTCCAAACTCAATGGCTGACGACGTGCGACCAATTTAAAGGCATTTAAGAGGCATTGCCATAATTTTCATACTTAATTGTACTTTACGCTTAAAAAAAGTTTTTTCCAGTGCGTTTGACTTGCTCCAGCACACCTTGTGAAAAATTGGAAAAATTTTGCAAGTAGTTGTGTTGGGCGGCATTGTTGCACAGATATAAATATATAGTAAATAAAATTATTGAGATGTTATGAATATTGAATCATGAAATAAAAAATGTTAGAGTACTAAGGAAGAAAATAATACCTTCCGATTTACTCGATCGATTTGCCGGTTTTGGTTTTCAAGCTCTGATCCCATGTCTAATGCCATGTTTCTTAAATTTCCAATCATCGTGTTGACTTGCCCCATGTTTTCTTCCATCTCATCTTCCCTGGCGTCATTTGTGATCCTAGAGGAGCAAACAAATGTTTTTTAGTATTTTTGTAAATTCTCTGTCTAAATTTAATTTTTTTTTTGTATATTTTAAAAATATCTATGTTGGAGCACTGAATGAACTCATCAGCTTCATTCTCCCTTTTTTCCTGGTGGCATAACTGTAATCAATTTACAAGCAACTCAAATCGCATATGCCTTTAATTGGTATAAATATCACTCATTATGCATAAGTCATGCTTTTTCCTACTTTCATTGGCTGTTTTTCTCTTAATGTCATTCCAATCACAATAGAATAGCTCCTTTGTCATCGCTGTTAAATTCAGATGTGTCTTATGTTAAAAAGAATTCTTTTCGGTGAAGTACTTAGGTACAAGGAAATATTCACTCCTAAATTTTTGCACATCAAAGTGGAGCTTTCGATAAATGTTTCAATTTACAAATTTGAAATTGAAATTATACCTTTACACCATTTAAGGAAAATTACTTAATCGTCTTACGATTACATAGCAAACTTTGGACTTTCGTTTTTTCGCTGTTCGCATCACTAGAAATTTACAGTTTCATAAATTCAGAAATTCATGGTGTGGAACATCTACACATACACAGATATGTCACTAGAAATGAATATTGAAGAACCAAGCTCAGATTCGAACTTTCTTTGAAAACAGCTAAGCAGAAACCGTTTTACGTGGAACATATTTTAAAATTCTTTTAATCGTCATATTCTATCGCTCGTTCTGCTTGCAGCGCTACATCTAATTGCTTCGCTAAAATAGCTCCATAGAGTCTAGAGTAAGTACAACAACAATTGCAATTAAGAATATGAAGCAACATTGTTCTTCTGCACGGAAAAACATAGCCCCTGCCAAAACCCTGACTGCGATGGGCTACAAGATAAACTACGGCTTTGGCAGGGCGAAGATTCACCCGAAAACCAAGGCCGTAGCAAGCGGTGGTGATGCTGTCCCAAAGGCATCCCAAGAGCGACCTAGTTGCTCACGGGAAGCCCAGAGCTCGCGAACAAATACAGCTCCAGCATCACAGGAGAGCGCAGGACGTAACCGTCCCCCTCCAACATCCACCCCATCTTCCTCGGCTCCCATCGCCAAGCCCTTTCTATGCCCACCTGTGAACCCATACCCAGGGCGTGAAGGGCAACGGCGAGGGAGGACGCAGGCAGAAAGGGTTATGGCATCCGGTAGGATCAAGAAGGTCGATAAACGCGCCTTCAAGGTCATGAAGTGACAATGCTCCCAAGAAAACTCAAGGCCATACAAGTGAACCTCCACCATGCAAAGGCGTCCTCGGATGTCCTAAGCAGGAGGTTCACAAAAGAAGGACTGGACATAGCGCTTGTCCAGGAACCCTGGGTTCACGGTGGGAGCGTCAAAGGCCTCAACCTTCGCGATGGTAAGTTAATCTTTGCCAAAAATCACTGCAGACCTAGAACTGCAATCATCATAAGGAACAAAATTAACTTTCTCCTCATTTCAGAGATTTATTCACAGGATCTGGTGGCAATAATAGCAAAGATCCGTACGCTCAGGGGAGAACAAGAGGTGGTGCTAGCGTCGGCCTACCTTCCTGGAGACTGCGAGCAGATACCCACAAGGGAACTATTGGCCCTAGAGGAGTACCGCAGCAGGAGGAACCTCAAATGGCTTGTCGGTTGTGATGTGAATGCCCATCACACGACATGGGGTAGTACCGACATCAATTTAAGGGGTGAGTCATTATTAGAATATATTGTTACGAAAATAACACTGAGATTATTTTGTAGCATAGCATTCCGGTTTTCCGTTTGAAATTCGATCCAAGCAACCAGATTTTCCGGTTAAATTCTGAAGTGAAAATCGATGTGGAAAATGAACGGGGGGAGAAGAGGTGATTCAGAGTTTTCGATTGTGGAGATATCTGATTTCTGATATTAGAATTTAGAGTTATTAGAGAAAAGGATCTCTGATTAACTGCTACATTAACATTTCAGTAAAGAAATCCTTGCATTGTAAACCCTTCTTTTACTGTTAGGGTATTTGTCCTTACTGAAGAATCGATAACCTTAGATAGGACTGGAACTAGAGGAACCCCTTTGAGTTCTTAAAGGATCCACATTGATTCCTTTGCAATCTAAAACGAATCCTGCCCGTTTACGTAACAATTGGTGTCAGAAGTGGGACGCAAACTGAATCAATCGAAATGGTGAAATATCATGATCTCACGGTAGAACAGTTAAAGAAGGAGTTGGCCAGCCGAAAGGTAAAGACAAGCGGCGTTAAGGTTGATCTTCAGAAGCGTTTACTGGAGGTCCTAGAAGCTGAAAATCTGGATGCGAACCAACACGAATTCACAGTTGTAGAAGTAGTTGAAAAGGCACCGTCGCCGAATGAGGAAGGCATCCCTGGATCATCAGGTGGTGATAACGAAATATCGCGGTTGGGGAAAATGATGCAGACCATGAATGAAAACATGTTGAAGACAATAAATGAGAACTCCCAAATCTTGAGGGAAGACATTACGCAGATAAGAGACGAAAACAAAGGCTTCAAGGAAGCGGTGCAGGCTCAGTTCACGAAAGTTACAAATAAATTCAGTGAGCAAATCTCAACGCTAGGACGAGGCTTAAATGCTCAAGAAGGAAATGTAAAACAATGCATAACTGACCTGGAAATGGGTGTAGATAACATAAAACAAAGCGTATAAAGAAGTTAAAAGGAAATTTGAGTCGCTCGAAATTCCTGGAACAAGAACACAAATAGTCAAAGAAGTTTCTGGAGTCAAACTGAAGCCACCTGCCTATGATGGAACCTCACCGTTCAGCGTGTTTAAGCTTCAATTCGAAACGACTGCGGAGCACAATCAGTGGGAAAACAACAATGCAGCTGCAGCATTAATTGTTTCACTGAAAGGCGCAGCTGCAGAAGTCTTACAAACTGTTTCCGTAGCCGAGCAGAAAAATTATTAAGCCGTAATGGGTGCCTTGCAACGCAAATAAGGCAGCGAAAATCTGAAGCAGATCCATCGCCTGGAGCTGAAGAATCGTGTGCAAAAGGCTGGCGAGTCTTTACAATCGTATGCGGCTGATATAGAAAGATTGGCGCACTTATCCTACTGAAATAAAATTAAACAGAATATTCTTTTTCTGTGTCTAAAATCTGACTGACTCTTTATTGAAAATTGAAAGGTATTTATACTATTTGACAGTTCAATTTTTAAGACTAAAAATGCTGTTGCAATCATAACTTAAATATTTTATTATTGTGACAATTGATAAAGGCAAATTAAATATGATACAAAATCGAAGATCTCAAATGTCTCCCAATATCCAAGCCATGCTTTGCACTTTCCAAATGCACATTTAGCACTTGTCGGCGTTCAGCCTTGAACTCGAATAAACTATGGAATTAGTACAACAACAACATAACGCATATTGTGAGCGCGTGCGACTTAAACGAAAAGTTTTCTTATTGCGCTTTGAAATGTACATAAAGCGAGTGTGCATTTTTGATTCTTTATTCGTGTTGTTCTTATGTATGCATTTGGCCTGCGTGGATATTGAGTGCATGTTGAGCTACATTTGTTGATGTGCATGTTTGGTTTTTGTAACACTTTGGTAATCACACTACACCTTCCCCTTTTGGAAGTGTGGTCATGCATTTGATAAATAGCGTGATCATACTTTTTTAGAATTTTTGTTTTTATTTTGAGGAATCTATATATTGAATCATACATTACTTAATTTTTAACTTATACATTTCTTTTATATTATAATTTCAACTTATATATTTAAACTTATATATTTCCTTTAAATTCTACATTGCGCAATGGTTTAAAATATGACTTATTCTAAAGAGAGTTTTTAAATTTTTTTTTTTTTTTCATTTTATTTTTTTTTCTCCCTCTCGTTATATATCTTTATTCTATTTTTGTTAATTTTATTGTTTTTATTGTTTTTATTGTTCTTATCTTTAATTATTACATTGTTTTGTTTGTCTAAGTCTATTACAGCATATGGTACTAAATATCTATTATCTAATTTATGACCTGCTTCGTTTCTAACTAAAATTTTATCTCCAATGTTTATTTCTAATTCATTTTTAAGTTTATCTAATTGATTTTTTATTTTTAATTTTTCTTGTTCAATTAAAGTTTTGGTTCTCTTATGTGCATTTTGCAATCTGAACTTAACTTATTTAGCATAATCTTCCAAATTATATAAAGGTTAAACTTTTTCTACCATTTCCAAAAGTTTTGCGGTTTTTCCATATACTAATTCGAATGGACAATATTCATGTACTGTGGATGGTGTTGTATTATAACAATATGTAAAATATTTTATCCACTCATCCCAATCTGTTCTATCTGTTGACAGGTAGGCACGTATATATTGATTGAATGTTCTATGACTACGCTCTACCGTACCTAGCGTTTGATGATGATAAGCAGCTGATTCTAATTTTTCAATTTTTAAATTTTTACAAAATTCAGTCAATACTTGGTTCTTGTATTCTGTTCCCATATCAGAGAGTAGAGTTTTCATGGGACCATAAATCAGAATAAAAGAATCAACTATTGCTTTTGCTACTGTTTTTGCGCTTTTATCTGGTATTAGTATGCATATTAAATATTTAGTAAGGTCGCATATGATTGTGACCGCGTATTTGTTTCCATTTTCAGATTTAGGTAGAGGACCTATCGTGTCAACCAGTACAATGTCAAATGAAGTTGCTGGTGTTGGTGTTATTACCGTAGGTGATTTAGTATGTGTCATTGTCTTAGCTTTTTGACATTTATCGCATGATTTAATATATTGTTTTATGTCTTTAGTCATGTATCTCCAATAATAATATCGTTGTATTTTTGATGTTGTTCTCGCGACTCCACTGTGGCCACCAGTTATCGGATTATCGTGGAACTTTTCTCAAATTTTGTTGATTTCTGCCCTATTTTGATTATCTTTCGTCACCACTGGTAATAATAGCGCTGTTTCCAAATTTTTTAAATATTTATTGCCCATATTTTTAAATTCACTAGTGATTATTTCTTTAAATATTTCTTCTCTTGGTGACATTATTAACTTCCTAATTCCTTGCTTGCCGGTTGCTTTTTCCAACCTTGGGAAGAATTGTCCTAAGTCAAATTTTCCATTAACTTGCAAGTCATTTACTTTAAAATGTACTAAGGTTGACTTTCCGTGCTTCAATGAGCAATCGCTGTTTGAAAGTTTTAACTTTGTACATTTTTTAATGCTACTAATAGCATCATATATTTTGGGCTTTTTAATTTCCTCCTTGATAGATTTTTCTGGGCTTTCTTTAATATTCTCTCTCCTATTTGCTGATCTTGTTGTTATATTCAATATATTGGACTTTTCTTTGGTTAAATTTTTAAGACTGTCACTTGTAATGCTTTCTAAGTGGTCATGTCTTAATCTTGATAATGCGTCTGCAACGTAATTTTCCTTGCCCCTAAGGTACTGTACTATAAAGTCATATTCCTCTTAATCGAGTCTCATACGTGTTAATTTGGACGATGGATTTTTCATCGAAAATAGATATGTTAATGGTCTATGGTCTGTTCTTACAAGAAATTTTGTGCCATATAAGTCACCTCTAGTGAATGCACGAGATGCGTATGCAATTGGTAATTGCATGCCATTGTATTCTTGACTAAGCATTGCGCCACATGCATGTTTACTTGCATCTGTTGTTAAACAAAATTGCCTATCAAAGTCTGGGTATTGCAGTAATTCGGGTGACATTAATGCATTTTTCAGGTAATTGAATGCTGTCTCGCAATTTTCGTCCCATTCAAATTTTACTCCTTTTTTACAAAGTCTCGTTATATGACGTGAATATTCTGCGAAATTTTTGATAAATTTTCTATAGTTATTACAAAAAGCTACATATCTTTTTGCTTCGTCGGCATTTTGTGGTTTTGGATAATCTTGAATAATTTTGAATTTGCTATCATCTGGCAGTATACCTTTATCTGTGCATTTATGTCCTAAATATGTGACTTCTCGCATGAAAAATGTACATTTATATGGATTTAATTTTAAATTGTGTTTTCTACATAATTTGAATATATCTGTTAAGTTCTTTAGCATATGTTTTTCAGAACAACCTAAAACTGCTAGGTCATCCATGTAAAGAAATGCTTGTGCGGGATTTAACCCTGCGAAGGCAAACGTCATCATTCGTTGAAACGAGTTTTGAGCAACTTTGAGTCCGAATGGGAGTCTTTTAAATCTATATGAGCCACTATTTGTTGAAAAAGATGTTAAATTTCTAGATTTTTCTTCAAGCTCTATTTGATGAAAACCATCTTTTAGGTCAAGGCATGAAAAAAATTTTGCTCTACCCAATTGATCAAGAATATCATCTATTCTTGGCAAAGGGAATTTGTCAGCTATTAATTTTTTATTTATTTGACGATAATCAATAACTAGACGCCATATTTTTTCTTGTGAATTTGGCAATGATTTTTTCGGGACTAATAGTAGCGGACTGTTGTATGCTGAAATTGATGGTTCTACCAATTTATCATCTACCAATTTTTTAACTTGTTTTTCAACTTCTTCTTTATGAGTATGTGGAATTCTATAATTTTTAATGTACACTGGTTCCGAATCTATAGTTTTTAGTTTCTGTTTATAAAAATTGTTTGTTGATATTGGTTCAGTATCTAGTCCGAAGATGTCGCTATATTCAGAGCAGAGTTTTGTTAGACTATGTTTATATATCAAAGGGAAATTTTTGGATAATGCTTCTAAAACTTTGTCTTTTTTACCAGAACTTAAATTTGAATTAATTATATCGTAGTTATTTAAATTTTCAAAAACTAATTTTGGATTATTTATTGTTATATCTTGGTCATTTGTATTTAAGATACGGACAAACGGATGTTCTGAATTTACTATTGTGTTAGCTATAATAACTCCTGATTCTAATTCTTGATTTGGTATGAGAAGTTCTTTAAAGTTAGTTGAAATATTAATTTTTCTAATTACTTCAGATCTAGCTGGTAAAATAAATTGATTTTTAGCAAAATTAGTGTAAATGGGGATACCTAAATTTTTGTAGTTTATTGGGCGCAAAATTAACCAGTTTTGATTTTGCATAAAACCTAAGATGCAATTACAGGATTTAATGAAATCAATTCCTATTATTCTATCATAGGGGATTGGGAAATTGTTTTCAACTATATGGTATTTATGAGGAATTGTAATGTTTTCAATAGTCAAGTCTACATTTGCCAATCCAAGTGATTTTATTGTTCCTTGTCCTATTCCACTAATGTTAGTTAAATTTGTTTTATCTATTGTTATATTTTCTAAAAGTTTATTGAATATAAGAATTGAAATTTCTGCACCTGTATCTATTAATAATGTTAAAATTTGTTTGTTGCATGGTGTAAATAATTTTATAAAAATGCTTTGACTCAAATTAAGAATACGAACTTTTAAGTTTTTTAATTGCTTAGGGGCTCCGCGGAGTTTTCCTCCTGGTTATTCGAAGTTGCTAATCTCAAATTTCTGTTGTCATTGTTATTGTTGGCATAACCTCTATTATATCCTCGATTACTCCGTGGATATCGTTGTGGTGGGTTATTCTGTCTATTTTGTCCATAATTGTATCTGTTATGTCTATTAATTTGACTTCTTCCACGAGAATAACCTCTTGTGTTATTGTATTGAATGCCACGCCTATAATTGTTTGCCTGTCTGAATGATAAAATTGCATTTCCATTTCCTGTCGCTTCCGTTGAACTATTTACGAATTTAGAAACAGCTTCATTCATATTATTAAATATGCCTGCCTCCATAATTAGTTGAACTCTCTCATTATTTGAGTTTTTAGCAAGCGCTTTTACTGCAATTTGTGTAGCATATTTTGAGGCTGTTTCGTTATTAATTCCATCGTTAATGTACGCATTTTCTAAAGATTTTGTTAATTCTTCTATCTCTTTAGTATAATTGTTAGCAGTTTTTCCTTGTTGCCTAACATTTAATATTTTGGCTGTTATTACCTCTACCGACTCACATTTTACACTTTCCTTAAGTTTGCTTACTATTTCTGATATGCTATTTTCATTAGAAATTAAATTTCTAGCTGTTCCTTTTAATTTTGTTTTTATTAATGTCACGGCCACGGCTTCATGATTTTCCTTTATTAACTGTACTAGATTTAAAGCGTCTAAAAAACTCTGTAAGTTTTCTGCCTTTCCATCAAAGTCAGGGATGAGTCTAGCGGCATTGCTCAAAAATTCTGTTACTGATTGTGTCATTTTGAAAGGTGTTTTAATAGATGTTATTATTATTGGTGTGTTTTCTTCAGTTTGTCCGTCTGGAAATAATGTTTCTTCTTTAAGTCTAATTAAGTCTGTCATTAGTGGAGGTACTACAACGTTAAGGTCTAATCTGTTGCATAAGACTTCTAATTTTGTCTTAATGCTTTTAGTTATATTTTCAGAAATACGTCTGTGTTCAATTGAGATTGTTCCCGCAAATGGTTTTAATAACTGTGATATTTTATTATGTGAATTTACTAAAATGATTATATGTTTTCTTTGCGTTTCTTTTGATGGCTTTATTCAAACATTTGTATGATTTTTCAAAAATTTCTTTTGTTTGAGTTATTTCAGAAAGCAAATTTTCCCATTTGGACGTCATGGGTTAAAAATTACTTGAAATTGCGTATTTTATCTTTACATTTTTATGAAAAATTTTATACAAAGAATAGCAGAAGTTAATTACCAAAATTATTGTGCATATGAACATGCAAATTAGAATATCTAAATTCTCAATAGTGGTTGGTGTAATTTTTATTTCGTTAATAATTTCACCCGTATTTTCGGTATTTTTATTTGTGTCCAACATGTTTGAAAGAATTAAAATTGCTTTATCACCAAACTTTATTTCGCTTATTCCATTCTTAAAAACTTTTCTTGTTTGCCTTTATAATAAATATTTTTTTTTTTTTTTTTTTTTTTTATTGCAACTTTTTGTTTATATTTTAATTTAAAGTGATTTTGATATTTTTTTTGTTTCAATTTTTAAGATATTCCTGAGTTCATGAAGGAAAGAATGAACTATAAAAGAAATTTAAAATGTTTGTTTTTTTTTCTTTCTTTTTTTTTTTACCTCGTTGGGGTGACCGCGAAATTCGCGTCTTGCCACTTCCAACGTAACCTCGTGGCAATGTGCTATTTAGCACTCTTGCTTTCCAGCTGAGCCTCCAGTTCAAAAATCTTCCTCCAGTTCTCCCTCTGTATATTGATGTTTGGGGTGCACTCTGCATGTCTGATAAGTGCCGCTCGCAGTCTTCTCAGTTTAATTTTGATGCCTCCTCGCCTTGTTGGTTTCTTTAACTCCGGGACTTTTGTCAGCTTTACTTCATCCGTGGTGTTGATTTTTAGATTCCTTCTCGCCTTATATTCTTCTAAGGTAATAGGACGGGGACCTGCCGTCGGGTCGATTTCCAACGCCTTTATAAGTTGTGGATTCATATGCACCAAATTTTTATGTATGGCCTGATCTGGTGTTACTGCCTCATTATTAATGCCAGCCTGTAGTGTATTAAAGCCGGTTTTTGTTTTTGGTGTTTTGGACGGTTCCTTCTTCTTCGTGGAGCCCGTAAAAAGTTTTTATTGCAGCCAGGGCTAGTCCTTTTTTTTTTTGCTTGCTGAGCCCGTGATGATTTATTCTTCTGCAACTCGCAGTTTTTGTTGTTTTTGTGCTTCCCTCGTATACTTCTTACGGTATCAGGCAGGGTCGCCATGAAATAAAATTAAACAGAATATTCTTTTTCTGTGTCTAAAATCTGACTGACTCTTTATTGAAAGTTGAAAGGTATTTATACTATTTTACAGTTCAATTCTTAAGACTAAAAATGCTGTTGCAATCATAACTTAAATATTTTATTATTGTGACAATTGATAAAGGCAAATTAAATATGATACAAAATCGAAGATCTCAAATGTCTCCCAATATCCAAGCCATGCTTTGCACTTTCCAATTGCACATTTAGCACTTGTCGGCGTTCAGCCTTGAACTCGAATAAACTATGGAATTAGTACAACAACAACATAACGCATATTGTGAGCGCGTGCGACTTAAACGAAAAGGTTTCTTATTGCGCTTTGAAATGTACATAAAGCGAGTGTGCATGTTTGATTCTTTATTCGTGTTGTTCTTATGTATGCATTTGGCCTGCGTGGATATTGAGTGCATGTTGAGCTACATTTGTTGATGTGCATGTTTGGTTTTTGTAACACTTTGGTAATCACACTACACTACCCTGATGAGTTGAGCGTGGTATCAGAGAAGTTTAAGATTGAAGCCTTCATCGATGGGATCCGGGATCTGGAGACAAAGCGTGATGAGGACAATGAGGACTCCGAAGGTAACATTTAACGAGACGGTAACAGTAGCGCTCACACAAGAGACAATCACCCTGTCGTGCCGACCAGCATTAAAGACTCGTCGAGTGGAGGAAGAGCCTGAGCGCTTACCAAGGCGCACCGAGGGATTCAGTGGAAAGTGCTACAACTGCGGTAAACAGGGTCACATGATACGAGAGTGTAGAACACGTCAAAAAACTGTAGGACCACGTTCGCCAGTAATGGAGTAGGTGAACCGAATGGATGGCGACGAAACTGATGAGGAGCAGCAACAACCGTTAAACTAAAACGGGTCGGCCAAGAGGGGCGTGAGCCGACTCCCAGTACTGATTGCCCCATAGTCTCTTTTTCAAAATTATGCCGCAATGCCAACAGTCTTACTATCGGTGCAAAAATTAATGGAAGAGCCTACCAGCTAACTTTGGATACTGGCGCATCGCACTCAATCATTAGAAGTGATTTGGTAAATAAGCAACGGGTTGAGCCGTTACTTGGAATAAAATTGAGGACAGCGACCGGTGAACTAGCACGTACAGTTGGAAAAACAACAGCAGATGTCTTCATTGGCAACAAAATCATGGCGCATGATTTTATTGTTGCTGATATCACCGATGAAGTAATAATTGGTGTAGACTTCATGGTTCGACACGGATTTACACTGGATCTGGACAGACAGATTTTAAAGTATGCCAATGTCGAATTAACGTTGGATGTTGGTTCTGGACTACTTGCAAGTATTTCTAAAGTTTACATAGAAGACCAGGGTAGAATCGAACCCAACACGGAAGAAATTATATGGGCATCAGTGAACAAGGGCTACGGGACAAGTCAGCTATGGGTTGTAGAAGCCGACAACAAACATGTGAAGAAAGACCTTATAATTGGAAAAACCCTAGTAGAGATGAAAGCGGATCATAAAGTACCAGTAAGAATTCTGAATCCAACAAATAAACCGAAGTGGATCCAGAAAGGTGAAGTGATAGCCCAGTGCGAAAAGGTGATGGCTATTGTAAATTGCGAAGACGAGAAATCGGAAGGTGAAATCAAAAATCTGCAGGAGGTTTCGAAATTGGATGCCTTAACTAAAGAATGGACGAAAGAGTTATCAATCAAAGAAAGTAACAAGGCAACGAGGCTTCTACGAGAACATTGGCAAATCTTCGGCTCGGAAGGCAAGAAAATTTGCAGAACATCTGTGGCTAAACATCATATAGGCACAGGCGACTCAACACCTATTCGACAACCTCCAAGAAGATTAGCGCTGGCCAAGAGGGATGAAGTGATGGGTTTGATTGAGGATATGGAAAAGGACAATGTCATCGAGCCATCCGAAAGCCCGTGGAGCTCTCCTGTCGTCCTGGTAAAAAAAATGATGGCAGCATGCGATTCTGCGTGGATTACAGAAAGCTGAACGACGTGACCAAGAAGGACAGCTACCCTTTACCCAGGATAGACGATACCCTAGACACATTATCAGGAGCAAAATGGTTCTCAACGCTAGACTTGCAAAGTGGCTACTGGCAGGTGGAAATAGACAGCAAGGACAAAGAGAAAACTGCTTTTAGTGTTGGCAATGGTCTTTGGCAGTTCAAAGTTATGCCATTTGGGCTTTGCAATGCCCCAGCTACATTCGAACGGCTAATGGAGCGCGTACTTAAGGGTCTTCACTGGAAGATATGCCTAGTGTACCTAGACGACATCATCATCATGGGTAAAAATTTCGACGACCACTTGGAAAATTTGCGAGAAGTGTTTGAGCGTTTAAAATCAGCGGGCCTGACCCTAGGCCCGAAAAAGTGTTTACTCTTCAAACACGAGGTCAAATATTTGGGACACAAGGTGACGTTGGAAGGTATCCACACAGATGAAGAGAAAATCAAAGCTGTCAAAGATTGGCCACAGCCATCAAACCTGCACGAGCTGCGAACTTTCTTAGGCTTATGCACCTACTACAGACGGTTTGTACCTGGATTCGCTAATGTGGCTAGCAGGTTACACGAGTTGACACAGAAAAACAGGAAATTTAACTGGAGCAGCCCACAGGAGAATGCATTCCAAAAACTGAAAGAGCTCTTATGTACGGCGCTAGTACTTGCGTATCCAATACCAGGAGAAAAATTTATTTTGGATACAGACGCCAGTGGCCATGGAATTGGTGGAGTTTTGTCCCAGGTCATCAATGGGCAAGAAAAAGTGGTTGCCTATTTCAGCAAAAGTCTGTCTAAGCCTAAAAAGAACTATTGTGTCACTCGAAGGGAGTTATTGGCGGTTATGGAATGCGTGAAACACTTCCATAAGTATCTGTATGGACAACATTTCCTGTTGCGGACTGACCACGCAGCCCTGAGGTGGCTACTACAGTTCAAGGACCCAGAAAGCCAGATTGCACGGTGGATTGAGCGTCTACAAAGCTACGACTTCACCATTGAACATCGGAAAAGTGGCCAACATGGAAACGCAGATGCATTGTCACGTCGACCTTGTAAAATCGAATGTGGTCATTGCTCCCGTGTGGAGAATAAAGCAGGGGTTATTGATGTCCGTCTCCTGACCGTTCTGCCTGACGACACTTAAACTTGCGAGAAAATTCAGAGGGACCAGCGTGCTGATGGGAATATGGCAACAATTATCGCGTATAAAGAGCTAGGCAGACGGCCGACTTGGCAAGAAATTTCTACGGAAAGCCAAATCTGCAAAGCGTATTGGGCACAATGGCAAAGTTTAGAACTGCACGAGGGATGCTTATATCGGATCTGGCAAAGCGAACACGCTAAAATAAACCTTAAGTTGTTGGTCGTCCGGAAAACCAAAACCGAAGAAATCATCAAGGAATACCATAATGGCTCAAGTGGGGGTCATTTAGGGGTAACCAAAACCGTTGAGAAGATCAAGAAACGCTTCTACTGGGTTGGTTGTCAGGAATCGGTAGCAGAATCGATTCGTAGATGTGTACAGTGTAGCGTAGCTATGGGCCCAACTCGTCGGAGCCGAGGTAAAATGCAGCAATACAACGTGGTTGCTGCATTTGAAAGGATAGCCATGGATATAGGAAATAAATATGTCTTAGTGGTTATCGATTACTTTAGTAAATGGCCGGAAGTTTATGCGATATCCAATCAAGAAGCTAAAACAGTGGCAGAAGCTTTTGTGAAAAACTGGGTATGCCGATATGGAGTCCCACTGGAGCTGCATTCTGATCAAGGCAGAAATTTCGAATCGGCAGTCTTCCATGAGGTTTGCAACATGCTGGGAATAAACAAAACACGCACAACAGCACTGCATCCTCAATCAGATGGTATGGTCGAGAGGTTCAACCGAACTCTGGAGGAACATCTGAAGAAAGTTATTGACAGAGAGCAAAAAGATTGGGACGAACATTTACCATTGTTCCTGATGGCTTATCGTTCTTCTATACATGACACTACAACGGTTACACCAGCAAAAGCGGTTTTTGGCACGAATCTTCGATTACCTGCAGATTTGAAGTTTGGAGTTGCAGTACAGAAAGAAACCGGTGGCATACATGACTATGTCGAAGGAAAAAGGAAGGAACTGGATGAAATTCATCAGCTGATACGACGACGCTCCAAACTTGTAAGCGACAAAATGAAAGCCAGGTATGATCATAGAGGGTCAATTATTACTGCTTCATAATCCACAACGTAAAAGAGGCTTATCTCCGAAATTACAAAACCAGTGGGAAGGACCGTATAAGATCGTATCTAGAATCAACGACGTAGTGTACAGAATTCAAAAGCATCCGGGCAATAGAGGAAAGCTAAAGGTGGTACACATTGAAAGACTGGCAACTTACACTGAAGAGAGAAGTACTCTTGTTCGGGACGAACAAGTTTAAGAGGAGGGCAGTGTTACGAAAATAACACTGAGATTATTTTGTAGCATAGCATTCCGGTTTTCCGTTTGAAATTCGATCCAAGCAACCAAATTTTCCGGTTAAAATCTGAAATGAAAATCGATGTGGAAAAATGAACGGGGGGAGAAGAGGTGATTCAGAGTTTTCGATTGTGGAGATACCTGATTTCTGATATTAGAATTTAAAGTTATTAGAGAAAAGGATCTCTGATTAACTGCTACATTAACATTTCAATAAAGAAATCCTTGCATTGTAAACCCTTTTTTTACTGTAAGGGTGTTTGTCCTTACTGAAGGATCGATAACCTTAGATAGGACTGGAACTAGAGGAACCCCTTTGAGTTCTTAAAGGATCCACATTGATTCCTTTGCAATCTAAAACGAATCCTGCCCATTTACGTAACAATATTATTAGTAAAAACATAAATATTCTAAACCGGGGTAGCGAGCCAACATTTGTTAATGTCACAAGGGTCCTTGACTTAACTCTCTCCAGTCCTAACTTGTTTCCTGTTATCTCAAACTGGCATGTCTCTAAAGAAGTCTCTATGTCAGATCATAAACATATTACGTTCGACATAGATGCTTCTACAGAATATAAACTGCTCAGAAAGTGCGATTTATTCGACCTATGAGCTTGAGACAGAAGCTAAACTTCTGCAGAGTAGTCTCAAACAAGCGTTGGAGGAGAGCTTTCCGCAGAAAGCCAAAAAGGCGCAAAGGGACGTTCCCTGGTGGAACAAAACACTTGAAAAGCTCAGGTGTAGCACCAGGAAGCTCTTCAATAGGACAAAGTGAACAGGCGACTGGACCGCCTATAAAGCAGTCCTAACAGAATACAATAAAGAATTGAGAAAATCCAAAAGGGCCACATGGAGGGAACACTGCAGCAGGGTGTCAAATCTCCCTGATATGTATCGCCTCCAAAAGGCTCTTGCGATGGATCACTCAAAACGCATCGGTACCCTCAGGAGGCCAGATGGTAGTTTTACGTCCACGATCCGTGAGACAGGAAGACTCTTGGTGGAAACTCACTTCCCTGGCTGCGTTCCTGCGTTTGAACGTTCTTGCGAAACAGCTGTCATAACAAATGCAGCAAATGGTAGAGCCAGAAGTCTTGCGGGGAAAATAATTAACTTCCATACGGTACAGTGGGCAATTTCAACTTTCAGCCCATATAAATCTCCAGGCCCGGACGGCATCCGCCCATGCCTGCTTCGGCAGGGTTCTGGGCTTATAACAACTTCACTGGTGAGAATATTTAAAGCCAGCTTATTAATGGCTTATATTCCATCAAACTGGAACAAGGTGAATGTAGTGTTCATTCCCAAACTGGGGAAAACAAATGAACACAGCCCTTAGGCCTTCAGGCCTATAAGCCTCAGTTCCCTTTACATTACAACAATGGAAAAACTTATTGATTAGTACATAAGACGAGACTGTCTGAAGTACCAACCACAGGACAAACAACAATTTGCCTACCAACCTGGTTAATCAACTGTGACTGCCATACATAGCCTCCCTACCATAATAGAAAAGGATATACTGGCAAAGCAAATAGCCCTCTGTGCATTCAAAGACATCTCGGGGGCTTTCGATAACACCTCTTTCAAAGCTATCGAAACAGCCATGTACCAAAAAGCTATCCCACCCCTAACAGCTAATTGGATACTAAATATGTTGAAAAACAGGAAAATATCCACTTAATTAGGAGGTGAAAATCAGTCGATCAATGCAGCTAGAGGTTGTCCTCAAGGCGAATTACTTTCTCCCCTACTATGGATACTAGTCATTGACGATCTGCTCAACTACCTTTAAGAGTAAAGATTTGCAGCGCAGGGTTATGCAGATGACCTCGTCATTTGTGTAGCCGGCTGGGATGACATTACCATCTCATCTCGCATGCCAACGGCCCTTCAACTGGTAACAAACTGGTGTGATGAAAAGGGTCTCACTGTTCAGACGAACAAAACAAAGCTAGTGCCATTTACTAAAAGGACTAAGACCAATCTCTTTAGTCCCACAATTCTGGGCAACTACATTCAATTCAGCGATGAAGCCTCCTATCTAGGAGTGATCCTAGACAGAAGGCTGAGCTAGAATTCGCACCGAGTCCATGTCGTCAGCAAAGCCTCAAAGGCGCTTTATGTGTGCCAAAGGCTCCATGGCAAGACGTGGAGAATCTCCCCACGAATGGCATATTGGTCTTTCACTACGATTGTTAGACCAATAATTACGTATACTGCCCTTGTATGGAGGCCAAGGGTCAGACAATGGACCGCTGAAGCGAAACTGGGCAAGCTACACAGACAAGTGTGTGGGAGCATCACAGGGGCAATGAAAACCTGCCCCACAGATGCGCTGGGTGTCATCACCGGCATCCCCCCTCTCACTATCTTAATCCAGAGAGAGGCATGTGCAAGCGCTTTAAGATTGCACAATGTGCCAAATCTCAAAAGTGGGGATCTTCAAGGGCACCTCTCGATATTGTTGAATGTATCTGAGGACCCAATAATGAAGATGCCAGACCGAATACAACGTGTATAGCGTTTTGACTGCAAGTACAAGGTAATAATTCCTGAACGAAGTGAATTCAAAAACGTCTTACTTCACATAGAGAAAGGATCACAAATCTGGTACACAGATGGATCCAAACTTCCAAATGGAAGTACGATGCAGGCATCTTGGGACCTAGATTCCAGAAAGCTGTACCTATGGGTCTATACCCAACTATATTTCAGGCAGAATTATATGCGATTGAAATCTGCGTCCGCGAATGTCTGAAGAGGAAGACAAGGGGGAGCAGTATCCATATACTGTCTGATAGCCAGGATGCTCTTCTAGCCTTAAGAGCTGTTAACATCTCATCTGGACTAGTAGAGAATTGCCTTAATCTCCTCAATGACCTCGGGAACACCAACAAAGTAACACTTTGTTGGGTCCCAGGTCATGAGGAATACGAAGGGAACGAAAGGGCAGATTGTATCGCCAAACGGGGAGCTCAAAGGCACCTCATCTGGCCTGCACCTTTCTGTACACTTCAGAAGTCATACTATGCAGAATTACTCAGAAATTGGGAGGAAAAGTGTTTTCATACTTCCTGGATGAAATCAAAAGGTCAAAGACAGGCCAAAAGATTCATCACTCCCAACAAACTAATATCCAAGAGAATACTGTATCTCGGAAGGAACGATTAAATAATCCTTACCGAATACTTCACAGGGAACTGCAAATTGAGATATCATCTCAAAAATATAGGCCTATCAAACGAATCGAAATGCCGGTTCTGTGAAATGGATGAAGAAACGCCAGAACACATTCTCTGTGACTGTCCATCTCTGGCCAGCCGCAGAATCCTCAAATTTGGGGAGGCGCTTTTCGCCCCCTACAAATTTTGGTCTGTCCTAAAACCGTCCACAGTGCTCAAATATATAAAGAGCCTAAGGATAGACAATTTAGACAACCCTTGGGGTAGCGCAATAGATAAATTATGAATCGCGGTGCGCACAGAGCCCCCATATAATAATAATAATAATAAGCTTCCAAAATTTTACAGAAAATACAGCGAATATTCTTATTTCATCACAACGTTCAGTCAAGTTTTCGATAAAGAATGGGGATTTTCAAAAACCAAAAAATTCAATCATCTTAGCGAATGTCTGAAAGGGCTTGGTCTGGAAACGGCAAAAGCTATTCCTATCACGGAGGCTAATTATGTAAAGGAACTTGAAATGCTCAAACTTTGGTATGATAATACCACACTGATTTTTCTGGATAACGTTTCTCAAATATTTAACTTACCGGCATTATCTAAAGGAAAGGCTTTGCAGCTGCGTTGCTTGTTGGACGTTGCGTCTGCCATATTTGGTTTACTTTCATCTCTTGGAACCGATAAGCAAATTGCGCAAGCAATGCTCATTCACCTGATAACGGGAAAGGTCGACGATCAAACGCCACGCAAATATTTAAAAATTAGGTTTATGC
Source organism: Chlorops oryzae (assembly GCA_020466095.1). Lineage (NCBI taxonomy): Eukaryota > Metazoa > Arthropoda > Insecta > Diptera > Chloropidae > Chlorops > Chlorops oryzae. The sequence goes on along the minus strand of CM035808.1, from coordinate 73,550,390 downwards.
CTAAACTGTCTGACCAAAGGACATCTGGTTACTAACCGTGCATCTTCATGTAGATGCAAATTGTGTGCTCAAAATCGTCACAGCGCATAACATCGAACTTAACTAGCCAAATAAGGTGCCAATATTGTTAGTGCGACACAAGAATCATCATCATCTTCAAGGACTACTGGTGTCGCTGCATCATCGTCAAATTTTTAAAATATGCCTCGGCCTTCAAATGAGATTTCATACACCCACAATCAGTTAGAAAAATTTTTGACAAATCAAGTTTAACTTGCTACTGCAATCGTTTTGGAAAAGATTCTTTCGGTTGCTATCAACTTGGCAGGGTGCTACTCGATTCATGCTCGCAAGTTAATTTCATGACAGGAAACATTCATCAACGGTTACGACTTCCCAAACAACGAAATATCATGATTAGTTGTAGCATCGGCAACAGCCAAACCAATATTAAATGTCAAACCTCAACGGCTATTAAGTCAAGATAAAACAATTTTGAAGTTTCGCTCAATTTTTGCATTTCTTCAAACATCGCCTACAAACCTGTTTCAAAAATCGATATAAAAAACTGGAACTTACCTCAAACCACTGGATTAGCAGACTAAGTTTTTCACAAATCCATCCGGATCGACTTATTACTTGGCACTGAAAGCTTTTTCAGCATTTTGAGCGTATGAAACTCAAATTTGCTCCGCATTTACGTATTCTACAGAAAACATTACTTGGTTGGGTTGTTAAAGGACGCTTTAATCATAACTCAACTTCAAGTTCAACATTTTGCGCAGTCACCGAGTCATATACACTTATTGACATCGATAGCACAGGCCTGCAAAATTGAAATTTTATTCTCCCCTTTTGAGTTGCAGTAGTGATTCTATTAGATTTTTGATTGGTGAAAAATTTAAACTTTTTGAAAAAATCCCATCACGTCAGAATTTCGAGAAAATCGCGTAAGAGTTTTTAACGACCATTGATTTTTTGAAACTCGTTTTGTTCTTATATGGCTTAAAATATTTTAAAATGTTTAAATCTTTTATATTCTTAAAACATCATTCTTTAATATGACATCAAAAATAACTAACAAAACTTTAAATGAATGGTGTAAAATGATGCTCAAATTCGAAAATTTGAAAATTTTTTGAACGATTTTCAGTTTTGTTGCACTTTGAATGAATATAGCGCACCCATTAGCAGTCTCCCTGCCAAAAGCGATATTTAAGATTGTTGGTTATTCAATTTTGTGTGCATATGTTAATTCTTGGAACTGCAGCACAAACAGTTTCCGCGATATAAAGGTTTTTCTAAAGCAACTCAAATTGGAGATTCGTATACATTACATAATACAAGTTGGAAATGAAAAATTTACTTGTTTTTTCGTTTGAAAAAGAAGAAATCACTATATCCATTTGAAATATCTTTCAAAAAATTTTTCACTTTGAGCATCATTTTACACCATTCATTTTAAGTTTTGTTAGTCCTTGATGTCATATTAAAGAATGATGTGTTAAGAACATAAAAGATTTCAAAATTTTTAAATATTTTGAGCCATGTATGAGCAAAACGAGTTTCAAAAAAGCAATGGTAGTTAAAAACTCTTACTCGATTTTCTCGAAATTCTGACGTGATGGAATTTTTCGAAAAATTTCAATTTTTCAGCACACAAAAATCTAATAGAAGCACTACTTCAATTTCAAAGGGGATTTTGGATGTCGGCTTGTGTAATCGAGTAAAAAAATTCTGGCTTCAGGAAGGTTTTGAACAAACCCCCAAATCATGGACTCTAAAACAACGAAGATGTAAGGAACGTTTCAATCAAATTGTACATCAACAATTCGACGGTCGTATTGATGAAAGACTTCCACTCAAGGAAATTCCGAATTGCCTCGGGCAATCATTTGAATCAGCTAGTCGAAGGTTTTGTGCATTGGAAAACCATTATCAAAGGTCATCAGATCTTAAAACGCAGTACACTGCCTTGATAGATGAGTATGAGATCATGGGACACATTATTCTTGTTAAGTCCTTAGATTCAAACTTGCAACACTTTTACATCCCACATCACTGTGTTTTCAAACCGAAAAGCACCAGTTCTAAAATTCGAGTGGTTTTTGATGCATAGACCAGTACTACGTCACAAAGGTCAATCAATGACGTCCTCATGGTAGGTCCAACTATACAAAGGGAATTGTTCTTGCTTTTTCTACAATTTTGTTTGCACCGATACGCACTGATGGCTGATATTTTTAAAATGGCAGGGCCTTCTACATCTGGATAGTAAGAAAATTTCAGTGCATAATTTGGCGAAATTCAACGGCTAACGAACTGAGTACTTATGAACTCAACACTACCACACATGGGACAGCATCGGCCCCAAGTCTTGCAGTACGGAGTCTCGACTTTCTAGCAAACAACTTTGCATCTCGATTTCGAGTCGCATCAGCTGCCATAAAATCATCGTTCTATGTGGAATACTCCTTGGGGGCGCTGAAACTATTTACGAGCTTTATCAACTGCGACATGAACTGAATTAAATATTAAGTCGCAGTTGCTTTGAACTCGCTAAATGGCATTTGAACTATTTAGAATTTGTCAATGACACAGCAAGTAAAAACCTCAACTTGGAATCTTACTCAATCAGCAGAGTTGGCTTGGAAGACATTCATGTCTAATTTTAAAGATTTATCCTCGGTAAGAATCCCAAGAGATTTTTTAATTTCCGGCAGACAACGTATTCAACTAGATGGTCTTTCGGATGGCTCGATGCGTGCATACGGTTGCTACATATATTGTTAAGTAGAGGATGCAGCTGGAAACATCTCAGTTCACTTGCTGACGGCGAAATCACGGGTGGTACCAACAAAGCGTCAATTTATTCCAACACTAGAACTTTGTGAAGCATTATTGCTGCCTCGACTTATCGCAAAGCTTAAAGCGTTATTAAATAGAGAGAAGATCAAACTATTTCTGTGGTTTGACTCTCAAATTGGGCTGCATTGGCTAAAGCAACACTCTGCTACCTTGTCGGTGTTTGTTGGAAATCGAGTCTCAGATATTCAGACTTGACGACTGAATCAGTTTGAAGGCATGTTGCAACGCACAAAAATCTGGCCGACATCGTTTCAAGAGGCAGCAAATTTTTTTTATTAAAGGACTCAATTTGGTTTGCTGTCCAAGGTTTCTGAAAAAACCACAACCGCAATGGCCAGAGCTAAAGGGAACCAATCTTTACATGGAAAGAATTCACTCTGAAAAACATAGGAGTGGATTCTAATTAACAATAGCACAAAACTATTAACTGGAAAGGCTAAGGGCTTACAGTTTCTACACAAAGTCAGTTAGCTGCAATGATAAAATTATCTAGAAAAGCATTTAGAAATTCGGATGCGGATTATTATCTTATGGAAACAACACCCTTATCATCGCAACTGCAAATCGCAGCGCACTGCATATTATGGAATTAACAACAACAATATTTCGCTGAAGAGATTCGTTCTGTCAATGCTCAGAGACCAATCACCGGATCAATGAAGTACTGATGTCCCATAATACAAATAATCAATGGTAACGTTCTTTTCTGTGTTAGTAGACGACTGGAAAACATAGACTTACCACAAGAACGCACAGATCGTATATTGTTGCCTGGAAACGCACCATTTGTTCTGGTATATGTTCGACATTTGCACACAAAAAACTGTAACGCTGGGCCTGAAACTTTGGTTGGATTGATTCGGCTCCAATTCTGGAAAGTAGTTTCCTTACTAGCTCGACAAACCGTCTGATGTTCTGTCCATTGTGCTAGGAATAAACCAAAACTCCTACAAGAGGTGAAGGCGAGTTTGCCAGCAGAGCATGTTACTCCCTCAATACCATTCTTACGCTGTGGAGTTGATTTTTGCGGGCTTATCATTTGCGCATTCGTTGAAGCGCTCTTCAAAAAATATATGTGGCACTTTTCATTTGCTTGGTAAGCAAAGCGGTTCACATCGAAATTGCTAGCGAATTTTCCACAAACGCATTTATTGCTGCAACGAGACGCTTAATTGGCAGAAGAGGTCTTCCAACAGACATATACTGTGACAATGCGTTCAACATTGTCGGCGCGTGTAACAATCTTCGTGAACTAAAAGAATTTTCCTTTCACTCAGATACCGAAAACGCTTTTATCAACTTTTGTTTAAATTAAATCATTAATTTTCATTTTATTCCTACCATGGCACCACACTTTGGTGGGTTATGGAAAGCGGCCATTAAAGGTGCAAAGGCTCACTTGCGACGCAGTCTAGTAAATGCTCGTCCTACATTTAAAGAGCTCTGCACATTTATGATTGATATTGAATCGATCAGCTCAATCACAATCAAAATCTACACAATCTAACAGCTGCGTCCTCAAATTGCAATTGGAGGAAACGCGATCACGGAAATGACACGGAAGAAATTCGTTTAAAAAAGAGTATCAGGGCGTCAAGAAAACCGCAAAGCAAGTGATTGATCAGGCAAGAGCTTCACCCTTTTAGGGATGTTTTTTTTCCATTACCGCTATGGGGACGAGCACTAAAGCGAACCGATTCAACCAAAGCTTACTTTGGGTTCGACGCACAGTGGGGTATTTGATGTCGATTTGTGCGATTAATTCAATGGATTGAGCTAGGGACTTAAAATTTGGCACACGTGTTGTCTAAAGTGATTGTATAGTTCAGGGCGAATATTGATTATATCCGCCCACTGCCACGCCCACCCCCCATACAAATGAACAAATTTTTTGCCCATAACTGCAACATTTTTATGCTCAGAGCAACAAAATTTAGCAAATTTATTTCTTACGACTACACAAACCGCCCCTTTGCCACGCCTACTTTTCCAATTTTTTTGTTTTCTAATCGGAGGCCTGAATATACGCTCAAATCCAAAGTTTCAATGGAATATCTCAAAAAAATCCGGTTTTGGGGCAGTTTTGAAATTTTTGTGACAGACTCTAGTACTAGAGGTACCCCTAAAAATGGTCCGATCAGGTCCATTCTCGAACTTGTTCTTACTCATATGCCTATGAGTACGCAGACTAAATTTCATCAAGATAGCTCAACTCCTTCGATAAGAAAACTGTATACAAACAGACGGACAGACGGAAGACAGACAGACGGACATGGCTTAATTGAAACAAACAACCACACAAACGCAATATACCCTCGACACAGAGTGTGTCGGGTATAACAATAACGTATGTGACAAGTATGAGCTACAAATATCAGAATAGTGATGTTACGAATGTGTATTTTTAAACATTCGCGAATGCGAATGCAAATGCTAATATCTGTCGCCGATATTCGCGAATACGAATGCGAGTGTTCAATTTAATTTAAGCACCATTTATATATGCTTTGGTATTGACAGCTGAAGTGCCGTGTAAGCCCCACACATTTTTTGTTAGAGTGCTGCCCAATGATCCAAAAAAAAGTTATTTATTTAATCTGTTTTCGTAAAGAAAATTAATTTAAATTTGTTCTCCAAGCCTGTTTTGAAAAACGTTTAAGTTTTGTTTTGAACTCTACAAATCAATACACATATCAAGTCAATCTACATAAAAGAAAACTATAATATCCATGGGATTTGTATATTTTTCGGATGTTAATATTCGCCAAATATTCGCAATTTTGCGAATGCGAATACGAATGTCCAGAATTATGCGAATATTCGCGAATACGAATGCAAATGCGAATATTCGCAACATCACTATATCAAAACAATATAAAAACAAACTACATATATATATATATATATATATATTTCTATATACACGCATTTCGTTTTACTTTTTGCGTTTGTTGTTCACTGAGTTTATTCAATATGTGCATTTTTGGTGCATGAGTTGATATACAAAAATTTATATAGCAAAAAAGTGCGCGCTATTGCCGCAGACTTTTTTTTTTCTAAAAAGTATGTCAAAAGTCCGTAGTTTACGAAACAAAAAAAAATTTTACTCAATCGCGCTCAATTCACAACTATTTGTCCACATATAAGCTGAAAAACATGTATTTTAAAGGTTATGAGGAAAATTATTAGTTCAGAAGTCAAAAACACTTATTTTATACAAACAAATTTTTTTTTTTTTTCAAAACACCTGAAGAAGAGGGCTCCATTTAAATATAGTCCTTTTTCTCAAGCAAAATAAAAAATTTTTGCTCTTAAACGCAAAAAATATTTCTTTATATTTACGCGGCGCGCACAAAACGTAAACAAACGGCTACTTCGACTGTGTCCCGTCAGAACAGGATAACTTGTTTGGCGCTAATGTTTGCAGTTAGTGATAGAGAATTTTATGCACTTTTATTCGATACCGCACACTTCACTATAGCTCCAATTTCACTTTTTCAATTAATCGCACTAATCGACATCAAATACCCCATTGTGCGACGGCTGCATAGCAGACGAATCAGTATGTTCGATCGATTTGTGTAAAACACGCGTGATTGCTCCATTATAAACAATATCATATCACGAAATCCATGTTACACACTGTTGCAGCGTGCGAATTATTTAAATTGACTAATATAAGAAAAATTGTTTTCCGAAAACTGAGTTCCAATTATTATTAGATAATTTTATCCTATTTTCAAAATGTGTAAAGGGTCTTCAAATCGATTTGTCAATTTCGATGATATTAAGCAAAATCTCCGTTAAGCACGCGTTACAAAATTTTTCCCTTAGAAATTTTATGTCAGCTTCTATCTGAAGTTTCTGTGAATTGACTTCAGATAGAATTTTCACAGTTTTTAACAGCTATAAGAGGTTATCCTAGATTACACTAGTAGCTAATATATTTGAGAAAAAAAATTTTAAAACAACTTTTTGAACTTCAAACTCCGTTACGCACTGTTACACCATGTGTTCATATCTATTAAATCCTTAAATTAAAAATTAACAAAACTTCAAAATCCCTTTCAGGAGGCTGCAACCGGAAATACCCTCTGTTTTAAAAAAAAACACGTACTGAAGCAAACGTGTAACATGTGCATAACGCGTGAAATTTTTTTCAATACAGATTTTAAAAAATGGTCAATCAGCTTTACCGTCTCAAATCCACACATGACATCATTTTCCTAAAATAAATTCTTATATTACAGTCTCTATTGGAAAAAATATCAATTTCGTTACGCACGCGTTACTCTTTTTTAATTTTATTTTAATAGACTTACCCCGGTATGTCGATGAAAATTATTTTTATTTTCATATGTATATTTATTAGCAATATATCAATAAGTTTGAGTAAAGTGTTTCTTTCCAATTTATTTGAGCCACGAGCGCACGCAATCACCGAAAATAGCGATACGAAACTGCAAAGGTTTTGCTCAAATGCGCTTGGAACTCGAAATGAAAAGAAAACAACGAAAAACTACCGTTAACTTAAAGAATTAAACTTAAAACATGTAGTCTCAGTTCCATAGAATATATTCTGTACAATTTCTCCTCTCTCTTTGCAATTTCGTTTTTGACCTATGCGGTTGACTTTATGTTGGTTTTCGTGTGTTTAAGATTTATTCTACTATTTTCATTTTCCTTTCAAAAGCAACTAAAATTAACATATTCAAATTATTAATGATCACTCTTAAGCTTAATTGACTTTTTCTCTTAACTACTCATCGAATGAAATCAGTTAGCAGAGCAAGCAAAGCAGCAGAGAGCGTAAGAAATCCGATGTTCTCTATAATTCCCTCACGCAGCTTCGCTTTGTTCTTTTCACATTTTAATTTTTAGCTCGTAAGTAGATGTTAGACGAGAAAGACGTGTTCTATACATTTAAGCTAATCGTTCAATTCCAACCACGCGAATTAATTGAAAGAAATAAAATTGTTTTAAAATTGAAGCTTACACGTATTTCTTATTGAACTCTATACAGTTCAAAACTACTGAACATCGTGATATATAAAAAAATTTAAAAAAATATTTTATTTTGATTAAGGTGCCAAGAAGACAGAGTGAAAAAAGAGAGCGAAAAAAACCTTATTTTAAACGTTAACTCACGTCGTGCAAACGCCGATAAACATAACCCGAGAAAGAAAAAAAAAAACCTAATCTGGCTGAATGGCTTTACGAAGCCGGTTTTCTTGCTTTCATCGTTCTTTGTTCGTTCATGTTTCGTTTTAATTTCGTACAAAGAAGACCACGAACTTGTACACATATCAAACGCCCTTAGTGTTCATGCGTGTGGATATATGTATGTACAATTGTAGAGACGCAGACACACAACAAATTTTGTGCTTGGGTCAGTTTCGCCATCGTGTGACCAATTTTGCTATCCATCTCTTTAAACAGTAGCGAGCGCACACCGATTATCGATCATCGAGCATACCCCAATCGAGCATTCTCGAGACAAGAGCAACAATATCAAGGCGTTTATATGTCGGCTCCGGTGCTTGGTGGTCTTTAACGTCCCTGTGCATATAGGCATACAACATCACAGAAATATATGCCGTGATACGGGCGCTCTGCCTACAATTGGTGCATTAAATCGTTGATTGAAATTCTTAGTAGCAGTTTTTGCGAAAAAAGTTAAGTACTAAAATCTGGAACTTATTGCACATATCAATATAAACCAGTGGCAATTTAATTTTTGACGTGATGTCGTTTATTAAATTGATGAAAGGACACTCGAATAGCAAAAATCTGACGCCGGTGAACTCAATGTGCGTTTAACATGTTCATCGTTCAATTAGGTGAGGTCGCTCTGATGAGAAAGCAAATCGTCTCAATCGTCTCTCACAAGCAAACAAGATGAAAATATGCAAAAGGCCCAGCCAGACAAGCGTAGGACAGTAAAAAAAAATCAAAATGAAAAGCACTTCCCAATGTGTTGAGGGGAGAAGTCCGATTGTTTTGTTCTTGCCGTGAGCGTTTTTACGAATTCCTAGCGTGTGCGTTGTCTTCATATAGAACGTTGTCTTTCTTTCCTCGATTTCATGCTTTCAGTGTTTGTTTTTTGAAAGCAACGAAAGAGTATATTATATCCTGTTTAAGCATAACATACTCTTTGGATATGTGAACAAAAAAAATTTTAAAAACAGAGACTTTCTGAATCCTGTATTTTTAAAGAAAATAACAGAGCAACAAAATATTTTCACCCCCTGCATACTCTATCGAAATTTTTCAAATTGGCGTGTCGCTGTTCGTTTGTATGAGCGTTAGGCTGCAATTGTGAAGCTGTCATGTGCTTCTTATATTTCCGCAACAACAAACACATGACATCCTACGCTTCAGCTTAGGCTTCATTATAGTTGCAACCGTGGACATTTTAGTAGTTACACACTCTTTGGTTACATAACTTCAACCTACAATTCCCATTAACATTATCCGGATTAACATATAAGCCGCAACTAAATTGTCCGAAAATTTTCCTGCATTTTTTTACTCAGAACGTTAAATATATGTACACTGTGCCAAGTAAAAATTAAATTTTGTGTAAGCAGGGCCTGCAAAAATTTTTTAAACAGAGGAAGGGATCGGTACTCGCACTTGAAAAATTTAAAAGGTGTTAAATTTTAAAAGAACAAGTAGTGGATTCGTATAAACAGTTGTAGATTTAAAATTGTTTAAGATATCAATACAGTATATCACATCTGATCATATAGAAAATTGGGAAACCTGCATGATTTTGGGTATTTTCTCTTGTTATAAGAATATGTGTCAATATTTATTGGATGTCGTTAAGCACCAACACTGCCATTCTTGACAACATTCTTGATAACAGGAAGCTGCCATCATATTTTTCGATAACACAAAACATCGAAGCACATTTTGTATGCTCTCAATTATTTTAAACGATCGTAAGATAAATAAAAAGTAAAAAAAGGCATAAATTAGTCAAAAAACTGGAAGATTTTGACCAAGTGTGATGGAAGTGGTAGAGAGTGAAAAAAGTGGTAGAGAGTGAAAAAAGTGGTAGATCTACCATCAAATTAGTAGAAATCCGAGCACTGACAGCGATTGAAAATATTTATGAAATTGATTTTGCAAACTTCAATATGCAATTTTAATTTCGAAATTGAAGTATAATTATTATTCATTTCTATTTTATACTTATATTAAAAAGCGCCAACAAAAATTAAAAAATGAGACTTATTTTTTTACTTTTAAAGTAATAAATCTAAGGGGAGGGAGTTTCAAAAAAACCAAACGTCAAAAATTGCGTATGTGATACTTGAATGCTCCTTTTTGTGAACATAATAAGTTTTTTTCTCATTTTTTTGCTCTCTCTTTGAACGGTGAAATTAATCGAGTTTGCATTGAACTTTTCTAAAAAAATATCTTAATGATTAATAGTCTTAGACAACATGGATCCCAAACGGCATTTCAACTCCGCGGTGTCTTAAAACCATGTGTGATGCAGCCATATAAAGCGATCCCATGAGCCAAAGTGAACAATTGCTAGAGATCGAAATCAAAACTCTGATGTCTGATTGGGAGATGATCCTCAAGAGTACTGAACAGCGATCGATAAAAGTGCTCGGAGTCCGGAGGCGGCCGACTTGGCTAGAGATCGAAATCAAAACTCTGATGTCTGATTGGGAGATGATCCTCAAGAGTACTGAACAGCGATCGATAAAAGTGCTCGGAGTCCGGAGGCGGCCGACTTGGCTGGCATTAGTTATCACGTGTGTCGCGATCTTCAGTTGATAGCTAGACATAGGCATCAAGAGATGTTACGAGGAATTACCCCCAGCATCGACCGCTGTCGAGCACTCGGGCGACCCCACAATTTTACGACTTCCATGGAGAAGACAACTTCATCAGGGTACCAGTGTGTGCTACTGAGGTTTTTTCTGGTGGCTGGGGCGAATGACCAGCATTTCGAAATGTGTTCACCGCTGTTTGCGTCAATCATCCTCGACTGCACCCGTTGCAAAATTTATATTATCTTCGCAGCAAAACGACGAGATCAGCGGGTGCCATATTTAAAGCTAGTTCGCTGTGTGGCGAAAACTTTACGCATACGTGGGAAGCTTTTAAGGCGCGAATGAGAACCAACGCATCCTGATCGATCATCAATTGAAAGTTTTACTCAACTTGCCTGCCATCAAAGCTGAAACACCAGAAAGAATCCTGCGCATTCAAACAACAGTCACAGATAGTCTCACGATGATGAAAAGTCATGGAGCGTTGATATTTTGGAAGCCCTGCGCATTCATTTCTGTTCCAGGCGTCTTCCGGCGCAAATGTTCGCTAGTTGGGGGCAATCACTGTCGTCATATCGAGAAGTACCAACATGGCCACAAAAAGATAAACTTTTTACTAAGCGATATGAAATTGTCGAATGATTTCTCAGCATTAAGGCATAAGAGTCTCCGAGTGTTGCCGTGAAGTCCGAGGTATATTCGCAAGAGTGGCCCAATGGAATCTGCGTCCTCTCTAGCGGCAACCATCCTCTACGCTAATGTGATAATATTCTCAAAATGTTAGTCGACGCACGTTTCCAAGCTGATTTGCAGCATAATCGATGTCTAAACTGTGTTCCCGACGGTCTTAAGGCAAAGCGCAGTAGTACCTTTAGCGGCGCGAAATACAAAAATCGCATCATACGCTTCTTAAAATTCCGAATCCAAGGGCTGCTCAAAAGAGTCAAGTATCTGCAACCACACTGCCGCCTCATCAGGCTGACGGCCCGTCTTCAACGAGCCGACTGGCACAGGCATCCGCGCCATCGAAGACTTCAAATTTTGTAACCGTCCGTAGTCCCTCTACTTCGCAGGCACACGCGCTGGTATCGATTAGCCAGATTAAAGAACTTTTGCCTACCGCGCTCACACGCATCGCGCATCAAGTTGAGCGCTTTTTGTGCGAGCACTTCTTGACCAAGGCTTTCAAAGGAGATTTACCACCGAGCGACTGCAGCTGCAATTTAATCTATCAAAAACGCCCGAAGTGTGCAACGTGTCTGGTATGGCCGGTTAATGCACCCAAAAAGCCAAAAAAATTTTACACCAAGCTTGCATCGCCTCGTAACACGAACGAGGACCATATGGATTCAGTGTTGTTGCCAAAATTGGCAAACTGGCTTCCAGTCAAACGGGTCTCCAACATGGATCCCCAAGAGATTCAATCGCTTGAGCCCGCCAACCTTCATTACATTAATACAGGCCGCATCGATATGGTCATCGGCTCCGATATTGTGAAAAATTTTATCGGCCTGGAGTCAAAATGAACTCCAGTGAATGAAAATCACCCGAAGCGTGTACGACGGAGTTCTCTTCCAGAGACGCCCACAAGTCACTCAACGAGTTGCTCAAATCTTTTTGGGAACATGAAGAAGTCTTAAATTCTGCTCCACCTTTACAAGAGGACATTTATTGTGAGGCGCCTTAGCCTCAAACACGCAAGCAGCCTCTTATGCGCGACACCTATAATTCCTCGTTATCTAAATATCTAAAATATAAGCACATGAAGCCATGCTCCACTTCTAAGATTATGCGAGAAAACAATCTATTCTACTTTTGTTTTCCTCATGATTCCGTGATGAAGCCAGGGACTACGTCCACCAAAGTACGCGTCGCGTTCAATGCGTCAAAGAAAACCTCTTCCTGCGTCTCACGGAATGATGTGCTTCATTTTGGACCGGTACTACAAATGGATCTGGTTATCCTCCTTCTCAACTGGCGTCTTTGCCCTTTCGTGTTCAACTGGGACATAGAAAAGATGTATCGACAGATCCTGCTGCACGAGGATAATCGAGCATTTCAACGCATCCTGTTTCGTGAAAAAAATACTGAACCGGTCAAGGATTATTAATTGAAAATCTTGACGTTTGGAGTCAACTGTGTTCCATATTTGGTTATTCGACCGCTCAATCAATTGGCAAAGGACCGTTGTGGTTGTCACAAATAAAAAGCCATATAGAACGTTTTTCTTTTGATTTTGAAAGTCTCTTTATTTGACCGATCCTTAAATATTTTATGGTCTCTGCTCAATTACAACTAACTTTTTATATTACAAAATGTAAAACTTCAACTAAGAATTACGCTTAAAATTACTTAACATTAGGTTCGCTGACGCGAACTCTGCTGCAGTCGTTGCACTCTCCCGCTGCTATCTGCTCGCTTTGATTTCTGGCGACGTCTTCGTCTTTCGCAATCGCTTCGGACTTGCGTTCCAATTCTTCATTTTCTTGCTCATATGCATTATTTGGCTTGCACTCAACTGCTCCAGTTAAGACTTTTTAGGCTGTTGGTGCTTGTTGTTGCCTTCTTGCATTCTTTATTCACTCAAATGCTCCAATTAAGGCTTTGTAGATGTTGTTGTTTACTGCAGCATTCTTTATTCTGATCAGCAAAGTGAGCTCACGACATGCGTGACATGGTCACAAAATTGCTCCTCCCTTTTTTTTAAATGGATCCTCATTCATGCGGATCGGTAGGTTGGTTGGAGTAGAGGTTGGAGTAAGGCTGGTAGGTGGAATTGTTATGACTTTTGTCTTGTAGCGAAGTTGAAAATTTTCTGGACCATTCACTGAGTTTGTCTGCAACGCATCACATTTTGTTGACCTAGTCGCGTAAAAGTTCTAGCCGCCACCTGTTTATAATTTGGTGAAATTGGTATTCGGTGATCTCGGCTTTTGATTTGATTTGCCCGGCATCGGTATCATTGACTGATGGCGAAATATTTCAGTCCAGGATTGTTAAAAGCTTCCTGCTCCTGACAATTATGTACGGCGGGAGTTAACAGATCGCGTCCACCGCTAATGTGACGGATCTCGGCACTTTTCGTTGATGTGGTGTCGGTGACATTATTTTCGTCAGGACAAACACTAAACGGCTTCGACGCAGAGAAGACCAGCCCATTTTGTTTCACGATGAACCGCTGGAGAATCCAGGTATCTGGATGAAGAAGCTGCTGTCAACTCTCTAGCTAGATCCTTCGCTGCCGTCATAACTTTCGCTTAAAAATTAAGGTTTTCTTATATTCATATATTTCATTAAGTATTTTCCCAGAAATTTATTTTTAAGTTTTTCTTTTTTTTCTTATCAGTTATTTGAAAAAGTTTGAGTTTCAAAAATCTTAAAATTTTTCACTTATTCTACATAAAAAATGTTCATCGAAATCGGACGTCGACAGCGGTTTGAATGCATGTTCGATGATTTTTAAAAATGTTACATCCGCAGTTATTGTTTTGAAACATATGATTTTCAGAATTTAAAACAAATAAATATATCAAAATGAATTCAAAAAATTTCTAACAAAATTCAAAAAAATTCACATTTTTTAAATTTGAATGGAAGTTAAACTTTGATTGGAACACATGATATATTGTTGAAAAGGTATATTCTCCCTCCTTTAAGCAATATAACTATAATGCAAAACAACTAAATACTTCCTGAGATTTTGAGAAAAATCTAGAAATTGACGCGAAAACTTCAAAAATCGTCCTCCTGACCACAAAATCAAACTTAAAAAAAAAAAAATAATTTCCCTTCATCACTAAGGTATAGATACTCTGAATCTGATATACAGAAGTTAAAAAAAATCAAGTTTACTTGTGTAATACGTAAAATTGAATGATATTTGAAATCGACAAAACTTTTATGATTATATATATATATTGTGTTAACGTTACGTAAAGATGAATATAACAATAAAATAAACAAAATTTTACTTCGTAAAATTTTCCATCTTTCATACAACTGCTCACCGATTCTACGTTTCTTCCTTTCACTATTGGGTCGTTTTGGTTCTCGTTGACCGTCTTCAGCGTTGTCATTCGACTCGATTTTTTCCACCAATAAACTATTGTAATAACTGAAACCTACATAACATATATATATATTTATATATATATACGTTACGTTTCCATTTTATGGTTCAAAAACAAAACAATTTCTGAGAATTTAAAATGTAGAATAAATATACTCGTTGCAACGCTGAACGGTCGCATTACAAAAAAAAATCAAAACTGAAAGTGTGGTGCAGTGTAACATGTGTGTATCTTGTGTATCTCTGTGATTTGTGTGGCTATTTGTGTGGAAAACGGATACCGGCATTTGTTGCTGCGATTTTTGCATTCCTTTCTTTTATATTATTGTAAGAGGAGGGAAGCGATTGCCGCTTATTTGAGACTATATGCCGTTCGCTCTTCTCTTTCTGATCAGAAGCTTAACCGCTTTTGATACAGTTGTATTAACTTGGCCATTTTCTGAATGAAAACGTTTGTTAATACGTTGTCTTAACAAGACACTTCTTGACGATTAATTCACCATCAACAAAGAATGGATATTCATTGCAGCTGGTTTTGCATACCTTTTTTCAATTAATTTAAAATCTAAACTGTCCTCTCTTTGCTGAAATAACCCTTCTGAAAAGAAAATATAGGAAAGGAAAACAAAACAAAGCCAAAATACAAAACAAAACAGTCGATTTTTGAAGTGATCATCAGTATATTGGTTGACCATGAACTTGAATTGTTCCGTGCTTTCTTTCACTCCGAATGTTGTTTTAGGTCATGCATAACGCAATTGCTGAAGTTGGCAATAAAAGGAACAAAAAATAAATGTTAATAATATTATCATTATTAATTTTGTTTGTTTTGCTCACTTTTTTGGCTCTTCATATTTAGACAAAGCAGTATACTCACACGACAAATAAATAAATTTTCAATCTTTAACTCGTTTTAAAGAAGGATGGCTTTGCTCGGCATTTGGCCCGCTACAAGTGGTTGGTTTGTCTCTTTCTTTCTTTTTTTTTTTTTTATTTAAACTTTGCTTCTCTTTACTGGATCTTCCTTTGGGTGGGAACTAACAGTAATTAATCAAATCTTATTTTTTAAATATAACTTAACTATTTATACAGAGATATAATAGTTTTGATTCCAACGGGCCTCTATTTGAGAAACTAGGCTGCTGAGGACTTATTACTGTTAAGCCGTGTCCTTTGCTAGGATGAGTCTTGATCATGCACGAGCGAGGTGCGTCAAGCTTAGTGAATCCGGTGGTAGGATGAGTCTTGATCATGCACGAGCGAGGTGCGTCAAGCTTAGTGAATCCTTGGTTGGATAAGCGTACGGTGCGCACGAGCCAGGTGCGTAAAATTGATTGGCTGGAACGGCTACTCTGATGGTAGTTAGGAGCATTGAGCGTGCACGAGCGAGGTGCCTCAATCTGTATGATTCCTTAATTGGCCAAACATCTGACATGCACGAGCGAGGTGCAGATAACAGAGTATCGGTGTTATGTTTCCAAAATAATAGAAGCGGATGGAAGGTCCTTTCTTCTCAGAAGTCTCTTTCTTTCGACTCGACTTTTTATCTGAGTTGCTACATCTACCTTTAATAGCTACGTTTCAATTATATAAAGAAGGGGCTGGGCGACCCATGTATTGGCCTAATCGTGCAGTCCGGAAAATTTTATAAAAGAATAAAATCGAGAACTTTTTTTTTTTTTTTACACATTTGAATATTGCTCTTTGGAGACAGATGCGTCTGCAATCCTCTTGAAGCTTCGTGATTTTACGACAATATGAGGCAAAACCGAACTGGAGGAGTGTTTAGCAAATGCTTATTTGCACTGCTTGAAGAGTAGCAATAACAGGACTTAAACTAAATTGCAGACGGCACTTTAACCGAGTCAGTCTGTTTTCAATATATGATCACAGAATGATTGCTGTTAAAAGAGTGATTTTATTTTCAGATAACATTGTTTTTATACAAATATAAAGCAAATGCGGCATAATTAGAATTCGAAATATATTGATTGAAAAATGCTAAATAATACCTTGATTTTCGTGTAATGTGATCTTCGAAAAGAGAAATATAAAATTTTGCATTGTAAACATAACTCGAAGTTAATGATCGAAATTCAGATTTTCTTTTGCATTTATTTACGTAAGCTGAGTTCAAAGACGTGAATATATATGTTTATGTAGATACGAACAGACGTGAATATATATGTTTATTTAGATATGAAAAACGATGATTTCACAAATTAGTTTTTCCTTTCAGGGGTTTGTGGTTTCTTGCTTTGAAGGTGAGTCGTGAAGATCTCGTGACCACGTTCGTATTAGTTGTGTGTTTATCTTGCGATTTAGTGGCTTGGGTCTGAGCTCTGGTTCCTACATTTGTAGTTGCTTCATTTTGCTCCTGTGGAATTCTACTCTATGCATCTGCATTGACATTGTCCTTTCCAGGTTTGTACGTAATTTCCTGCCCAACAAATATAATCTTAATACCCTAGTTGCCCATGCAATAGCTAGGAATTATCTTTCTTTTGTGGACTAGCGGAACTCGGTCTCGCTAATCCTTTATTGACAAAATACAATATAATAAAACTCATCTTCCACTCCCTTCTGGGACAAGAAGTTACCTACAGTGCCACCACTAGTGTCTGTCAAAAAAATTGGTTGCAAAAAGTCGACATAGTGCAACACCGATGGACTTGTATGTCCTTTCTCGGGCAATCCAGTGCGGTGTGAAACTCAAAAGACTACTTATAGTTCGCACCTTTTCCTAACGATTAAAACTCATGGGCCGCTTGAATGAATTTACCAAAACAGTGAAAAGGAGCTACAATCCCCTTGTTAACCCTTTTTTCAGAATTAAACAAAAACCCCTTGAATTTGCACTATTTTTCGAAAATGATCCCATTAAATAGCCAATAACAAAAACCAATATATTCTATGATACCTATGGACCCATCAAAATTATATCGAACATAAACCGCTTCCTGAATTGACGATTTTCCTAGGCAATAATATTTCCTAAGTTTTAGTACAAAATTATATCTTCCATATTCATTATAATCGCACTGAAAATCCAAGGTTGCAGAAAAAGGGAGCAACCGAAACAGCGCTGGATGGATACAATAAAATGGGACCTAGAGGCTATAGGACTTACCTCGGATGATGCAACCGACAGCACAAAATGGAGGAACTGGTCATGTTTTGCGGACCCCGGGATAGGTCGGGATAGTTAAACTCGCAAGAAGAATAAGAAGATATTCATTATAATCAAACAGTTTGCTTGAACCAATTCAGGTTGAACAAAAATAAATTTTTGTATATGCCTAACTAAGTTAATCATCTATAACGAGTACCTTGGGTTGTCATTCTTCTAACGTTTTTTTGTTTTTTTCTTTAAAAAGGATCCACACATTTTATATTTTTCTCAGCCAACACTGAACGTTACCATAACGTTTTGTAAAGGTAACATAAAAACTTTGCAGTAACATTATTTTATTTTGTTTAGGCAACGTGGTGAGAATGTTTTCACATATAAGTTATTGAAACGAATGAATTAACTGCAGCTTCATAACCTGCTTGATGTTTTTAGTAGATACATATACATTCTAACCCTATGACAAATTCGTAGAAGAATTAATATTTTTATTTTATAGCTTTTATTTCTTTATATCCTAAAGGTTTTTATTTTGTTATGTCCCGCTATTGCTGAGCGGCAGGACTCGCAAATCTATTTGGCGGCTAGCGCCCAATATCTCTATATTTATACGGCGGAGATACGCCAAAGGAGTCAGCGACTAGCGCTTAATTCACCTTTTTATATTTATCCGGCGAAAGGTGCGCCAAATCGAGAATGGATAAGCAAAGGGTTTCGCATGTAAATCCAATCTGAAGTTCCAACTGAACTTCAAGCTTTATTTATATCAAAATTATGTTAAGTAAGCATAAATGAATTACAATTGAAAAATATAGAATCTTATGAATTAGCTTGTGAGGTATGCTGACAAAACACTTTCCCACGATTCGACGACGCTGCCTGCAAAATATGTTGCTCATGCAATGAGTGCAGCTTGCAAAGAATTTGGTCATATGAAACCATTTATGTCGTGAATGAAGTGGAAAAATGAGTTTGTGCGTTCGTGTGTATACATACTACACCCTCACCCTCTAGAGAAAAAAAAAATTGTTTTTTTTTTTTTTTTTTTTGTTGTATATACATACGAAGTAGAAAATTATTTGTGTTAAGCTTCTTAGAATATAGTATTGCCTTAAAATCTACATTTCGCCTTAAAAGTTTAATTATCGTGTAAAAATTTACTTATCGCATGCTTCTAACTAATGCTTAATATGTATATAGTATCTATATTTTGTGTATTTTCTTACTCACATAGTTTTAAATTGTTGTTATGCACTAGTTTTCTTTTATTCTTATACAATATTACTGAATTAACACCTTGTCGTTCTAATATCTTAAAAGGACCTTCATAAGGACTGTCTAATTTCTTACCTGCATAATTTCTTAAGAAAACTAGGCTACCTATCTTAAATTCAATAGGATTTGAAATCTTGTCATAACATTCTTTATTTTTAATTTTTGAGTTAATCAAATACTTTCTTGCATTCTCATGTGCGTTTTGTAATCTCACTTTGAGCTCATTTTGAAAACGATCAAAATTGTAAATAGGTTCGTTACTGTAAATCTTTGTTGGCAAGCTTGGTAATCTTCCAAATATTAATTCAAAGGGGGTGTATTTTGTGCTCGTATGTGGAGTGGTATTATAAGAGAACGTATAGTAAGGTATATTCTTATCCCATTCTGCGTCTTCAGTGCAACATAAAAGATATTCGTTGAAAACTCTATGATTTCTTTCTATTCCACCTAAAGATTCGTGGTGATAGGGTGTTGAGGTTTTTTGTTCAATGTTTAATAAACTACAAATTTCTGAAATAGTTTGATTTACAAATTCTTTTCCCATATCTGTTTTCATTGTTTTTAAATGACCATATTTTAAAATGAATTTTTCTACTATCGTTTTTGCTACTTCTAATGATTCTTTAGATGTCATAGGGAAAGCTTCGACGTATTTGGTTAAGTCGCATTGTAGAGTTAATATATATCTGAAATTATTTGATGGGCGTAAGGGTCCTATTGTGTCAATTGATACTACTTCAAAAGGACTAGAAGGGGTTTCAGTGATTATCATCTTCTCTTTAGTATGTACGGTAATTTTATTTTTCTTGCAAATTTCGCAATTTTGTATGAATTTCTTTACCATTTTATTCATACCTTTCCAGACATAGCGTTGTTTCAACTTAGCTATTGTCCTGTTTACACCGGTGTGACCTCCGAGTAAAGATAAATGATTTTCTTTGATGAAACGTAACTGATCAGGTTCGTTATTAATTGATTCGGGGGGTTTGAATAAAATAATTGTTATGGGAGTGCACAATCCCTTATTCATGTGTTTCTGCAGTGTCTCTTCATATAAAATTTTTAATTCTTGTTGACTCATAGATTCAAATACTAGGTCCTTCTTGGAAAGAGCTAGCTTACTTATGCCATTGCTTTGTAGTACTGGAATCAGCTTCTCCAAGACCTGGCTTGTGCAGTATGGTTTATCGCTTGATTCAATCAAAACATTGTTTTTAATTATGGCAAAAGTCTGCAGATTTTTACGCTTTGTACATTTATTCTCCCCTTGTGTTTGCACAAATTTAAGAATTGGTAAATTTCTTATGCCCGATATAGATATACATTCCCACATGTGCGGATAGCTAATCGTTTCTGTGGGGGTAGGTGTTCTATTTGGACGGGTCACATTTTTAGTTCTGCTTCTAGTTATTGCTGCAATGCATGGAATTAAAGTTTTTAACTCATTTGAGTCCACTGGAATTCTAGAAAGTGCATCAGCATTAGTGTTTAATTTTCCTTGTTTGTAAATAATCTCAAAATCATATTCCATGAGATCCATTCGAATTCTGGTGAGTTTTGAAGAGGGGTTTTTGTGTTTAAACAATGAAACTAATGGTCTATGATCTGTTACTATTTTGAAAGTTTTTCCATAGAGGTAAGGTCTGAAATGATTTATCGCCCAATGAATAGCTAAAAGTTCTTTTTCTATTATTGGTTTATTTAGTTCGTGTGTATTTAAAGATCTACTGGCATATGCAATAGGAAGATCGGATCCTATGGTACCTTGAGAAAGTACTGAACCAAGGGCGTAGTTTGAGGCGTCTGTGGTTAGAATGAATTCTTTTTGAAGATTTGGATATTGTAAGATTGGTGGGTTAATGAGTGAGTTTTTTAATATTTGAAATGATTTTTCGCATTCAGGGCTCCAATTAAAAACTACGTTCTTTTTGAGTAAATTATTCAGGGGGTTTGCCATTTCTGCAAAGTTTTTTACGAATTTTCTATAATAATTGCAAAATGCAACGAATCTTCTTACTTCATTTGAATTTGTAGGTCTTGGAAAGTCTTTCACTACCTTGCATTTTTCTGGGTCAGTTGTTACGCCAAGGTCTGTTATTTTATGACCTAAAAATATTACTTCGTTTTTAAAAAAGTTACATTTTGATGCATTTAACTGTAAATTGTATTTTTGTAATCTTTGGAATACTTGTTGAAGATTTGAATTATGCTCTGATATTGTTTTGCCAAAAACTATAATGTCGTCTATATATATAAAGCATATATTGTCTAAGCCTGAGAGTGCTATTGTCAACATTCTTTGAAAACTGTTTGAAGCTAATTTTAATCCAAATGGAACGGTTTTAAAATGATAATGTCCGTTGTTTGTTGAAAAAGCTGTTGGTCTTGATTGTTTACTGAGCGGAATTTGATGGAATGAATTTGTCATGTCTAATGTGGAGAAATATTTAGCACCTTCTAATTTATCGAGTACATCCTCCAATCTTGAAATGGGAAATTTGTCATCGACTAGTTTTTTATTTAGCTGGCGAAAATCAACTACTAATCGCCATTTTTTTTCTTGTCCTGAGTCTTTTTTTGGTACTATTAGTAAAGGTGAATTGTAGGGGCTAGTAGAATGTTCAATAATGCCTTTGTTTAGCAGTTCTTGAACCTGTTTATTGATTTCATTTAGTTGGCTATGGGGAAGGCGATAATTTTTAATATAAATAGGACTGTAGTCTGTTAGTGCTAGCTTTTGTTCATAAAAGTTATTAACTGATAATCCTTCATTGTTTAAATAAAATAGATTTTGAAATTTATTGCAAAGAGCCGTTATTGATTTGCTAGTGGAATAGTCTAAATTTTGTAAATTCAAAAGCGTTTTCAACTTTAACCATCGCAAGTTTAAATCGTTGGTGGACAAATATTTTTGTTTCCTTATATTAGTGAGAAGAACTTCTTTGGGAATTAAGTCAAAAATGTGGTCGATGCCTCTATGTGTAAAAGAAAAGGTAAAATTTTCATAGTTAATCTTTGCTCTGAACTTTGCAAAAAAATCTCTTCCTAAAATTCCACTTGACCTTATAGGAAATGAATCATCTACAACACTGAATTTGTGTCTTAAAACACTATCCTCTATATTTATAGGCAAAATACATGTCCCTAAAGTCACAATGTCTTTCTTTGAGATTCCTGAAATTGCACATGAGTCGCTACTGTCAATGCATATATTACACAAATGTTCATATTTAATTAATGATATATCTGCCCCTGTATCTATTAAAAATGAAAGAATGTTATTATTACATTTAATATAAGCATAATTACTGTGATCAAAATTTACAGTGAAATGAAAAATTTTCATATAATTCCCCGAGTGACCTAATCTGCTACCTGTTCGGTATCGGGGGTACTCAAGTTTCCCTGTTGCTCTGTGCCATTTACAAAAAATGCATTATGCCTTACATTATTTTGGCTTTGAGAGTTATTCGAATTTGAATTCGCACCAGCATTGTTGTTGTTGTGCCTTTGATTTTGGCAATTGTTGTTGTTGTTGTATTGTGCACTTTGCTGATATGCGAGACGATCGCGGGTGCCTTGTCGGTTACCGTTGTTGTTGTTGTTGTAGCGATTGTTGAAGCGGTTGTTGTAATTGTTGTTGTTGTTTCCTCTGCGATCGTATTGCTGCTGTCTGTTGTATGTTTGGTTGTTTTGATTACTTGAGTTTGTCGAATGATTTTGTTGTGTCTGTCTGTTGTTATCATGTCTCCTATTACAATTTTGCCTCTGCTGATTACCTTTATGCTGGTTTTTTCCGTTGCGCTGTCTATATATCATGATACGAGCTTCTTCCGTATGATCTGATTCTTGCGCTATTTGGAGAGCCTCATTAAAAGTGGTGACTCTACTTGCTGCAATTGTTTGTGCTATGTTAGCATTTGTTATGCCTCGTTTTAGCACATTAAGGGCTATCACATCATTTGATTTGATTATAGCTGCCTTTTCTGCTGGTGTTTGCAGCGTTGAAATTTGTATTGAATTTAATTCCGAAATTAAACTTTCGATGGTTTCAGCGAATTTAGATATTGGTTTTCGGCCTTGTGTTGCTCTGGATAATTCATCTAATACAGTGTTTGCAGTTTTTCTGGTCTTGAATATTGCCTTTAAATTTTGTATTAGATTTTCTATGCCAGTTGTGCCAAGTAATTCGAGTTTTGTTTTTACTTTATCTGGTATTTTGGTGTTGAAGACTAATGCAAAATAAGTGGGTTTTTTACTATCTGGAATTTCTGCGTTAAATAATTTGATTAAGTTGATAAATTTTTGAGCATCTTCTAATCTGCCTGAAAATTCTGGTATGGCCTTAGTGTACTGTATCACGTTGAAGTTTGATTCTGTCATTCTTGTTTCTTTTTTATTTTTCTGGTATAATGATAAAAAGGACGAAACGCACGTTGCAATGACTTTAAATGTTATTAATTTTCTATGGTCTTCCAATTTGCTGTTCAAAATCGTGAGGATAGCAAAATATAATTCTCTTGCTGTTTTTGTGGCTGCTGTTTGAAAATTTTCCTCCGCGTCTTTAATAGCGTCGATCAGCCCGTTGTACAATTTTTCATTTTCTTCCTTTTTACTTATGAGAGTTTTCTTTGTGTATTTTCTCGTCGGGGTCTTTTTGAGATTGGACAAGTTATGTTTTAGACGCGCAAGTATTTCTTGCGTCAATGCTTCCATATATGATTAGTTGGATCTGACGTCAGTAAGGCATGCCACAGATCTAGCTGCTTTAAGAGCTTCTTGCCTTTTATTCTTTTTGTTTATTCTATAAATTTTAAGGGTTAAATTCAATATGCAAATGATTAGAATTGCCCATAAAATGACTTCGTGTTGATCCAGGACTTCTGAATGATAATTTTGATTGTTGATTATCTGAACCTGCGGGTCTCCCGATTGTGTTGTTGGCTTAGAGTTTGTGGTTCCCATGGTTTTTGGAAATGAAATGTATTTGTATTTCTCAAGTGTGGATTTTTGTCTTCTAAGTATTTTCCACGAAGCATATATTTCGGTGAGCGTCTTCAGTCGTCTATGACACAGAGCAATTACAATATATTAGGTGTAGTAAAAAGAAATCCATTATTTTTGCATTAAATTGAGGGCTTTATTTAAGATAGTTAGAATGACCCGATTTAGGTCAAATATGCGCCGTTTTGTTCGATAACTTGTTGCCATTTTAAAAGTAATTTCATTATGCCTCTCTCATAGAAGCCCTCGTTCCTATTAGCAAAAAATTGAGACAGTCGAATTTCAGAAGCCTCTCTTGAAGCGAATGTTTCACCAGCAAAATTGTTCGCCATGGACAGGAACAGATGGTAATCACTTGGTGCAAGGTCCGGACTATAAGGTGGATGCAGAAGAACCTCCCAACCAAACTCCCGGAGCTTCTGGCGAGTCACTATCGATGTGTGTGGCCTGGCGTTGTCCTGATGAAACACAATTCCTCTCCTATTGGCCAAAGCTGGCCGCTTATGGGCGATTGCTTCCTTCAGACGGTCCAATTGTTGACAGTATAGTTCCGAGTTAAGAGTTTTGCCGTATGGGAGCAGCTCATAGTAGATAATTCCCTGCCAATCCCACCAAACACACAGCAAAACCTTCCTGGCCGTCAATCCTGGCTTGGCCACCGTTTCCGCCGGTTCACCGTGTTTCGACCACGACCGTTTTCGCTTGACGTTGTCGTAAGTGACCCACTTTTCATCACCAGTCACCAACCGCTTCAGAAATGGGTCGATTTTGTTGCGGTTCAGCAGCGATTCGCAGATGGAAATTCGGTCTATGAGGTTTTTTTGCGTTAACTCGTGTGCCACCCATACATCGAGCTTCTTTGTGTATCCAGGCTTATTCAAATGGTTCCAAACGGTTTTTTGTGCAATCTTTAGCTCTTTTGCAATCGAAACAGTGCTAACATGACGGTCGGACTCGATAATTTCCATGATTTTATCGACATTTTCGACAATTGGCCTTCCAGTGCGTGGTGCATCCTTGACATCGAAGTTACCGGAAAGGAATCGACGAAACCAAAATTGCGCATGATTGGCTGTTACAGTATCAGGTCCATAAACGCTATTCACATTTTCAGCCGCCTGGCTTGCGTTTTCTCCCATATCGAAGAAAAACTGTAAAATGTAGCGAATTTTCTCTTTGCTGATGTCCATCTTTGACAAGCTCTCAAACAAAACTGAATCAATCAATCAAAAAAGTGTCAAAAAAGCTTTTTTAGTAGGAACTGTCATCTTTCTAATGCCCCCTAGCGGAACACGATCGGACTTATACAACACGAGATGCAGATAAATAACGCCATCTATTGGAAAAATAATGGATTTCTTTTTACTACACCTAATATTGGGAAACATATATATACTTTTTTTTTTTTTTTTTTTGAAACTTTAATGAAAATTTGTGTATGTGGTTCTCATCTCAATTTGTCTGAGCGTATAAAAAAAATTCCATGGATTTGTTCAAAGCTTTAAAATTGAGTGGAGATAAACAACATTAATTTATGGCAAGGCTGCTAGTGCTATGGTTAAAATAAAAAATTTTTTTTTTTTTGGAAATTTCTGCTTAGGCAAAGGAATTGTCGATTTTTTTTTTTTTTTTTTTAAAGGAAAGGATCAGAAGGATCCAAATTTGGTCGGCAGGATCGCCATGTAGTGTATCCTTCGCGTAGAAGAATTAATATTTTTATTTTATAGCTTTTATTTCTTTATATCCTAAAGGTTTTTATTTTGTTATGTCCCGCTATTGCTGAGCGGCAGGACTCGCAAATCTATTTGGCGGCTAGCGCCCAATATCTCTATATTTATACGGCGGAGATACGCCAAAGGAGTCAGCGACTAGCGCTTAATTCACCTTTTTATATTTATCCGGCGAAAGGTGCGCCAAATCGAGAATGGATAAGCAAAGGGTTTCGCATGTAAATCCAATCTGAAGTTCCAACTGAACTTCAAGCTTTATTTATATCAAAATTATGTTAAGTAAGCATAAATGAATTACAATTGAAAAATATAGAATCTTATGAATTAGCTTGTGAGGTATGCTGACAAAACACTTTCCCACGATTCGACGACGCTGCCTGCAAAATATGTTGCTCATGCAATGAGTGCAGCTTGCAAAGAATTTGGTCATATGAAACCATTTATGTCGTGAATGAAGTGGAAAAATGAGTTTGTGCGTTCGTGTGTATACATACTACATGTCCTTTATTTACATATCGAGCCATAACCGCCAAATTGATCTAGGTGACTTTTTTGTAAATTGAAGTTTTCATGAAAATAACGACATTTTTCGGGAAATCATCGTATGCTACATTTTTACTAAATTTACTTTTGGATGCAAATTTGTTCTAGAGCCTTTAATTCATCGCCAAGCAAACTAATAAAATCTCGAGAACCGTATTTACGGAGATAATGTGGAATTAATGAAAAATTAATAGTTATTTATTCTCCTTTTTTTTAAATATTTTTTTTATGTTTCATTTTCAAGTAAAAACTTTTCTAGTGAAAAATTCTTTGCGCATGTTTCCCAAAATCTGAATAACCATAAACTCAAGTAAGCATTTTGACAAACAAATTTGGTTAGTTAGTTTATCCGACTGGTTAAAGCGTTCGCCTAGCACGGTGGATGTTGCGACGTGTCATGGGTTCGAAACTCGATCGAAGCAAAGAAAATTGAAGACAAATTAGAGAGATAAAAAATTGAAAAAAATGAAAAAAATTAATTAAACGAATAGCAATAAATAAAAATAACAAATTTAGAAATAAATAAAAAGAGAAACAAAAACAAAATTTTTTTCTCCGTCGCTTTGGATAGGCTGATTTCTTACGTTACACTGTTACGTTGTTGAGTAGGAAATAATAACGTTATTGTAACCTTATTGTGACGTTCTGAAAACGTTTTTACAGTTTAATATTACGTTACTGTAACGTTATATAAACGAAACTGTGTTGACTGGGTTGGTAATTCATTCACTCGACTTACAGAAAAAACGATACGACATAAAATGGAAGAAAAACAATAAGATTTCTCTATCGTTTTTTCCAAGATCCATTTTACGTGGGAAAAAAAATTTGATTCATATAAACTTCATTTGTGGCTTTGGTCGTCTTTCACTGCGTACCGAGCATGCATTCATGTTTTGCTTTGCGTCTTTCATATCACGCCCCCTTTACGATAGGATTTTTTTTCACGAGTATGGCAGCGAAGAAATGAAAAATGTTGACTGTGTTTGTGCAAGTGCTTGGCCCAGTGAAAGGTCCAAAATTGGGTTCACGTTCTAAGAAAGAGTCAAATCACATATAGCAGTTGAAAGAGGGAAGAAAAATATTATCTTTCCTTCGAAGCGAATACTGTGGTTTACTAAATATTTCAACACGAACGTTATATTTTGTTTTTCAAAAAGATATGTTTTTACAAAACAATTCAAAACGATTTAATTTTTTTTTTCGCGTCTGTGAGACGGTAGATTTTATGAAAAGGATCTTCTGCTAATTGGGTTGACATTTGCCACTCTTTTAAAACCTGGAAGGTTCCGCGTTACCTTTTCTTTCGTTTTTCCCACTTTCCATCGTACAGATGCAGTTTTGTTACTACAAGGATTAAAACTTTTTCAAAGAAGGATCAACAGATAACGTTACAAACTTCACCTGTTTATATTGACTTTGTCGAAGCAGCCTTAACTGTTTTTGCTGTTCGACTTAGGAATTGAGTTCAACCACAACGGGAGATAATAACTAAACGTTTAAAACCAGAAAAGGCTCCGTTTTCAATTAAACTCATATTTTCGCACGTCGTCCTGCAAAATTTTTAAAGGATGACTCTTGTTAGAAAGTTTTGAGCCTTGGTTTGTTATCCAACTTTGCCCTCACACAGAGAGAAAAACAAATATGTATATCACTGGCGTAATTTTCAACGCACGTTCTAAGAACGAAGAAAAATTATGAAATAGCCAGATGCACGATTTATGTATATAGAAAATGAAGAAAAATAGTTTACTCTCTGTTTATTATTTAGGGGTGTCCTTCTTTAAGAACGATTTTTTTTTAGTTATATCCTAAAAATTTCATTGAATTATGTCCCGCTATTGCTGAGCGGCAGCACTCGCAAATCTGTTCGGCGAAAGCGCCGAATTTCTCTGTTTTTATCCAACGAAGACACGCCAATTAGTTCAGCCTAATTTTTTTATTTGTATTCATTACTATTACTATTAATTTTATTTTTAATAGAAACACAAAAGAAACAAATGCATAAAAATCCAATTGCAATATAAATAATAAATAATTGTCAACAATATGACTGACAGAAACCGCTCACCATTTTTTTTTTCAGGATCGCCATGCTCCTTCTTTTGGTAAGAATATTGCTCTCGTCGGTTAAAGTTGTTATTTGTTAGTTGTAAGATTTGCTTTGTTTCAGAAGGCAGACAATCCCTTTTTTCAGGCACTTTAAACACCATCAATCTTGCTTGTACTTGTACTTTTTCTTTAATTTTGTCAATTTATTCAAAAACAACGCTTTAACTAAACGAGCTCGGAGCCGCTGTTTTCCTGTGCAAGTTAGTCAAATGTTAGTCATCAATGTCCAGCTTCATATTCACGAACATCAAACGGCGTTATAGATAGACGCCTCCATCCTGCTGGCATGGCAAATTCTGAGTAACGTTGGCTAGATCAGGACCTCTGTGAAAATTCACTTTGGTGACAAAGACCGCCATAGCTCATAGAATTTCCATCGAAATGGCGCCACCAGCCACAACAGCAGAAGAACGGAACGCGGTCGTTTTCACTGTCATTATCGAGTCGGACGATATTCTTGCAAGATTCTCATCAAATGATCGGGCGCTTCGTGTCATCGGCTATGTATAGCGTTTCTACAGGCAAAGACGGAAAGAGAAGGCACCGAGTATAACCACGCCCCCTCTTTCACAAAATAACCTGACGTAAGCGAGAAATCCTTTAATTTAATTTTTTCAGACAATTCACTATCCGCTAGAATAACAGTATTTAAGCGTAGGAAAGCCCCTGGGAAAAAAGAGTGCCTTATAACCCCTGAATCTGATGCTGGATGCAGATGGCTTTTTGCGTGTCAATGGCCGACTGACTAATGCATATCTTATGATAGACAAGAGATTTTCGATCATCATCTCATGTTTCGCATGGTGCGACAAAACTTCTACATCGTGCCATTTAAACGGAAGATCAAGACCTGCATAGCTCGCTATCATACGTGCGTCATACAAAACACGCAGCTCGCCCTGAGAGTCTGTCGCCTGTACAGGGGCATTTCAATAGCGACAAATGTCTGGAGAACCTGCTCCTCCGTCCACCAAACAAAGCTAGAAAAGACCTAGGCCTACAACCCCAAAGCTAAATACGACTCACCCCTACAACGAGATAGCGAGTAGCTCGCTCGCATAGGCTATCAAAGACGAAGGTAAGAGCGAAGTCACCATCTCTCCGGCAAAGTGGAAGTTGGAATAGCTGGCCCTGTTACGCGTCTACAACAAAAATTGCCTGGGTCCCTCGCCAGTTTGTAGGGACGCTAGTTGATACCAGGGACACGTCAAACTAATAGCTTGTGCAGATAAATTCTCAGCGGATCTATACAAGCTGGCGATTGGGGAAGTGGGAGAAGCCTGGCCCAGCGCTATTATTCAGGCGGGCACGAAAAACAAGATTCTAAGCCACGCGAGATAGAAGGCCTGGCTACCACTGCTGCCATCGTTACCTGAGAAGATCTTCGAACTGTTGCATCTCAGCAACCTTGACCTCCCAATCCATGATTGGAAAGGGGCAAAGGTTGGTGACCCAAGCGGGAGCATGCGCAAGTCACTAATCGTATTAAACTAAGGGTCCCTGGCGCCGTTGCAGGAGAGGAAGTGTGCTGCCAACTACGGCTTCTGGTCGACTATACTGCGCAGGGCCACAAAGAAAACAACGTGGCTCAGAATCCGTTTCTTTAGCACCTTAGCAGGGAACTGCAGGTCCACCTTTGTGCCCTTTTAATTGCAGGGTTAGGCTTTACAATTACTACAAGGTTTACGAATAGAATACGGACAGATCGGGAGAGGTTTCTCTCCTTCCTAGAGTCTAAATTAAAAACTGTTCTTGCACCCATCCACAGCATAAAAAGCTTTGATAGTGCGGTTACTACCTTCAAGTCGGCCTACGCGGGCGCCGCAAAATTTGCATGTACCCCAACGAAATTTCGGGGCAGGCCTTAGCCTCCGTGATGGAAAACAGACATTGCAACGATAAAGAAAACTTATAGGACACGCTTAATTGAAGCAAAGTAAACATCGGACTGGGAATCGTATAAGAAAAGCCACTGCTACTTCAAGTAAGCTGTGGGCAAAGCAAAACGATCGTCCTGGAGAACATTTTGGCAAAATAACGAAAGAATCTCGTTTAGAGGGAGAACGGAAATGGGACTGACACTCCCTTAGAAATCCTGGAATTCCTCCTCGACAGTCACTTCTGAGGAAGCTACTCAGGTTCAGAAAATGAAACTCAGCTCACGTCCACTCCATTTTATCACTCCCAGAACGGAAGATGAGGCAAAACCATATACAATGGGCAATTAAAACCTTCGTCACATTTACATTACCTGGCACAGATGGAATCATACCCGCTGACCTGCAGCGCTCATAAGAGTGGGCGATTCCATTGCTCACAGAGATTTTTAATGTTTGCCTCAGATTTTCCTACTTTTCAGTTTATTGGCGGAAGTACCGCGTAATCTTTATCACAAAGGTGGGCAAAGCGAGCCACACAAACCCAAAGGACTTCCGTCCCACGAGCGTAACCATTTTTTTTCTGAAAACTTTTGAAAGGAATCTACGCCACTTTATAAACGCTTCAGTCGATATGAATAGGCTGTCTGACTTTCAGCTTGCTTACAACAAAGCCAAGTCGGTAGAGACAGCTTTGCAGAAACTAACCCAATAGTTAAAAAAATCTCTCTCCTATAAGGAGTATTCAGCAACCGCGTTTTCAGATATAGAAGGAGTTTTCAAAAATGCCTTCTTACCAGCTGTAACGATAGCTCTGTCCCGTCTAGGAGTCCGTTGCAACTTAGTGGGCAGTCTCTGACTGACAGGCAGATTCGCCCAGCTTTTTAAAATATAAAAACTAGCTGAAAAGTGGTAACAGGAACACTTCAAAATGGTATCCTCTCTCCCCTTCTCTGGAATATGGTAGTCTAACCGGTGGTTGTCCTAACTAACTTAACTCGATGCCATCGGATGCAAGGTGGTTGCGATTGCGGAAGACATTACTATATCAGTCACGGGCAGACATCTAGATGTCATCTCAAACGTGATATCTCAGCTTCTCAAGACATGCTTCCGCTGGAGCGAAGAGTGTGGCTTGTGGATAAGCCCCAGCAAAATCGATCTAGCACTTTAAACAAGGAGGTACAAGAACCCATTTTTAAACCTACAAGAAGTGAGTGGGATTACTCTAAGACTAGGCAACCAAGTCAAGTACTTGCGGCTTTTACTTCAATCTCAGATTCTATGGAGAGAAAATACCAGGGAGAGACCAAGACAGTCAATATATGCCCTTTAATCCTCCAAAAGAGCAATAGCCGCTTAACCCCCAAGTCTTTGTTGGGTCTGTACCAAGAAGAAGTAAAAGCTTTTCTTCTCCATGGCTCAATCTGTTGGTGACTAGCCTCTGAAAAATCTTCCTTTGCGAAAGACCTGTACAAGATCGGGATACAGTCCGATCTATTGGTAACAAGGGAGCTAAGGACCACACCTACTGAGGCACCATAAACGCTTCTGGGTTGAATCCCAACATTACTGTTAATCAACCAACAGGCGAAGATCGCCGCTGCGCAATTGAACGTGTTCTGTCGTTGGTCTAGAACCGACATCGGTCATTCTCCAAGCTTGGCAAAAGATTTCCACATTCCAACTAATATCGACTATCGCACACCCGCATTCTGAGCAGGGCGGAGTGTTGCGGGGAAAAACGTATCAGCGGGGACTCAATTCAAATATATAATATATAATGATGGTTCCAAACTCAATTCAACGGGTGCGATATATATTACAGCAGCTTAAATCTTAATCTTGCCTTTCGCGCTACGCCGTTAGGTGGCTCATGTGTAATAAAAAATTTGGCAGGAATATTTACATTTTCGTCATTAGCCAGGAGGCTGTTAAATCCTTTGATGGGCTTTAATCTATAAAACAAAAGTAGCTGAACTAATCGAACGAGTGTTCGGTTGTATAAAGCTCCTGCAGTGTTTTTAGACAAATCTAGCCATCCTTGAATAAGAGACGATCCAGACTGCTGGCAGGACTAAACAGCACCTCAAATTTCTAGACGGTATCA
Organism: Chlorops oryzae; assembly: GCA_020466095.1. NCBI lineage: Eukaryota > Metazoa > Arthropoda > Insecta > Diptera > Chloropidae > Chlorops > Chlorops oryzae. The sequence continues at coordinate 73,517,876 of CM035808.1, read as the reverse complement.
AAAATCACCATTCCGTGCCTTTTCGGCAGACATTCAGCGAGGCTATGTGTCCCAATTTATGACGTTTGCAGATGTTGTCACTCAAAGGAGGAGCAGGAATGTATCCTTGACCTCATGTGTCAATGCCCAGCCGTTGCACGAAGAAGATTGTCCTGACAAGGCTATTCCTAATTAGTAAGCGTCACCGGGCTATTTGAAATTAGAGTCACCACTAGAAACGCCTACGTGAGCGACAGCCTCGACGGCAACGTTACCAAACCTAACCCGAATTAGAAGGCCGTAGTTTGTAAGACAAATTGTACAATGCATCCGGTAATTGTTATCGTGTAAATTCTCACAAACACTTACTGAACAAATATTAATGCAAATCATATTAATCACATTTATTACCTGCCAATATAGCCTGCTTGGGCCATCATTCCATTGCGGTCATCCATAACTCGTTGCGGCTGGTTGTTCACTACTTTCCCATCATCATTACCTTTCCAAGTTCCGTCGTCTTCCTTGAATGACTGACTCCTAAAAATTTCATAAATTGTTAATTAACCAACATTTGCATTTGTTAATATTTAGGCTTGTGCCTATGTTTGAAATGACTAAAACCCAAAGCTCGAAAATAACAATTGATTTTTTCAAAATCTCCCAAAATAACTCTTATCTGATGAGAATTTAGAAATCGTCAGAAATATACAGAAATTTTTTGACAGGGCCTTTTTGATTTTTCTCAGAGATAAACCTTTAATTCGACGAAATAAAAATTTTTCTTAGTAAGTGAGAAATATAAGAGAGAGACAGATGAAATAAAAATCTCACTTTGTAAGCATAAACAGAATATTTGAACATATATAGTTTTTAAAAATTATAATTATTAAATTTTGTGCAAAAGGTTTCAACTAATAAATAATAAAGCAGTTAAAATAATAAAGCTAATATGGGAAGAAAATTTAATGAAGTTATACGAATGTTTTTAATTAAGGCCTCGTCGAAAGAGCCTTTTCTGCTTTAAGCTTTACCTTTTTTTTATAAATTCTTGATTTTTTTTTTTTAATTTGCAGAAGAATAAAAGACAAATGTGGAAATTTTTACTCAATAAACCTAAAACTAATTCTATTAATTTGCTCCTTTTTTGTTGCGTTGTTGCGTTGTTGGTTTATCTGCCAGTCTATGTTTCGGAAGGCCGTAGGTTCAATTCCATGCTCATTCGAGGATATTTAGATACCTATATAGTTTCTTTTTCAGTTTCGTTTCCTTTAAGGCGTTTGAAATGAAATGAAATAAATGAATAAGTAACTACGATAACTCGATACTAGATCCTCGTATAATAAATAGTTATGACTTTTATTTAAAGCCAATGTATATTTCTCTCAGCAGAAAACTCACAACGAGTAAAGGTTTTACATTAATCACATTAATAAATCTCAATCAACGGGAAATATTTTTTCAATTTAAAAATAAATCTCAGGAAAAAACTTTTATAGCCCTCGGAATGAAATTTTTCTCTGAAAAATTTTTTAAAGTTGTTTCAAACTGGGAAAGTATCGGAGATAAACCGAAACAAAAACAAAAGGTTGTTTATTATTTCTAAGCTCTGCTAAAACACCATTAGAAATAATATATAAAAGAAGTCACAATTCTATTAGTTTAAGTGTTTTCTGCAATAAAATCTTCGGTATTAATAAAAATATTATGAACATCAGTTAGAACTATAATTTTTTTTATCAACAGCATGTAAACTTTTTGTTATTTATAAACCAGAAAACTTTAGCCTTAAGCAAAAATTCATTTAAACACCAGTTCTGCCATTGCTCAAAAGTATAGCGGTGTTAATTAGCTGCATGATTAAATATGGTTCATAATTTTAAAAAATTTACTAAGATCTTTTTAATTCTGCCATTTTTCCCCACCACCATCTAAACAGAGAACTAAATAGCATCCTTATCGGCATTTTACATTGCAGGAATATTGCAGGCGTATTACATTTGCAATATTACAAATTGCAGCAATGTTGGGGAAATAATGCAGATGTATTGATGCTTCCTTGCTGCAATATGTAAATATCCGCCTTTCAATTGCATTTGCGTTGTTGGTGTAATATTATGGAAATGTTCCTTGAATATTACCGAAATGTGGGAGCAATGTTGCAGATGTATTGCTACTACCTTCCTGCAATACGTTAACGTCCCGACTTTTTAATGCATTTGCAATTCTTCTTCGAAAACAAAAACCGTTAGAAAAACCCATATTCAATTTCAAATACACCTGCATAAAAATAATGATGATTTCGAAATCGATTCTAAGAACTATTGATTTCCATCACACTCTTGCACGACTTCTTTATACTTTTACGCTGAATATAGTGCTTAAGGCAGAATATTAAAAAAATTAGTTTTTCAACTTTAGCTTCAAATTACGTATACGCTCTGAAAACACACATAACTACCTACGTATACGTAACGTACAATCCTATTCCTAATATAAGGATAATTTGCACTGGTTGCTAAGATATGGCTTGATAAATGAGTGAAAATAACGAGAAATAAGAGGACCCACCGTTATAGCCGTAGGGCCGCGTTTGCAAACTTCAAATTTGCGTACGGTCGGCACCTTTTTGAATAAGGTCTATCTGCTTGGCTTTTTTATACGGTAATAAAAATATGGGTAAAGTAGAGAAAATTGACTTTTTTCTTATTTATGACCATATCTCGGAAACGCTACTTTAATATATCAAACCAGCACTAAACTAACATTAAATAACAAATAGAAAAAAAGGGCATGAAAAATCTTATATTATATATTTTGGCATTGTATTATTGTATTATTAAGCATTAAAAAATCTAGCCTTTAGGACATATAATATGCACCTATGTTAACTTCCAACAGTTGTTGCGAAGACATCGGCCTTTGTTCGTTCTCATGTGATCTGATGATAAAGCTAAACGGAACAACAAAAATGTGTCTGAAGTGGTGTGAAATTGTAAAGCAGTAGCAACAATACCTTTTCTGTCCAGCTATCAACAGAGGGACATGCAAAGATGGTTGCGACAAGAAAGTTTTGGTTTTCTGGCCTTTTTTCTAAGGCATAATATTTTCTTGCTTCGATTCTGATTCGAAGTTTGTCTTTTTTGTTCTCTTCTTTCGAGATTTTTTCTTCTTTTCATCGTCCAATTCGGATTCTAGGTCTGAGATCATTTTAATAAGTAGTAAGTCCTGTTTCGCGTCAATAAAATTACCCAAAATAAAAAATTTAACTCAAGCATAGTTGTGGCAAATTAAGCCGCTAATTTAAGGTCAAAATTTCGATCAAATTACTAATGCATATCGCCATCAAATGATTGATGACATGAAAGCGATTGATACTTGTAAGGGGTCTTACTATGAAATACTTCATTTCCGAGCGCTATATTCTAAAATTGGTTACTTGAAAACTACAAATAATTTCGGGAAGCAGTTTTTTGAAATGTTATCATTCATTTTTGAAATTAAGACTTTTTTGTTGTTTTTACATAAAAATTAAGTATGTGACTGCTACACGTCGTTCAGTGTGTCTTCATCAAAAGTGTCCAGTGCAGACGGGGTGAACAATTTTGACTGATCAGATGATCTAAACATGAGACCGTGAGTAGTAAAATTTTTTCAACTGATATTTTCACCCAATCAGCGCTTGGATCATCTTCGTTCAAAAAAGCTCAATCGTCCTCTGCCTGGTATTGATATGGGGGGTATTTTACGGTTTCGTTGTTCTCTTGCAACCATTTAGATAATACCATAGGGACATTTTTTTCCAACGCGAACAATAAAATTCGTTTTGTCACCCATTGCTAAGTTTTTCACGTAGAACACAATTTATTATTATTCAGGGACCTTAAGCTGCAATCAGTGATGGCATAGCATAGCATTTTCAATAAATTTTTCTTATGCCTCTTATGCGTTCCTAACTGGTTTCATTCAAATGTATAAATCAGCTATTTTTTTATGTTACGCTATGCTATCACTGATTGCAGCTATATTCTGCATTTTGATGCGATAGGCGATTCGATGCAATGACTTGTTTTGAGTCGCAATTAAAACTTTTTGTTAAAGTTTTCTGATTCGGAAATACGAACTAAAACGAATGAAAATGCATGCGCAACATACCAATTAAACGGTAAAAAGAAATACGCGCAAAAAACCGTTCCAATTACGACTCGAAAAAAGCCATTGCATCAAATTGCCTATCGCATCGCAATGCAGTATCAGGCCCAAGGTTATGTTCGTTATGCATACAATGCATTAGTAGAAGTTATCTTTTTTCGAATAATGAAGGATTCCACTTTCAAAAGGCAATAGTTTTCAGAAACAAAGTTTGTTATGAATATTGCGTTTTATTCCTTCCGAATCAATGGAATTGCAACAAACACGTTGTGAGTTAAAACCACACAGGATCAGGGAATACAGTAACAAGAAGAACCCATTATCGTGGATATCCAGTTTAGTGATCCAAGAACTTAGCTCAGGGAATACCAAAAAATGCGTTAATAACAACGCTATGATGCAACTGGAATGAATTTTTTCTATTACCATGACGTGAGCTCAGTTTTAAAACGGGATTTTATGTATGAGGTAAGGAAAGGTAAATTTCGAATTCGAATATTCCAAAATCGTTAGAAGCCGATTTTTGTCCCAAAATGAAGATTTTTTTTCAATCGAACATAAGAGGGCCGAAATTCTGTAGAATCAAGGTTTCGACCGAAAATAATTTTATTCTTCATTTACTTGAAAAACAGGCAACATTGAAAATTTTTCGCATGCTCAGCTGTCACAGACGTTAACATCTCGTCTGACTGTATGATACAGACGGAGAAACAAAACTGTTTCTGAAACATTCAGTTACCGCATATTTAATTTTTTTTTTTTAATTCTTTATTTTCTTTCGTCTTACTTTCGTCGTGAAAAAACTTTACAGCAAACTTCCCTCATATTTCAGATTTTCACTACACAGACAAAACAAAACAAACACACAGATAAAAACGGTTTTTCTGAAACATTCACCCCTATTATGATTGTCGACTACTGATAGAGAATCGAAAAATTTCTAGCGTCGACTAAAATTTTCAATTTTCCACGTACTAGAAAATGAAAAAACTTAGTCGACGATAGAACTTTTTCGACTACTATCAGTAGTCGACAATCATAATAGAGCTGATTGTTTTCCATAACGTTAATTTATTCCAATATAACAATCTAGTGCAATAGTGCTCATTCTCAAGATTGAAAGAGCAAACAGGAATATTTTAGATATTTGGCATTAAATAATATCTGCAATGCATCTGTTTGGGCCCGTAAAGATTTATTGGTCTTGCGACCGAAATGGGGCAAAGGGAAATCGACTTTAAGTTAACAAAATATCACGTACCTTAGACAGCCGTTGCTTCTGCTGCGGTCGCGGTTGGCGCTGCTTCTTTCGCTGTTTGAATTTGTGCGGTTATTTGATGTAGTTGGTGTTGTTGTTGTTGCTGCTGCTGTTGGACTGCTGCTGTTGTTGATTTCGATGAAAAAAACCGCCCCCCCCCCAAAAAAAAAACGGCCGAATTCACTTATTCACGCGAACGCGGCCCGTACTTATTTTCCTTTTTTTTCGGATTGTTCGGAACGGCGGGTTTTCGCGGATGTTTTTCGTTGAAAGATCTTTTTGGAATGACTTTGAACTTGACCGGTGTTGCCAGTCAAGTCCGGCGGGAAAAAGTGCGAGCAAGTGGGATCGGAGTGGTGCCCTCATTTTTCCCGTTTTTTCGCCGCTGGTGGGATCTGGCTGCGTAGTGACAGCGGCAAAAGCGGACATACTTTCCGCCCTGCGCTACGCAACCTAAGGCTCGTTTAGTTGTGACTTTGGGCCCGGCACGCCGCTAAGAACGCTGCTCGGGCCTCCACGCACCACTCGTGGACTTGCCGTTTCACTTCCCATGACAAGGGCTGGGAGCGTTCGCTGAGAGCTTCCGGGATCCGATGCCTTCGTGCAAACTCCTCAAACGTCTCTCGAGCATCAAGTGGTGGGTCTGGACTGCGAGGGGGAGCTCCAGGTTCGGAAGCGCGGCGGCGATGACTGCGGATGTGGTGGGACCCGACGGCAGCGTCGTGATGATGACGAAGAGCGGTGACGTGATGACGACGGCGAGCGGCGACGTGCTGGCGACGGCGAACGGCGACGTGCTGGTGACGGCGAACGGCGACGTGCTGGCAACAGCGAATGGCGACGTGGTGGTGCTGGCGAGCGGCGACGGACCACGGGTGAGCAGTGGCGCGGTGGCGTCCCTGGTGGCATCCGGGTGGAGCGGGTGCAGAATGTCACTCTTCTTGGCGGTGGGGATGGCGGCGACGGCGAGCGTAGATTGGCAGCGGAGCGTCGACGCGCTGCAGAGTGACGGCGTGGAGGCGACGGAGGAGGCGACCGGGTCCGGACATAGGATTGGCTGCGTCCTATGGCCCGAAGGCGCTGACGCGAACGACGTCGCCGTGCAGTGCCTCGACTCCCCGACGCTAGTTGTATCGTTTTAAATTTAGGGCGCCATGGACCATCCTCCCGTTCATCCGGCGACTCTGGCCTAGGTTCCTCATGGATGAGGGAGTTATGCAGCCCGCTACACACCTTGCACACCTGCCGAGACGGACAATACGCGCGACGATGGCCCGCTTTTAGACACGACCAGCAGCGCTTGTGGAGCCGGATGCAGCTCTTTCTCCCCTCCACAGAAATGCGTCGAAAGCGGCAGCAGCGGGACAGCCGATGGTTTTGCGGGCAGAGCGGGCATCGCTCTCGCAGGTCTTCTTTGCGCATGATGGGCTGAAACGATGAGAGGGATAACTTTACGCACATGAATATGACGGAAACGAGAAAGGGGAAGGTTGGTTGTAAAAGGCCATTGGCGGCTAGTCATAATGTTTCTAATAGGTCGGTCGGTAAAACGCATAACTTAGTTATAGGTCGGGTCATGATGCCGAACTGAGTTTTGACGCCGACTACACGTACAAGATGATCATTTCCAGGATGCAGTGCGGTTATCTGGCCCTTCCTCCATTCAAAGGGGGGTGTCTTTTCATCCATGATTACCACAAAGTCGCCGACCTTGAGGTTTGGCTGCGAAGTCTTCCACTTCTCGCGCTTGTGCAGACTCAATAGATATTCAACATTCCTTCGTTGTGCGAATCGATGTTGTAGGATTTTTATCTTTTCCCAGCGAGTCGTAAGGGGTAGGTCTGATTGTGAGTCCTCCGGCCACGCTGTCAGCGGAGCGCCTCTCAGGAAGTGACCGGGTGTCAATGCGAGCAGATCTTCCGGATCCTCAGACATGGATGTCAACGGACGTGAGTTGAGAACTCCTTCGATGCGTGCGAGAAGTGTTGTCAATTCTTCCCATGAGAATTTACTGGCGCCAGCTGTCTTCACGAAATGAGTCTTGAAACTCTTCACCGCCGGCTCCCAGAGCCCGCCCATATGCGGAGCATGAGGCGGAATCAAATGCCATTCGAAACCTTGAACCGTATAGTGTTTCCGAATTTTCGTGGAAACGTTCGATATAAAATCTTCGAATTCAGCCTCTAGTGCATTCTTTGCGCTGACAAAGTTGCGCCCGTTGTCCGAAAATACACATTTAGTCAGGCCGCGGCGTCCGACGAATCTATCGAATGCGGCCCGAAAACACGCTGATGAGAGCTCCGAACACAACTCCAGGTGGATGGCCTTGGTGGCGAAACAAACGAATACACATACGTATCCTTTAAAAAACGGAGCGGTGCGTAAGGTGGAGGTTTTGATGTCGAAGGGGCCTGCAAAGTCAACGCCGGTATGAGTAAACGGTAGTGAAAGCGTTGAGCGTTCAGCAGGCAGAGCTGCCATCAGTTGTGTTCTCATTTGGTGGGCATGAATAGTGCATGCGTGGCAGCGGCTGATGCAGGTTTTGATTTTACGCTTTAATCTCGCGACGTAAAAGTTTTGTCGCACCGTCCGAAACAAAAGTTGAATTCCCGCACGCAACATAGATCGATGAATGAAATAAAAAAAAAGGCGACAAAATGTAGAGGGGGCTGGCAAGATGATCGGGTGTTTTTCGTCGGGTGTGAGGTCGGCATAGACCAGCCGTCCATTAACCTGCAGCAGCCCATCGATGTCGAGCACGGGGTTAAGACTAAGCAGTTGACTCTTCTTATGGACGGGCCGTCGATTGCTTAGCTCTTCATATTCTTCCGGATAATATCGTTTCTGCTCCGCAACGATAAGACGAATTTTCACCGCTGTTAGTTCTTGTTGAAAGAATTCCGGTGGGCCAGCTGCCTTTCGTGTTCGCTGAATGAATCGCCATGCGAACCCTAGGACTCGCAATGCGCGATCGAAACACGAGAAGCGTTCGAGGAGGTCTTCGTGTGCGAAAATGGCGGTGAACGATTGCACTTTTCGTTCTTCGAGAATGGGAGCGGATGGAGTCTTCGGCTGAGGCCAATCCCTAGCAGGTTCCTTTAGCCACGACGGTCCGTGCCACCACAGGTGATTCGCTTGCAGATCCTGCGCCGAGGATCCTCTAGTACCCAAATCAGCCGGATTGTCCTGCGATCTCACATGGTGCCAGGGGAGATGGCCAGTGTTGGTGATAATCTGCGACACTCGGTTGGCCACGTACGCCTTCCAGGCATTAGGGGGTCGCTTAAGCCAGGCCAGCACAATTGAGGCATCAGTCCATAGAAAGGTGTCATGCTCGTGGACTCGCAGCTGCTCGTTGATGGATTTTTACCAGTTTGGACAACAACGCCGCGGCACACAATTCGAGGCGTGGCAGGCTCACCATCTGTAAAGGCGCCACCTTCGACTTAGCGGTCAATTAAAGAGTCTTGGCGTTATCGAGTGTTTCAACTCGAAGATATATGGCAGCGCAGCACGCTCGCTCTGACGCGTCACAGAATCCGTGCACCTGAATGCTCGCGGCGGGCTCATACTGAAGCCACCGTGCAATCTGAATCTGTTCGATGAAAGGCAGATTTTCTAAGAAGGCGTTCCATTAAGCTTGTGCGTCACTGGTGACTCGTTCATCCCACGCAGTGCCTTCCAGCCATAGCTGCTGCATAAGCACAATTCACTCCGAAGGTGACCGTCTTCAGCTCGAAATCCTTGACCGGTGCGGTTGGATCATCTCGGAACAAAATTCGTTGACATGCGCGATCCGCTTTGTGGACCAAAATTTGGCGGTACATTTTTTCAATGTCGCCATTGAAAACGAATCGATAGGTGCGCCAATTGAGCAACAAGATAACTAAGTCGGCTTGTAGAACTGGGTCCACGTGCAGCACATCATTCAGAGATGACTTAGCGGTGGTTTTCTGGGATGCATTGAAAACCACTCTCACCTTGGTAGAGGTACTCTCTGGTTTAACAACCGCGTAATGAGGCAGATGAAACGAAGGGCAGTTTCCGTTGTGGGAGATTTCAAAAGGGGGCGTGGCCGGTTCCATATGGCCACTTGTGATATATTCTCGTAGTACGGCATTGTAAGTTTCATGCATCGCGGGTTGTCGTTGGAGTCTCCTTTCCAAACACGTATATTGCCTGAGCGCCAATGATCGAGACGCGCCAAGCTGCAAAGAAAGTTCAGAAAATTGTTCTTTAAATGGCAATCGAACGACATATCTACCATCGGTGTTGCGAACGGTGGTTCGGGAGTACAATTTGTCACAGTATTCGTCCTCGGGAGAAGCCGGAAGATTCTGAGGTATCTCTTCTTGTTCCCAAAAGCTCTTGAAAAGATCATGAAGCGACTCCGTCGGCTTCGTGATGGTAGTGCATGTGGCGAACGATTGCGTTGACTCGCTAGAGAAAGGGCCACTAAGCGCCTATCCGAATACGGAGTTTTGAGCCAGCAGACTGCCTCCGCTGTTGACCCGAAGCCCATTCGACTTAAGGTCGTAAACTTAATACAATTAACAAAATTTTTAAAAACTTATAACATTGTCTAATTTTTACAATGCCTCTATATAAAATAATAATAATGGGTTAAGCCACCTTTATGTGATATGACTTCATAAATTCTGTCAGGAATTGAATCACAAAGGGACTTTAGATAGTCCAACGATATCTCGCTCCAGGCGCTCATAACAGCAGATTTTAAAATTTCAGCACTCTCAAATTGTCTCCCTGATTGATATTCTTTTCGCGTCAACCATCTCTACGTGTTCTCAATAATGCTGAGGTCGGGAGAGTAAGGAGGCCACTCCGTTAGGCTTACATTTTGCTCACTTATCCATTTCTTTACCACACGAGCGGTTTGGATTGGAGAATTATCCTGTTGAAACGTCCAAGATAATGGTCCGAAATGGTCAGAAAAATGAGGGAATGCACTTTTGAGAAACTCTTTATATTTAACTGCATTTGTTCTGAATGAAACGAACTTAATGTCAAATAATTCATAATATGAAATGGCGCCCCACACCATTATATCCCCGCAAGGCTATGGTTACGGGTTAAATAGTGCTCTTCCTTTGTTATATCATGGAAATAATAGTTGAATCCATCTGTTTCATCTAAATTAAAGCGTTTTTCATGAGAAAAAAAACGATTTGTTGCTATTCCGAAGTCCATGCTATGTGCTTTCGAGCAAACCGACAGCGAGCTTGCTTACGAATATCGTTAAGCGGTGGATTTTTTTTTTATATTCAATCCCTTCATATGTTTGGCTTTCCGGATTACCCGTCGTACGGTAGCTGTACTTGCATTTACTCCCAAGTGTTGTCGTATTTTTGTTCCAGAAAACTTTGAGTTTGAAGCTTCTTGGAGAATTCGGCGCTCTTGTTGCGCTTAATCTAGTAGAAAGTCTTTATTCTAATGTTAGTGCTTTACCCGCGACCCATTTTGTTTTATTTCTCTCTAAAATTTTTATAGCAGACAATATGCAACTGGTAACTTTTACAGCTTATCAAAAACTTAAAGCACAAGCTCTGAGTCTAATTTCTTGATTGCCAAAAAAGCGCGTTTTTGCAACATAGACAAAGCAAAATAGCAATTTATAATAACTGTAAATTTTCTACATCCTTATGTTATTGCTAACTTTTGTGTTTCGCGCTTCGCTGTAAAAAAATTAACAAAATTTCTGCCGAAAGCATAACACACAAAAGAAAAAATAAGAAGTAAAATAAAAACTATTCTGAGTCTATTTGGTTGATCGTCAGTGTACCACTGTGGCAATTATAAGCGCTACCAAAGCACTTTTTCTCTCGCTACGCTCTTGGTCAGTATTAAATTCTGTTTGCGCCTCCTAGCAGTAAATTCGTAGCACAGGTTCTAGTGTCAGCATGTTTTTCAGTTGATTGACGGCGTCCAGTTGTTCCACGTAGATTTTGAATGTTGCGTCTGGTTTCAACAGGTTTGTGAGTGGGCGTGTGATCTGCGCGCATTCTTTAATAACTGTATTGATCTTATAGTTTATGGGACTGCAAACTTTTGTATCGCTTTCGCTTTGTCGATATCAGGCCAATTTTTTCCATTTGCGACGATGTGACCGAGGAATTTAATTTTTGTCTGCATAAAGCTGCACTTATTCCTGTTTATTTGGAGTCCCCACTGAGCTGTTGTATTAAAAACCACTTTCGTTCTTTGTAGACACTCATGACAATGTTCGGCATATACGACGATAGCATCTATATACATTTACATTATTCCTTCATTCATATGGTTTTGCAAAATTTGGTGTTTGCAATTTGACAATAACATCTTTGATGACGGGCATTGGAACTCTGTCTTTTAAAACCATACAGTTGGGTTTTCTGAAATCCACGCAGACTGGGATTTTTCCACTTTTCCGTGTTACAACGTTGACTTTGCTTGCATATTCGAACTACCGGCGACATGATTTACAAGATCCTTGCAAAATTAGTTTATATTTTAATTTCACTTTTGCAACAAATATTTTTTTTTTACCTTAAACATCACTCTAAATAAGTATTATACTGGTTTGAAATGTCTTTACTTCCTTACAAATCAACTACAAAAAAACCGGCCTCTAAATGTACTTCCCTCTTTGAGGATGAAAAATGAGCCACATTATTATTATTATTTTTTATCCAGCTTCACTAGCACCCATTGCCCTGAAAGAAAATGGTTCTGACTTCGCAGTTGGCGCCATTGTTGAACAATTGGTCGATAAATACTAACAAACTTTAGCTTTTATTTCGAAAAAGTTAAGTCCAGCTCAAACAAAATATAGTAAACATGATCGCGAACTACTAGCTGCATATCTGTTTATTAAGCATTGCAGCTTAATTCTAGAAGGACGATCATTTATTCTATTTACATATCACAAACGGTTTTTTTTTTGCATTGAAAAAAAACAACCAAAAACCTAACCTTAAGACATTTTAGGAACCTCAATTGACAACTGACTTACGACACATTTTTGGTCATAACAGTTTCGTAGCCGACGCACTGTCAAGAATATCAGAAATGTCTACTTTCAAGGCGCAACCCTAATAGCAATAACTGGGATAGCTACCGTGCTGCTCGTAACTATGCTAATATTTCTACAAGAAACTCCAAAAAAAAATTTTTATAACCCGCAATTTAATGCACACTTGCCCCCCTAAGACCCAATGGAAAAACCTGGATAATATTGGCGTTTCTAATAAGAAAAGCAAGGAATGTAATTTTGATGTTAACGAAATGAATAATTATTTGCTATCATCGAGCCTATCTCCTAGCCTATCCTCATTTGAGATAGACCAGAGCGTATATATCAACCCGAAAATGCGTTTTCTTTTTGCAATATTACTGAAAATGATGTCCTTAGAGGTGTTCTTTCGGTGAAATCGAATACTGTGGGTAATAACAAAATTAGCTTGCGCTTTATTAAGCTCATTATGCCATATATCATCTCGTCCCTAACGCACATTTAAAATTTTTCTGTAACGTCGTCAAACTTTTCAGATTCTTGGAAAGTTGCCATTGTTCTGCCAGTAGCCAAGGTCAGGGTGCCAAATGATCCTAAAGACTTTCGTCCAATCAGTTTATTGCCAGCTCTGTTGAAAGTATTTGAAAAGTGTCTCTACTGGCAACTCATAGAGTTCTTAAACAGAAACCAACTAATTAATGAAGTTTAATCTGGCTTCAGACGTAAACACAGTTGCACAACTGCTACGCTTAAAGTACTAGAGGACATTCGACCTGCTTTTGATAGTGGTGAGCTGACATTCCTGGTTTAACTGGATTTTCCAAAGCGTTTGACACTGTTGACCATCGGAATTTGATTAGTAAACTGAAACACTACTTTGGCTTTAGCGGCAGTGCGCTCAATTTTTTAAAGTCCTACCTCTCTGATAGAAAACAGAAAGTCATAGTCAATTTGAATTCATCTGAGTTAAGGAATGTTCCGACAGGAGTTCCACAGGGATCTATCTTAGGTCCTCTGCTGTTCTGCATGTTTATTAATGATATTGTGCACTGTTGTGAAAATGTCTCTATTCATCTTTATGCAGATGATGCCCAAATTTACATGTCGAGGCGTGTTGGACTATCTGAAGATTTAGTCTCCAGAATTAACGACGATCTGCTCATAATTTCAAGGTGGGCTCTCTCAAACAAACTCAGTCTCAATGCGGCTAAAACTAAGGCGGTTGCAATTTCTCATAAAGATATGGATCTTGGGCACCTCCCACCACTCATGCTCTTAAACACTGTTATGCTATGTTCTCACTATAGGGGTTAAGTTCTTAACCCGATACTTTAACTCAAAGCGTTCATATCAGCTTCGGGCGAGTTAAGGTTTACTAACGTCATATGACCCAGCCGAAAAGTTCACTACTTCTGCACTACTTCCGAAGTGGTGACAATTCATACTGCGGCTACTCGCATTACTAACCCGAACTATTAATGCAGTTTGTTGGGAGATGGCCGCTGTTTGCATTACATGCATGCGATTATGTCCGGCTTGGGAGTTTGAAATCTAAAAATCGCGCAAGGTGTATCATGGAGAAATTGTAAATAAAATTCGAATTTACTTTATTAGAAATGTTTAAAGAAGCTGAAAAAGCCAAAGGAATATTGGAAGCAACAATATCAGAAGAGCATTGCAATATCTGCAGGACCAAAAAAAGATTAATGGAGCTAATAGTGAAAGCAGCATCACAAAACGTTCCACGGCCTGTGATCAAAATTTACATATCCAAATACGTGAATCCTTCCCCACTCATTTTCGGCACGTGAAAGCTTCCTGCCAGTGTCGTATTAAATTTTTACCCGGTTTTTGTACTCGGTGTTAGCAAATGTAACTGAAATTTTGAAATGCAACTCTGCGCTAACCTCAGAGTTAAATGTTAACCCGGGGTTTATTTCCGGGTTAGATGACTTTTTTATATGTGTTTTGACATTTTAAACCCTGGGTTTCGCCGATAACCCTAACCCGGCCTAGTGAGAACATAGCATTATGAAACTTGAAAAAACTGTTTCCAGTCTTGGTTTCATTATCAACAATAAATTAACCTGTGTCGATGAGGTCAATCGTTTGATAAATAAGGCTAATTATGTTATTCAAAAACTGTGGCACACGTCCACGTTAATCCCCTGCGAGAGTAAAATGAAATTGGTTCGCAGTCTGATTGTACCAATGATAACATATGTTTCTATAGTATATGGTGACATGGATTCGGCATCTCTCCAGAAAGTACAGCTATTGTTAAACAATGCCGCTCGTTTTATCGTCTCGAGAAGAAAATATGACCACATCTCTACTTTCTCAACTCAGATCTTAAAATGCAGCCTTCTGACGTATTTCATAACCCGTAGGATCTTATTTTTGCACAATCTGATTCAAGATAGAACCCCCCAGTATCTTTACAGAAATTTAACCTTCTCTTCATCTAATCGCACTCGTAGTCTATTAGTTCCACAATATAAGTATCTTTCCACATCGCGAATGTTCTTTGTAAGTGCGGTTAAACACTGGAATAAATTACCAAATCATATCAAAACCGTAACTAATACTAGGTGCTTCAAATTGGCAATGTATAGTTTCTTGTCTGGTAGTAGTAATAATTAGTAAAAATAAGTAATAATTAGACATAATTTTAGTATAATGTTAGTTTATAACTATTACCATTTAAACATGTGCACTTGAATGGACTATAAAAGACTTCAAGTCTTAAGTGTCTTTACTATAGCAATAAATTGAATTGAATTGAATTGAATAGTAATTTGTGAATTTTTCAACGAAATCTTTGAATCAAACGCTATTTTTAAATTTTCTCGCACGTCTGAGACGGTAGATTTTCTGAAAACGAGGTATTGTCAATTCGGTTGATGTTTTTATAACCTGGGGGGTTCTATGTTAGCTTTGTGTACAGATGTAGTTTTAATACTACAACGATTAAAACTTTTTCAAGCAACCTTTGTCGAAGCAACCCTAACAGTCTTTGCTGTTCGACCTACGAATTGAGTTTAACTACAACGGTAAATAATAACCAGACGTTTAAAAGCAGAAAAGGCTCTGTTTTTAACTGGTTTCGTATTTTCTTACGTCATCCTGCAAAAATCCTAAAGGATCAGTCTTGTTAAAAGTTTTGAGCCTTGGTTCGTTATCCAACTTAAAGTCAGTCGAACACCGGCTGCGCCAATGTTTAAGTATTTTCCGAAGTATTCTCAATTGAATACATTAGTGGGACTCATGCAGGGTCGCAAATAGCCTTCGTAAATTTTGCGATCGCAAATTTTCCGACGCTTCATGAGCGACCCTTCGAAAGCGCTTCGCAAAATCTTGTTTAAATCAGCTGTTTGTTGAGATATGGCTCTCTCACATCGTAAAACATGCCTGACGGCAAGGTTGAATTATTGGCCATTGAATTATGATATAATGAAAAACTATTCTTAATTTGATAAATTTGATTTTTTTTCGATAAATTAAAGTTTATTTATGTTAAAACTGTTTCCTTCTTCGACAAATGAAGGCTTAAACCTTTTTTTACATTATGTCCTAGGCTTGTCAAACGCGATGGGCCGTGTATGCCCGCCCAGATTATTATGCGAAATAACTAACGACGTTTTGCGAAGCGAAAACCAATGGGAAAGTTTGTCACGCTTCGTAAAATTTCTTTCATACAAATTTTGACAGTTCATTTCCCATTTCGCAAAGTTTCCCATTTCGCAAAATTTGCGACCCTGCATGAGTCCCACTATTGTCTTAATAATTTAGTGTGAATTGTGTGCGAAAAGACATTTTAGGATTATTTTCAATCGTTTATTAAGTTACGTCCTTATTATTTTTTCACAATTTATAACCTTAATACAAATAACTCCTAGCAACTACTCTATTAACTTCCTTAAATTCCTACATTTTGAAAAACTAAGATCCTTGCTCTAATCACCGTTGCCACTGGTGAGTACGTGCGCTTAGATTTGAGACCTCGCAAGCTGTTAAACACAAAAGGCTGCTTCCGGCTTCTCGTTCATCACCTTGTATTGGAAGAAAGCATTGACTTCGTAGTTTTCGATTTCCCCTTGATGCTCTTTGGCCTTTGCATAATTTCAGGTCGCACTTCTTAAAGGCTTTCTGCTTTATTCAGCTATTTTACAATCACTCCGGAACAGGTGTCTCACAACCTCGGCTTTCCGCCTAAGTCAGCTATTTCTTCATCACTCCGGAACAGGTGTCTCACTTCTTGTTCGTGGTGTCTTTCCTTGTCTTCGCAAATTCACTTACTAGGTGTTATTGTTTTGTTAAACTGCTTGCTTTTTTGGTGACCATATAGAATTATGCTAAATGCTCGTGAGTCGAGTGTTGACTCACAACAGAGTTTAAACTTTATGCCAAACAAAGAGTGCCTGAACTTTTTGGTGGACAAGTAAGCTGCTTTCACGTCCATTTTATTGTGTTGCTTCTTCTCTCTTTCCGATGCCTTTCTGCTCTATTAAGTTACTGGATGGACTTTTCTTTCGAATGTTTGCAGTAGTACTGCTGCGGAACTATGTTTTTATGCGTCAGTATCAAGGGCATAGCGAGAGAAAGAGTGCTTTGGTAGCACTTATATTTGCCAGAGTGGCATACTTAGCAATAATAAGACATTTACCGAAAAAAAATTTGGGGAGGCAAGAATAAGTTTAAAGAGTTTTGGACCAAAAACCCAAAAAATTCGAAAAAAAAAGATTTTTAATTATTCAGTGTTCAATTCTTAAATTAACAAATTCAAAATGTTCATTCTTAGCCCAAAGTTTAAAGGCTAAAATCTTTTTTAGTGGGTGAACCTTAAAAAGTTATCACTTTTTATCGCGCAACCGAATAGACTTAAGGTCGTAAACTTAATACAATTAACAAAATTTTTAAAAACTTATAACATTGTCTAATTTTTACAATGCCTCTATATAAATTAATAATGGGTTAAGCCACCTTTATGTGATATGACTTCATAAATTCTGTCAGGAATTGAATCACAAAGGGACTTTAGATAGTCCAACGATATCTCGCTCCAGGCGCTCATAACAGCAGATTTTAAAATTTCAGCACTCTCAAATTGTCTCCCTGATTGATATACTTTTCGCGTCAACCATCTCTACGTGTTCTCAATAATGCTGAGGTCGGGAGAGTAAGGAGGCCACTCCGTTAGGCTTACATTTTGCTCACTTATCCATTTCTTTACCACACGAGCGGTTTGGATTGGAGAATTATCCTGTTGAAACGTCCAAGATAATGGTCCGAAATGGTGAGAAAAATGAGGGAATGCACTTTTGAAAAACTCTTTATATTTAACTGCATTTGTTCTGAATGAAACGAACTTAATGTCAAATAATCCATAATATGAAATGGCGCCCCACACCATTATATCCCCGCAAGGCTATGGTTACGGGTTAAATAGTGCTCTTCTTTGTTATATCATGGAAATAATAGTTGAATCCATCTGTTTCATCTAAATTAAAGCGTTTTTCATGAGAAAAAAAAAACGATTTGTTGCCATTCCGAAGTCCATGCTATGTGCTTTCGAGCAAACCGACAGCGAGCTTGCTTACGAATGTCGCTAAGCGGTGGATTTTTTTATATTTTTAATCCCTTCAAATGTTTGGCTTTCCGGATTACCCGTCGTACGGTAGCTGTACTTGCATTTACTCCCAAGTGTTGTCGTATTTTTGTTTCAGAAAACTTTGAGTTTGAAGCTTCTTGGAGAATTCGGCGCTCTAGTTGCGCTTAATCTAGTAGAAAGTCTTTATTCTAATGTTAGTGCTTTACCCGCGACCCATTTTGGGTTATTTCTCTCTAAAATTTTTATAGCAGACAATATGCAACTGGTTACTTTTACAGCTCATCAAAAACTTAAAGCACAAGCTCTGAGTCTAATTTGTTGATCTCCAAAAAAGCGCGTTTTTGCAACATAGACAAAGCAAAATAGCAATTTATAATAACTGTAAATTTTCTACATCCTTATGTTATTGCTAACTTTTGTGTTTCGCGCTTCGCTGTAAAAAAAAATTGTTGTTGTGTTGGGTTCACGCAGACTGGGATTTTTCCACTTTTCCGTGTTACAACGTTGACTTTGCTTGCATATTCGAACTAGCGGCGACATGATTTACAAGATCCTTGCAAAATTAGTTTATATTTTAATTTCACTTTTGCAACAAATATTTTTTTTACCTTAAACATCACTCTAAATAAGTATTATACTGGTTTGAAATGTCTTTACTTCCTTACAAATCAACTACAAAAAAACCGGCCTCTAAATGTACTTCCCTCTTTGAGGATGAAAAAGGAGCCACATTATTATTATTATTTTTATCCAGCTTCACTAGCACCCATTGCCCTGAAAGAAAATGATTCTGACTTCGCAGTTGGCGCCATTGTTGAACAATTGGTCGATAAATACTAACAACCTTTAGCTTTTATTTCGAAAAAGTTAAGTCCAGCTCAAACAAAATATAGTAAACATGATCGCGAACTACTAGCTGCATATCTGTTTATTAAGCATTGCAGCTTAATTCTAGAAGGACGATCATTTATTCAATTTACATATCACAAATGGTTTTTTTTGCATTGAAAAAAAAAAAAAAAACCAAAAACCTAACCTAAAGACATTTTAGGTACCTCAATTGACAACTGACTTACGACACATTTTTGGTCATGACAGTTTCGTAGCCGACGTACTGTCAAGAATATCAGAAATGTCTACTTTCAGTTATCAGGTGCTATCGAATTTGCAAGAAGAAGATGGTGAATAAAAGGTTTTATTGGAATCGAACTCGAACCTTACTCTTAAACCAATGCAAATATCCAATTCTCAAACCACCATTTATTATGATGTCTCTACAAGCAAAGTTCGTCTATACATTTCACCTCCGCTTAGAAGGATCATCTTCAATCAGATTCACATTCTGTCACATTCAAGTTATAAAGTCACTCGAAAGCTCATATCAGAACGTTTTTTTTTCGCCCTTTAAGAATCGCGACATCGCTCAATGGACAAAATCTTGTTTCAATTTTCAATTATAAGAACATCACGTCCCAAAAAAAACCCCGTTTGGATAATTTCAGCTTCCTTAACGGAGATTTTCTGACATCCACATCGATATCGTAGAAACTTTACCACAATCTGGAGGATTTCATACCTATGGAAGACATTGCAGCTTGAATAGTCTCAACGAAATTTTACGATTGTAAAAAAATTGCTAAACCGCGCATCAATTTAAGGGAGACTCGAAGAGATAAGAAATCACTGAGAATAAAATTGAGCTGCAAGCCATCATAGTTATCACCTTAACAAAATTATAAGAAAATGATAGGAGCAAATTAAGAGAATTAAGACAACTAGTTCAGATTAAGAGAAAAGTTGAAAGAGTAGAAACATTACAATAAGAAGTTGCGCAGGTCATCATCACAATGAGTAGGAATTGGTTTATCGCCTTTGCTACGTCAAACAAGAACCGTCCCATTAATCGAAAATGCACTTTTTTTCTTTTTAAAGCTTAATAGATTTTTGCAACAGCTTACGATTCTCAACCGGTGGGCCCTCAAAAACAAAAAAGTGATTATCGGAATCAGGCGCGTATCCAGGGGTGCTTTTGGGGGTCCAATCCTGCCCCATTAAATAATTTTACATTGCATGAACAAAAAAAAAACTTTTTTTGAACTGAATTTTATTATGAACTCAATGTAAATTTTTTTATATGTGCAATTAAATAAATTAAAATTTAAAAATTTGTTATTTCTTGAAATTCACGTTTAATAAAATTACATAGACGCATCGAGTGCTTTAGTACAGTGGTGCTCATACCGTGGTACGCGGTACCGCGGTACATAGTACAATTTACTATTTCTTACATGTCGGAATGTCTGGAAGCACTTCAGATATTCTGTTTACATTTAATGCTAGAGCTGTAAAGCTATCGATGATTCTACAGATAGTATAATTATCTGCGACTGTTTTAGCTGGAGTGCCCTATTGATAGGATTTTTATAAGTTAAAAGCGAAAAATGAACCTACGAAACTGTTTTAAATATTTAAATTTTGAGATATAAGCAAATAGTTAAAAACTTTAATTTCAGATTTTTACTTCCAACTCATAAGATACTATCGACGGTGTATCGACAGTCGCGCTATCGATAGGTCTACAGCTGTACTAATGCAGAGTCTGACAGTTACAGAAAGTGTTGTCGATAGGACCTTTCAAGAATAATGGGGCCAGAATATAAAAAAAGGAGGCAAGATAAAATTCAATTCAGTTCTAAAACCGCGGGTATTTGCCACGCGGTATGCATAAAACGCGAATCCTGTATATGTTCTTAAAAAATACATATAAAATTATAAAATCCCTTTGGGATCGAGGGAAGTTCCCTGCGAATTAGCAACACTAATTTTTTAGTGGTACATGGTGGTAAATCGGACCACTGCTTTAGTGGATCCCAAAACACTTGTTTGAGACATTTTACACTAGTCAATAGTTGACCAGTACATTTCATCATACTTTCTGAGAGAGCTCTATCCGAAAATTATAGAAAATTTGAGATTTTTGTGGGTTCACTTGTTCAGTATACCGTTTCGTGCCTCTTCGTACGTGAAAATACGTAAAAATAATAATTTTAGGACGATTATTAACTAGTGTAAAATGCTTTACTTTGTGAAACCAAGAAACGTTAAATGTTTCGATAACTGATCTGTGCCCGTACTGCATAAGACTATCCAATTTGTTGAACACTGTATAAAAATTGGGCAAATTTGGACAGTTTAAGGCAATTTCATGTACACGAACAGACCAATTATTAAATAAAGTTTTACTCCCTAGCTGAGGCTTTTTACAATAGTCAATTATCCCGACAGCAAACCGGCCAACTGCTTTTATTGGCAGCCTAAAATACTGCAATAAAAGCTTATATCCATGAATATAGTTCCTTTTAAATGACTGCTCAACCCTTCCAACTTCGGTCGCATCAAGTGAGCGGTCATTTTCATCCTTGAGAAGATTAAAAACATATCTTCAAAACAAAACGGGCAAAACGCGATTAAATGGACTTGCGCTTTTAAACGTTCAACGAGACATTGAAACAACGTGCGACAAGGTCCTCGATTCTATGTGTTCTTCTTCAAGAAAAACTAATATACACTTTAAATATTTTTTTAATTTCCCCGAATTATTTTTCGGGATACGCCCCTGGTCGGAACCAATGCCAGCCGAGCGTAGTGAGACACCTTTACTTTCACTTCGACGATAAACAGAAAGGACTTTGAGTGTGTTATTGAGATCATACGGTGAGAAGAATTTGCAGATCACAAAAACTTTTCTAGCATCGAATTTGATACTACTGCTTTCTATCAACAAGCAAATGGATTGGTTGAAAGATTCAATCGGACACTTTAATCTGCCTTGTCCTGCCAACAAAACACTAAATGGACCAAATCAATACCAACTGTATTATAAGTCTTCGTTCTGCATTTAAATACCATCTCAACACATATAGTGCAGATGTGGTTTATGGCGAACCACTTCACCTACCAGGAGAATTATTTGATTCAGAAAAAGCTTCAAATTCAACATTCGGGGTTTTAACTAATCTTAAATATACAATTTCCAACTTGCAACCGAAGTCACCCTCGCATCACTCTTATACTACACTTTTCGTTAATAAGGACCTAAGGAGGAGCTAACGTGTATCACTCCGAAACGATCGAACAAGAAATCCTTTATAATCAAAATATTTTGGACAATACGCTGTGGTAAAACGAAACAGGAAATACTTTATTATCAAAAAAGGAATATCTGAAGAAACTGCTTCAGTGGACTGTATAATGCCTGACTACCTTGAGGTATCGTGCGAACTACCTGTAAACAAACACCAAGATGTACGTTTTGCACTGCAAGGGGAGTAGTGTGGGGAATCACTGTATTCAAGTTCTACTTATTATTTTTGCTATTTGAAAGAATCAAAGTTTTTTATTTCTTTTTTCAACATATTTTTTAGAGAGGAATGTAAAATTGGCGATTTAAAATAATCTTCAAGTTTTGATTTTTAACAAATTTTCTCTGATGGATCCAGCTGAGGATCTTTTAAATATACTCCTACACTTTTATATATATCTCGATTGATGATCCTGTTTTACTTTCTAGTTTATTAAAGGTGAAGAAGGCCTTGTCTCGGCTTAGTGCGTTTTTGTTTTAATTTTGAACGAAAGTTATGTTATCTAATATTTTCAATAAACACAATAAATACAACTAATACAATAAGTACAGTTAACACATTTGTTTGTGCAAGGACGTTGAGCTTCTCAAGTGCTGCAAATTTTCTAAAGGAATTTTTCACTTTGCTGTCTAGTGTTTGCTTCTAGTTTCGCAGTTGCCACAGATCTTTATTAACGATAGTCCCTCACGGGTAAAAATATGATTTTTTTATTGTTTTACAACCGATGGCTAAATTTGCTACGATTTCGATGATTCCTTGTTTTTTGAGTTTTTGAAACTTTTAGGTTTTTGATAAGGTGGCAGACCTCCAAACGTGCGGCAACTTCTACAAAGATTATGTATGGTATATGTTTTTAATTATGGGAGGATCTTATTTTGTGATTTAAGATTTTGTAGTGGAGACTTTTAAAATATTGCCACTCAAAATATATTTCGTCATCATAAAAGCGGGTAAAACATTACCACAATATTAGTGGTCCTCAAGAAGCTGTGGAAGTTCGAATGTGTAAATTTTCTACTAGGAAAATCTTTACTTTTGCATGAGCGACCCTGTGAAAAATGTTTGAAAAGTAGGCCAGCAGAGGCGGCCGTGTGGCCTGTAGAAGTCATACTCGTAATGAGGCCACACACATAATGAATTTATCCTGCATGGATTTTGAGCGCATTAAGGAAATGAAGCCGTATATGGGGCAAAACACGTCAAGTGTACCACCGGCAAAATTTTTTCTCCCCGATTTGGATGAAACTTGGTACAGTTGTTAAGATGTAAGAGTACGTTAAATGTGCAAAAAAAGAGTAAATTTTAATCACAGGTTGCCGAGATACAGGGTGTCAAAGTTTAGATTTTTGCTTCGAAGAACATATTTCATTGAATTACAATGGGGCTAAAATCGCCTCGCTTCAAAAATTTTTCGAATGTTTCTTAAAAAAAATTTTTTGAACTTTTCGAAAACAATACTTAAAAAATTTTTCGATAACGGTAAATGAGGAAAATTTGGCATTTTAGTTTTATTTCTTGATTTTCTAGGAGAGACGTCATATTTTTATTTTTATTTTTTAATTTTGAATTAAATCTTAGTTCTTCCCCTTTAAATTGATGCATAAATCAGAATGGGCGGACCATGATTAGTGCTCCAAATACACCTTTGAAGATGCTTACCTGGCATATTTCCCTCAATAACCACTCAGCGAGCGCATTGTCAAGCGCAATCGTTGCGTGCTGTTTTGATATGTGCACATACGAGTATAGGCATTGTTCGCTCGCTGAGTGGTTATTGAGGGAAATATGCTAGGTAAGCATCTTCAAAGGTGTATTTGGAGCACTAATCATGGTCCGCCCATTCTGATTTATGCATCAGTTTAAAGGGGAAGAACTAAGCTTTAATTCAAAATTAAAAAATAAAAATAAAAAAATTGACGTCTCTCCTAGAAAATCAAGAAATAAAACTAAAATGCCAAATTTTCCTCATTTACCGTTATCGAAAAATTTTTAAAGTATTGTTTTCGAAAAGTTCAGAAAATTTTTTTAAAGAAACATTCGAAAAATTTTTTAAGCGAGGCGATTTTAGCCCCATTGTAATTCAATGAAATATGTTCTTCGAAGCAAAAATCTAAACTTTGACACCCTGTATTTCGGCAACCTGTGACTAAAATTTACTCTCTTTTTGCACATTTAACGTACTCTTACATCTTAACAACTGTACCAAGTTTCATCCAAATCGAGGAGAAAAAATTTTGCCGGTGGTACACTTGACGTGTTTTGCCCCATATAAGAACGACAAAAATTTCCCACATTTTTTTTTTAAAAAGCATTGGCCTCAGGCATGGCTTTGGGCTTTACCGGAGGAGCGGAGTTGTCATGCCTATTGAAGTTTTGAACTCCTTTCAGCGATGAAGGATTGAAAATCGAATACATAAAATATTTTCGTTATTTCGTTCGGTTCACTTCGTGAATATGATGCGACGCGTGCCAAAATAAAAAGGTAATGTTCCCAGTTGTTCTCTCTAAACAAGTTACCTACCTTGATTTCAAGCACTATCTACCAAAGCTTATAAAAGTAATTTTAATATATATGTAATAATAAAATTTGAGAAAGGAGTTCTTACGAGGTATGGTATTAATATTCCGAGATATTGATACCATACTTCATACGCAGGTGCTAAACCTTGCCTCAGGGGTGATATATAAAGCCTGATTTCTTTATGACATCAGTCAACAAAAGAAAGTCAGAGAATATTGGTAGATATAATCCATTAGCATTACCGTGCAGGCCGAAGATATTGTAATACCACAGAGCTGAATTAACCACTATGTAGCGTATTTCAAAACAATACAGATTTAATTTAAGAGAGACGGTACTTTTTTATATTTGTTGTTGGGAAATAGTCGACCCAGTACGGTTAATTTATATAAGTTTACCACAAAACATGGCTTATACTTACTTCGTACAGGCAAATTCGTTGGGCATAGTTTCCACAGCTGTGGAAACAGTTTCTTATACGAAAGAAACTCACCACAGTGGAAACTTACCGAGTGTGCATAATATGCACACTGGCTTGAATATCCCAACTATCTTACATAAATAATGTATTATCGTTTTTATGAAATCATTTTGATACTGCTATGGGTGAATACTTGTAAAATGCGTTATATTTTGCAGGGCGTTGGATCTTATCCACAACATTTTGTTAAATTAGCAGGCGACACGTACTTGTTACACGGCAATACGCAGATACCACAGCATTTTTCCATTCCACTTAAGTTTTTTTCAGCCTCTCTCATATCAGCATTTATTTGATCCATACCCTCTTCTATTCTGTCCAATTGTTCTGCGAAAGAGAAGATCGTTGGAGGAATTGGTTAGGAAATAAACAGTAACAGTTATAAATTTAAATTGCGATTTAATAAAGCCATTCTTATAGAAAATTAAAGAGCTTTTGTATTTGCACCAAAATTTGTTTTATATGAATTTCAAATCATTTACCTAATAAATCGTTTTTGCCAAGCAGCCAATAAACCAAACTGAGATTGCATTGCAAAGTTACTTACGCTTACTCTTGCTTGTTTGGCAGTGTAAGCTTTGGAAGAACCCATATCCATAGATAGTCCTTACTGCTGCTTAAAGCGCTCTATAAAACCCTTTTACTTATGCAAATGCCTCGCGCCATTGGTGCTATCAATATCACGGGTGCAAGCGTAACAACATCACACGGATTGCTGAGCAGAGAATATCTTCTCACAGGAAGAACATTGAACGTAAAAGTTAATTTATTGTTGCGATCACGACTTTTAATCAGAAACGAGAAACCAATTATGCTTTTCTCATGAGACATAAATGATTAACTTAAATGATCTAAGCGAAATAACTTATAGTGGACTGCTAGTGAGCATAGACACAGTAAACTCAAGGCAACATCGGCACATCAGACAACGAGCATTCTCTTATATAGCGAACTTAAGGAAAAACCTGATAAAACAAACGGCGATAATACTTAGTTATTCTGAACCTTATAAAGGTGAACAATACTTAAGTTTAAAATATAAATCTCTGTCTTAGGCTTGAACCAGCTTTTGCAATGTAAGTCAGCCAAAAAGGTGTGTTTATTAACGAATCTTAATTTGCTCGTTCTATTTGAAAAACTTAAGAAAATATATGGTTCAGTCTTAAAGATTTAAACACAAAGACAGATAGACACCGCGGAGCGAATTTGTTTATCTTTGTATTGAAACGAATTAAGTGTGCCAATAAAAGTATAGATAATCTGAAACTGGACGCGATAGAACCAATCTGGAATATAGAACCTAGAAAAAGACATTATTTGAGAGCGAGTGTAATTGGAGATCTACTCTTTATACAGGATGCTATTTAAGTAAGAATTGATATAATAATTATATGCAGGAGAATTCGGCGTGGACAGCTCTTTGCAAAAAATTTAAAAATAAAAATAAAAAAAATTTTGGAAATTAAGCCACAAAAAAGCGGCACCCAAATTTCAAAATATGGGGTCTACGATCCTCAAATTCGAAATGTATGAAATGTTCGTAAAAAAGAAACGGCCAGATTTTTGTCAATTTGTCTAGGACAAGGATTTTTCTAGGAATTTTCGGTCCACCAGTTCGCTGACCGTGTTCAAATGTTAGTTCTCTTGCTTCCTAGATACCTATTTTGTGAGATTTTCTGCTCAAGGAGTAGTCAACTTAAGTTAAATGGGCGCTTTGGACCGTCAAGCTGTAAAAAATTGGCCAGTGCAATATCTATTTGAGTTTTCGTACAAACGTTATATAAAAGAACAAAAATTTTTTTCGTCAACTCTACCAGTAATCTAGGTGGGCACAATTTTCAACAGGGGTATATGTATTTACAACTTGTGGTGTCTTGTTTTCTTGCAGACAACTCAACCAGAAATTTTGGTGCAAATTCATTGGACACTATTTTATTAGAGCTCTCAAAATAGTTAAGACAATATGGCACTCATCTTCTAGTGCTTTAGGGCTCTCTTAGTTGAGGATTGTAAATTATTGAAATTTAACATGAAAATTTATGACAATTTCATACATATTTATGAAGAATATGCTGTATTTTGACTCTTCTTTCATATAAATTAAAGATTTTTTGAAACGATCGAACAATAATGGGGCTACGACTGAAAAATATTGACAAAAATTCGCAAAACCTTTCCTAGCGGATATTTAAAAAACGCGAGCTTACTTTCAAATTTTAAGCATATATGTATTTAGGTTCAGCGAAACACATACTACAACAAAAAAATGGTTTCAAGTCAAAAGCACGCAAAAAGTTCGATTTTGTTGTGTAGTGTTATTATCTCCTCTTCATCTTTCATTGTTTGATGTTGAGAAATTCGCGAATTAATTGCAGCATCAATTTTGCCCCTATGTCTATATCGCTAAGACCTTATTTTATTTTGGATTTTAATCTTTATTTTAGGTTCATTAGATTTTTCATCTTCGTCTTTATCATTATCCGAGGACAACGGAGAAAAATAAACTTCACCTTCCATTGCAGCACACGGGGTGCCTGAACCACTTTTAAATCGAAGGTCGAGAAGATTCCGATTTTCTTACAGGATTTCATTAAGAGTCACTTGAATAACAATATTCTGCAATCGTAAACTCAAAACAGGTAGCACCTTTTTAGAAACCTGAAGTTAAAGTTTTTCTCAGTGTACGAATTATACCTTTTCTTCCTTTATCAAATTATTTTTAAACTTTACCATATATAATATAACAGGTTGGCTGATAAGTCCCCGGTATAACAAATAAAAACACATTTTTTTGTCAAAATTCGTTTTTATTATTCAACATAGTTCCCTTCAAGAGCGATACAACGATTATAACGACCTTCCAATTTTTTGATACCATTTTGGTAGTACTCCTTCGGTTTTGCCTCAAAATGGGCCTCAGTTTCGGCGATCACCTCTTCATTGCAGCCAAATTTTTTCCCTGCGAGCATCCTTTTGAGGTCTCAGAACAAGAAAAAGTCGCTGGAGGCCAGATCTGGAGAATACGGTGGGTGGGGAAGCAATTCGAAGCCTTATTCACGAATTTTTGCCATCGTTCTCAATGACTTGTGGCACGGTGCGTTGTCTTGGTGGAACAACACTTTTTTCTTCTTCATATGGGGCCGTTTTGCCGCGATTTCGAACTTCACACGCTCCAATAACGACATATAATAGTCACTGTTGATGGTTTTTCCCTTCTCAAGATAATCGATAAAAATTATTCCATGCCCATCCCAAAAAACAGAGGCCATTACTTTGCCAGCGGACTTTTGAGTCTTTCCACGCTTCGGAGACGGTTCACCGATCGCTGTCCACTCAGCCGACTGTCGATTGGACTCAGGAGTGTAGTGATAGAGCCATGTTTCATCCATTGTCACATATCGACGCAAAAACTCGGGTGTATTGCGAGTTAACAGCTGCAAACACCGCTCAGAATCATCAACACGTTGTTGTTTTTGGTCAAATCTGAGCTCGCGCGGCACCCATTTTGCACAGAGCTTTTTCATATCCAAATATTGATGAATGATATGACCAACACGTTCCTTTGATATCTTTAAGGCCTCTGCTATCTCGATCAACTTCATTTTACGGTCATTCAAAATCATTTTGTGATTTTTTTTGATGTTTTCGTCGGTAACCACCTCTTTTGGGCGTCCACTGCGTTCACCGTCCTCCGTGCTCATTTCACCACGCTTCAATTTTGCATACCAATCAATTATTGTTGATTTTCCTGGAGCAGAGTCCGGAAACTCATTATCAAGCCAAGTTTTTGCTTCCACTGTATTTTTTCCCTTCAGAAAACAGTATTTTATCAAAACACGAAATTCCTTTTTTTCCATTTTTTTCACAATAACAAAAGTTGCTTCACAAAAGACGCTCTATCTCACAAACTAATTGACTTACAGACGTCAAATTTTGACACGAATCATTTGAAGGTTGCCACTATATAAAAATAATATGCATTTAATACTAGCGACGCCATCTATGTGTCAGACCGGGGACTTATCAGCCAACCTGTTAATTATACCCAGCGTAAGCGGGGTATATTAGTTTTGTGCAAATCTTGTAACAGGGAGAATTAAGCTCCGGAGATATAGAAAAATATATATAGAAATGATCAGGATCAAAAACTGAATCGATTTAGACATGTCCGTCTGTCCGTCTGTCCGTCTGTCCGTCCGTCCGTCCGTCCGTCTGTCCGTCTGTCCGTCTGTCCGTCTGTCCGTCCGTCCGTGGTCGGATCTCCTCCGAAACGGCTGGACCAATGAAGTCGAAATTTGGCACACATGTATATCGGGGTCCGAGTATGATTCTAAGTAAAAATGGGAGACATCCGCCCACTGCCACGCCCACAAATAAATTTATTGTGTTTTCAATAAAATGCTTGTAACTTGCGAACCACTCAACACATTCCAGTGATATTTGGTGTACTGGTAAACTACGAAAAGGGACATATCCTGGCAAATATTGGACGCCGCCCTCCTCGAGCCATGCCCACAAATAAGCCCAAAAATAAGGGCTTATCGTAACTTCTGAAGTAAAAGGCGTAGAAGCTTCAAATTCGCAGCATAGGTTGACCAAAGCAAACGAAAGGTGTAGGAAAAAAAATTTATGTAGCCCGCCCACTGCCACGCCCACAAATAGAGAAGCAAAACATAGTGCGCTCATAATGTCGGAACGCTGGGTATTTCAAAGTCGGGCTTGACCGACTTTAGCTTTCTTACTTGTTTTTCTGTTAATTTGGTATTTTTCCCTGACATTTGATCTTTAAAATGATGTATAATATGTTACAGAAAGTTTGAGTTTGTTAAACAATTGTGAAATATAATCGCTAAAGTCAAATGTCATAAAAATGAATGATGGCTATCGTAACATTTGTTTTTAACCACTCACGAACTTTTACGACGTAATATTTTTCCTTTTTCATCCACAAATTCCCAAAAGAAGATAGGGTATTACGTCAACGAATCAAATAAAACTTTTTAGAAATGCTTCTCACTGAAAGCTACGCACACTTATATAGCCGAGATATACGTATACGACGAGCGTGACGTTACAACATATACAAAATCATTTTGAACCTTAAACTTCAAAAACTAGTATTTAACTTAGCCGTATTAATTATAAAAACCAATATATTCTTGAATTTTACCAAGTAGTAGAAAAAGAACTTTTTTAGAACTATAAGAAGAAAAAAGCTCAATTTACATTGCAAAATATTCATGGTTCTACATGCCAGTTACTGCTCATAAGATTCTGGTTAATGGTTGCCATAAAGTTAAATATTTCAATACACCTATTGTGTTTTTGGCTGAAAATGAAAGTTTGGTAAAATTCGATTTTTTCCAATTGGACTAGAGTATTTTTGATCGTTATTAAGAAATTTTTTGGTATAATTTATATGTTGTTAATTTGAATTGCTCTTTAAGGACTACTGAATTTCGTTGAGAGCAACAGAAATTTGGGCATTTAAAAGAATTTTGGCCCCTACACTGCGATGAGTTTGAAAGGATTCAACTTATGTAAGACTTGATAAAAGAAACAACCGGATTGATCTGTGTTCAGACCGCAACTGAAGTCACGCTTTATTTCATAGTTTTCGAAGACTTTAAGTTTATTTAACTAAAGAGAGGAAATTGTCTTTGACACCTAGCACCTTCTTCTACTGTTTACATATTATTCTTTAAACAAAATGCTAAGAGCGATGGCCACAGAAACGAGCCGTTGACAAGAAGAATTAAAACGGTAAATGCGTTTCATGCTTCGTCAGCATATTTTTGCACTTAAAGCTTTGCTTACAATTTGAGCTACTGTAAGGCATCGTCTCTGCGGCCACTACAATTTCCTCTTTTCGAAATGATCCCGTCAGTAATATACCTTCGACAGGATCATTTGCTTTTTGTTCGAGCCTCAATATCACATTAATATTATTAATCAATCAACAAAAGGAATTTGAAGTTTTAGCTCTATTTACGTTTTAAAAGGAAAAGTTTTATTATTAATTCCATTTTTTTTTTTGTGTATTGATATTGATATTGTTGTATATAAAGTAAAATATTGAGAGGTGTAAATGTAACTAATCCTCCAACTATTTTAGCCTAAACGAAGCCTGTCCTTGTGGACTTTCTGTTCTATTTTATTCTGTTCTATTTGTATTGAAAAATTATTATTTCTACCTATTTCTACTACTTTATATGGTCCTTGGTATAGGTTTTCTAATTTATGCCCAGTAGGGTTGTCTATGTATACATAATCATTCACTTGAATATTTTTTGCATTTTTGTGACAGTCATAAGAGCGGTTTTGGTTCAATTTCCTTTTCTTAAGAACCACGTTTGGATGCTTATGTGCCGTTTGCAACCAAAATTTTATCTCTTTGGCATATGCCTCTACGTTATAGCATGGGTCTACGCTGTTTTCAGAGAGAATATCTGATTCTGGTGGCATTTTGCCGTAAACCAATTCGAATGGGCAATATCCATGTGTTGTAGACGGTGCTTCATTATAACAATAAGCGAAGTATATCACCCATTTGTCCGAATCATGTTTTTGTGAGATATACGATCTCATATACTCGGTGAGTGTGCGATGGGATCTTTCCAGAGTACCAAGTGTTCGGTGGTGGTGCGGTTGAGGTTTTTAATTCAAGCTGCAACAACGCACACAACTCCTTTAGCAACTCGTTATTAAATTCAGTACCCATATCCGTCAACAATGTTTTCATTGGACCGTAGACCAAAACAAAATTATCAAATATACAGCGGGCTACGGTTTTAACTTGTTTTCTCTTCAATGGCACAGTTACCAAGTATTTGGTTAAGTCGCATATCATTGTGAGAGCATATTCATTATCATTTATTGACCTGGGGAGTCAAACGCTTTTGTGGGTGTATTGGCTATAACCTACGTTTTATTTGGGATTTATTCCTTTTAAAATCTACGCAATGTTTTACAAAATTTCTTACTAGCTTTGACATATTCTTTCAAAAGTAGAACTGTGTCAGTTTTTTTAACGTTCTAGTTTTTCCTGCATGACCTCCATGTATGGGATCGTTATGAAATGTTTCGAGCAACTTCAGCTTTTCTTCTTCTGCGTTTATATAGATTATTCGAGGAGTAATCGCGATTTTTATACTTGAATTGGGTCCATTCAATATTTAATTTACGCGCGTTTAAAATAAATCAATGCTCTGAGAATAGTTTACCTAAGTTAACCTTCCCACTAACGATATATTCATCTGCGTTCATTGTTTGAATAATTTGCTTTCCTGTTTTAAAAATTGCTCTAGGACAATTTCGGAATAGCTCGAACTGTAAATTTATAAACGTTGCTTCTTCTGCAGGATAAACTGTTTCAAAGCAGTGAATTTTATCCGTAATATTGTCTTGGACTTTGCTTAAATTTTTATTTTTAGAAACATTCGAATTAACGCTTTTTGTTTTAGATCTATTAGTAAGTTTGTTAACCGCATGTGTTATTTCGGCTATGTCCTTAAATTCAATTCTAGACAAGGCATCTGCACCTATGTTTTCTTTTCCCTTTATATGCTTAATGGTAAAATCGTATTCTTCAAAATCAATGCGTAAGCGTGTCAGCCTAGATGAGAGGTTTTTGAGGGAATATTGATAGGTGAACGGTTTGTGGTCGGTTTTGACCAAAAATTTCCTACTGTACACGTATGTGCGGAAATAATTTATAGCCCATTGTATAGCACTAACTTCTTGTTCTATTGGAGCTTTATTTGATTCGCCCTTAGTTAATGCTCAGGAAGTATAGGATATAGGCATTTGAATTCCATTATGCTCCTGACTCAATATTGCTCCACAAGCCAGTTTACTGGCATCTGTGGTGATGCAAAATGTTTTTTCAAAATCCGGGTATTTGAGTATTTTTGGATTTAAAAGAGAATTTCTGAGGTAATTGAATGCAGCTTCGAACTCAGTGGTCCATATGAACTAAGAATTTTTGTGAGTTAAGCGTGACAAGTGCAAAGAATGGAAAGTGAATTGGAGTATGAAATGTCTTTAGTAGTTACAAAATGCCGCAAATCTTCGCGTCTCGTCAGAATTAGCTGGCTTTGGATAGTTCTGTATTATCCTGAGTTTATTGAGGTCAGGTTTAACACCGTCTTTAGTGCATTTGTGGCCCAGATAAGTTTTCCGGGGATAAAGAACATACACTTTTCCAGGTTAAACTTGAAATTTGTTTTTTTTTACAAGTTTCAAAAACTTTGCGATGGTTTTTCATCATGTGGTTCTCTGAACATCCCGTCACAATTAAGTCAGCTATCTACACAGCTAGTGTTATATGTTTCTGATCCGGAAAAAACAAGCGCCATCATTCTTTGGAACGAGTTCGGCGCCCCTTTTAGGCCATATGGGAGTCTAGTAGAACGAAACGATCCTCCATCTGTAGGAAAGGAAGAAATATCGTGCGATTTCTCATCCAATTCGATTTTGTGGAAACCCGACACAAGATTAAAACAATATTTTTTATTGATCGGACGGTAGTCCACGACAAGATGCCAACGTTTTTCGTTCCTATTAGGGAGAGCCTTTTTTGGCAAAAGTTATATTAGGCTATTGTATTCTGATATGTAGGGCTCAATAATACCATCTCTGTTAAGTTTTTCTACCTTTCTGTTTATTTCCGGCTTTTGTGAGTGGGGTGCTCTATAATTTTTGATATAAAATGGGGTGTTGTCTGATAGTTGAAGTTGTTGCTTATAGAAGTTATTGGCTATTATTTTATCTGTTTCCAGCGCGAAAATGCCTATAAATTCTGTACATAACTTAGTCAAATTATCCTGTACAAATTGTGGGAAAATTTTGCTTTAATTTTTATAAAATTTCATTTTTTCGGGAACTATGGTCGCAACGGTTAGCAGTTTCGTAATTTGATAACTTTTCCGATATTGTGCATGGGTTTGTAAGAATTTGATTTTCATTGGTATTGTTCATTATACGGACAAAAGGCCTGTTTTTTTAAACAAAATTCTTGGCTACGAATATCCTTCCGCTACTATTTGGTTAGGTATCAGTGCAAATTCTTCTTTTAGATCAATCAATATTTGCCTGATAACCTCTGAGTGAGCTGGCAATGCCAAGAGGTTGGGAGATGGCGAATTGGAAAGCTTCACGGTTATATGCTGATCAATGTTCTCTGGCCTTATTGTGAGCTGAAGAGTTTGTTTGTTTGAACGCGTTTATCTCAGGAACTACTAGTTCGAATTGAAAAATTTTTTGTGTTGGATAGTGCATTTATCAAGGAAGGCTTTAGGCTATATAACGTCAAAAGGGGGTTCAAAAGTTATATGAGCACTTTTTTGTGTGTAGGTATATCGTATTCAAACTTTAGGAATTCGATCCTCTCTAAAAGTGATTGGATGTGTATTTCATTTAATTTTTTTTTTAATCATCCCCCTTGAGGGTGAAAAGGCGGATTTGCGATTTTTTCCGAAATGGTTCATGTGGGCGCGTTTTTTAAAGGCAAGAACTATGAACTTGGTATGTAGACTCATCTGATGACGTAAAGGCGCATAAAGATTTTTTTTTGTTGCTAAAATCCCCTTCCAAAGGGGGTCAATAGGGGGTTCAAAGGTTATATGGGAAACTTTTTTGAGTGTAGATCTATCGTTTTCAAACTTTAGGAAATCGATCCTCTCTAAAATTGATTGTATTTGTGTATTTAATTAAATTTATTTATTTTTTTGAAATCGTCCCCCTTGAGGGCGAAAAGGAGGGTTTGCGATTTTTCCCGAAACGGTTCATGTGGGCGCGTTTTTTAAAAACAAGAACTGTGAAACTAGGTGTGGAGACTCATCTGATGACGTAAGGGCGCCCAAAGAATGTTTTTTTTTTTGCAAAAATCCTCTTCCAAAGGGGGTCAAAAAGGGGTTCAAAGGTTATATGATTTTGCTCAATTCATTCAACTTTATTTGCCTTTCCCTGTTTGTTTGTATGAGCTTTACACATTTTGTAACAATTTCTTATTCACATTTCTACAACTCTTATTAACTTTACGCGGATTTTTTATTTAAGAGCAGACTACATTTTCGTTGCAATTAAGTTTTTTTATTTCCTGCGTTTTCTTCCATTTGCGTCACTATAATGCCTAGAAGAAAATCTCAACTTTCTCGCCAGACTGCCACTGCAAAGCGGATGCGACATTTGCGCAGTAATGAGACAATGAATGAAAATATGCAAATATTGGCTACTCAACGAGCGATTAGTGCACAAAACTGTGCTAGGGAATCAAGTGCTGAACGTTCCCAAGGTTTGGGCTCACAAAATTTCCGATCTTCGGCAAACCGACAACGGGAATCAAGTGATCTACGCTCCAATCGATTACCAAAGCAAAATATGCGATCAGCAAGAAAGAGAACTCGCAGGCAACATAATTTATTGAATTCTGCGTTTGATTATGATTGCACCCTTGACTATTCTGAGCTAAATGGTATCGATATCGACAGAATGGATAAAATATGCAACTTATGCCAAGCGAAAAAATGGAAGGCTGAAGCTCCTCGACTGTGTTGTATTGGTGGCAAAGTAAATATACCTACAATTCCGGAACCAACATCACTTCTTAAAGAACTTATATCAGGTTCACATCGATCGTCAAAGCATTTCTTAAATCACTCAAGACAATATAATACACTTTTTCAGATGACTTCATTTGGTGCCCAAGAAATTCGTGAGGGAAACTTTATGCACACTTTTAAAGTCCAGGGGCAAGTTTATTGTTTGATCGGTATTCTGCTTCCAGCTGAAGATGCGCAACCCAAATTTTTGCAAATGTATTTTGTTTCCCATGCAGATGAAATATCCTTGCGCTCAAATTTAAACCCAACCTTGAAAATCGATATCATCAACGCTCTCCAAACATATCTTCACGATCATAATATTTATATTCAAAGTTTTATATATAATCTCGAAAATCGACCAACGAGTCATTTTAAACTTATTATTCATGCTGATGTTAAACCTCCTAAAGATCTTCGAGGTCGATTTTATGCACCAATAGTAGACGAAGTAGCTGTTCTTATAATAGTTGAAGACAAAGGTCCCCAAAATATTGTGTTGACTACGAGAGATGGTCCACTTCAACAAATAGATCTTATGACCCAGTTCAATATCCTTTACTGTTTATTTTTGGAAATGACGGATACTGTTTAAATATTTCACAGCAGAATACCGCTTCTAGATCTTAAAGTGTATCATGTATGCAGTTTTATTCATTTCGGCTTATAGTGAGAATAAATGACTTTAACAGCATATATTATTTCAAAGGTTTATTCAACCAATACTGTGTCGATATGGCGGAAAAATGATTTCTGAGAGGCTTGACTTCCTCAAAATAAATCAAAATAAATCAGAGAGCATAAGAGTACATTCATTTAAGAGATGCCGTTGCTAATGATGCCAATATGGACGCTTCAAATATTGGCCGGCATGTTATATTTCCGCCATCATTTACAGGATCCCCCAGATACATGGATGAAAAAAGTCAAGATGCCATGATATACGTCAGGAAGGTTGGAAGACAAGATCTCTTTGTTACATTCACATGTAACTCAGAATGGCCAGAAATAAAAATTGAGTTATTACCCGATCAAAATTCTTACGAAAGACATGATTTGGTTTGAAGAGTACATCATTTAAAACTCAAAAAAATGACAGACCTATTTACGAAGGAAAACATTTGTGGCCCATCAAAAGCCTTCGTTTACAGCGTAGAATGGCAAAAAAGAGGCTAACATCATGCGCACATTTTTTTTGTGGCTGGCTAGCAAAAAAAAACCAGATTCTATAGATGCAATAATATCGGCTGAAATACCTAACAAACAACATGATCCATTTCTTTATAATATTGTCGTTAAAAATATGATACATGGTCCTTGCGGATTTCACAATCCTGCGTCACCATGTATCAAGAAATTTAAGTACCCTAGAAATTGTATTTCTCAAACACAAAACGGGGACGACGGTTTCCCAACCTACAGGCGTAGGTCTCCAGATAATGGTGGAAACACAGCAATAATTTGTGTCAAAGGTACAGAAATATGCGCGGATAATAGGTGGGTTGTTCCCTATAATCCAGTGCTATTACGAGATTTCAATGCACACATTAACGTAGAGTTTTGCCAATCGAACAAAGCAATTAAGTACATCTGCAAGTATATTCATAACGGTTCTGCTCAAGCCGCATTTTCGTTGCAAAACACTAACGATGAAGTGACAACATATCTAGATGGTCGCTATATAGATTACTCGGAAGCGCTCCGGAGAATTTTCCCATTTCCTATTCATGAACGTTTTCCGGCAGTAGTTCATTTAGCAGTTCATATGGAAAATGGACAAAGGGTTTATTTTTCTAGTAACGAAAATTTCCCAGATCGCGTCAACAATCCTTCATCAACGACACTTACAGCGTCCTTTGATCTCTGCAACAGACAAAATTTCGCTAAGACTATTTTATACCACGAAGTACCCCAATATTATGTATGGCAAAGAAATTCGTTTTCTAGAAGAAAACAAGGGCAAGGTGTTGCAGGATATCCTAGTGTAAAAAAAGACACAACCTCAGGCCGTGTTTACAACATTCATCCAACACAACCTGAATGCTTTTACCTAAGAATGCTACTGCAACATGTACGCGGTCCAATGTCCTTTGAACATCTAAGGACTTTTAATGGTGTTATTTTCCAAGCTTATGTTATAAAGGTGCTTGCAGGGAATTAGGTTTACTGGAGGTAGATGAACATTGGCAAAATACCATGTCAGATGCTGTCATATCCGAACCACCCACAAAATTAAGAGAATTATTTACGATCATCGTCATATTTTGTCAGCCATCTGACCCTTTAGAGTTATGGAATAAATTTCGCAATCATTTATGTGAAAATATTTTAAACGCAATGCGTAATGACAATCAGGATATGACATTACCATAAAGTGATGATATATACAATGATGGACTTATCAAAATTGAAGATAAGCTTCAAAAAATTTGCGAAAAATCATTAACTGATTTTGGGCTTCCTGCATGAAAAAGGAATAATTCACAAAATGATTTGGATCCGTTAAAGGTAGCCTTGACAAAGCCGTATGATGTTAATGAATTAATTGAATTTATTACTGAAAATGAACCAAAATTAGTTAATGACCAGCTTACGGCGTACAATCGTGTTATGCACAGTGTTCCTTTCAATGAAGGAAAAACATTTTTTTGGATGCTCTAGGTGGAACCGGCAAGATTTTCATTACTTATCTGATATTATCAATAGTAAGGTCTGAGGGAAAATTGGCTTTGACAGTAGCGTCCTCAGGAATCGCTGCAATTTTATTAACTCCCTCTAACTGCTTCTTTACAGAAAGATAGCGTTTGCTCTATTCCATATAGCTCATGTCGAGGCTCTAGATAGGACTCTTAGAGATATAAGGAGCTGTGATCAAATCATGGGTGGAATTACTGTTATGTTTGCTGGCAATTTTCGACAAACTTTACGGGTTATAGTAAGAGGAACTAGAGCAGATATTGTAAAGTCTTGTCTTAGAAGCTCTCCGTTATGGAAGTTTGTTTTTACCTTAATTATGTACGAATATGAGAGCACATTTGGGAGGAGGAAGTACAAAATATCCTTCAAAGTAACTTTAAATAGGAGACGGGAAAGTACCTCCTTTTGAAAATAAAATTGAAATTGAACGCGATTTAGGAGAAAGTCACTTTTTCAGTTTTGCTTTTCTTTTTTTCAAAGTTCAGCTATGCTCAATGCCAAGATCGCCATATGATAAGTTTAAAAGCATTGAATTTATGTAAGACTTGACAAAAGAAACAACCGGATTGAGCTGTGCTCAGACGGCAACTGAAGTCACTCTCTATTTCATATATTTAAGGGACTTAGAGTTTATTTAATTAAAGAGAGGAAATTGTCTTTGACATCTAGCACTTATTTCTCCTGTTTACATATCATTCTTTAAACACAATGTTAAGTGCGGTGGTCACAAAAACGAACTGTTGACAAGGATCATTAAAACGGTAAATACGTTTGATTCTTCGTCAGCATATTTTTGCACTTAAAGCTTTGCTTACAATTTGACCTACTGTAGAGCATCGTCTCTGCGGCCACTACAACACTTAAGTTTCTTATATATTAATATTATAAATAATCAGTATTTGAGCCTTCCAAATATATTAAGACTTACTATATTTTTTTGACCTTAAATTATTGATGGATGGGTTAAAAACTTGATTTTTTACGAACTTTGAAGGGGGGTAGAGAAAAAAAATTGAATTTTTACAATGTTAGTTTTTTATGTCTAAGGATGTTCACAGTAAGGATTTTCAGGTCCCTAGGTAAAAAAAATTACGATTTTGGCATTTTGAGTTATATGGGAGGTGGGCATGGCAGTAGACGGATTTCCAAGATTTTTTGAAACTTCCTTATTTTTATTTAAATAAACGTCCATGCCTAATTTCATCGCTCAACGACCACTCCTTCTATTATTGGCCATGACATGAATGGAGACGCTACACTGTGCTGTGTGGTCTACATGACCCACTTGCCTTGGTCCAATGTGACCATTTTTTATTGCTTATATACTACCCACCTACGCAATAGTTTTCATTTTGTTTTGCTATGCGTATTCGCAGGGAAGTGCAACACGAAATATTTCCGATTTTTTTTAACACAAACTGTGTTTCAATCAAATTCTTAAGACAAATTTAATGTAATTAAAAAAAAGTGACTGACCATGGGTGCTCTCTCCAGTTCTGTTAAAAATTAAACAGAAACGAAAAACACCCTATAAAAACACTTCAAAAAATTTCTGATTCATCTCTGAAGCGTTGTTTAATGAGGTTTTTCATTTCTGGCAGAGCTAAAGGGAG
Source organism: Chlorops oryzae (assembly GCA_020466095.1). Taxonomy (NCBI): domain Eukaryota; kingdom Metazoa; phylum Arthropoda; class Insecta; order Diptera; family Chloropidae; genus Chlorops; species Chlorops oryzae. The sequence continues at coordinate 73,477,812 of CM035808.1, read as the reverse complement.
CCCTTAACCCGCATTCGTCCCTTAGATTTGAATCTAGGGTCATTTTTGACCCTACTTCAAGTATTGATATTTTGTTTTCAGTATTTTCCTTCACATATAGTGCAAAAAATCTGCTCAATTTCGGTACTGCGGAGGCGCTTACGAAGGTCCATTTTCACCAAAAATTTGACTCACTTCCAAAAAATTACACGAATTGATCTCTATACGCACTTTTCACTTGAAATCAAAACTTGCATAAATAGACTAACACAAGCTTCTTGTATGCGAAAAACTTAAAAACGTATGAAAATTATAGAATTCGCACAAAAAAAAAAAATTAAAGCTACCAAAAAGGTGGGTAGTTTTATTCGAGAATTATTCCTCTCAATTCTCATTTCAATTATGACCCTATGTAGCCATTGAGTAAATTCTGCAATAGCTACTAAAGTTCAAGTGAAAAGTTCAAAATAACAGGTTGGCTGATAAGTCCCCGGTCTGACACATAGATGGCGTCGCTAGTATTAAATGCATATTATTTTTATATAGTGGCAACCTTCAAATGATTCGACGTCTGAAAGTCAATTAGTTTGTGAGATAGAGCGTCTTTTGTGAAGCAACTTTTGTTATTGTGAAAAAAATGGAAAAAAAGGAATTTCGTGTTTTGATAAAATACTATTTTCTGAAGGGAAAAAATACAGTGGAAGGAAAAACTTGGCTTGATAATGAGTTTCCGGACTCTGCCCCAAGAAAATCAACAATAATTGATTGGTATGCAAAATTCAAGCGTGGTGAAATGAGCACGGAGGACGGTGAACGCAGTGGACACCCGAAAGAGGTGGTTACCGACGAAAACATCAAAAAAATTCACAAAATGATTTTGAATGACCGTAAAATGAAGTTGATCGAGATAGCAGAGGCCTTAAAGATATCAAAGGAACGTGTTGGTCATATCATTCATCAATATTTGGATATAAAAAAGCTCTGTGCAAAATGGGTGCCACGCGAGCTCACATTTGACCAAAAACAACAACGTGTTGATGATTCTGAGCGGTGTTTGCAGCTGTTAACTCGCAATACACCCCAGTTTTTGCATCGATATGTGACAATGGATGCAACATGGCTCCATCACTACACTCCTGAGTCCAATCGACAGTCGGCTGAGTAGACAGCGATCGGTGAACCGTCTCCGAAGCGTGGAAAGACTCAAAAGTCCGCTGGCAAAGTAATGGCCTCTGTTTTTTGGGATGGGCATGGAATAATTTTTATCGATTATCTTGAGAAGGGAAAAACCATCAACAATGACTATTATATGTCGTTATTGGAGCGTTTGAAGGTCCAAAATCGCGGCAAAACGGCCCCATATGAACAAGAAAAAAGTGTTGTTCCACCAAGACAACGCACCATGCCACCAGTCATTGAGAACGATGGCAAAAATTCATGAATTAGGCTTCGAATTGCTTCCCCACCCACCGTATTCTCCAGATCTGGCCCCCAGCGACTTTTTCTTGTTCTCAGACCTCAAAAGGATGCTCGCAGGGAAAAAATTTGGCTGCAATGAAGAGGTGATCGCCGAAACTGAGGCCTATTTTGAGGCAAAACCGAAGGAGTACTACCAAAATGGTATCAAAAAATTGGAAGGTCGTTATAATCGTTGTATCGCTCTTGAAGGGAACTATGTTGAATAATAAAAACGAGTTTTGACAAAAAAATGTGTTTTTCTTTGTAAGACCGGGGACTTATCAGCCAACCTGTTAAAAACAAGAATCAAGATTTTTAGGAGAAAAAAACTTAGTAAAGAAATCTTGGCTTAGTCGGACTCCAAACATATAAATCAATCTGATTTAAAATTTGAATAGGGTCAATTTTGACCCTAAGGACGAATGAGGGTTAAATGATAATTGTGTGTGCTAAACAAATTTCGGTTGCAAACTGTGCTTCTGTATTTTAATGTAAAATGTAGTGGAAGGTAACAATAAAAATTATTTCTTGGATGAATGAAACAAACAAAAATAAATTGTGTGTCAGAGAACTTAAAAAATTCAGTGGCATTTGAGCAAGCACGTGTGGTTTTTCGAAGTATATTTGATGAGATTCTCAAATTTTTAGATAAAAATTGTTATTCAAAAAGGCGGTTGAATTCTGTCGGAAAATGTCGACGTCGGAAAAGTTTTCAAGCATTGAGGAAAACACCTGGTTTTCCTGGGTTAGTTAAAAGAATTATTTTGTTTGAATAAATATGTGAAAAACGGCTGTTTTCCCTTAGCGCGATGACTCCAAAAGTGCCATGTTCCAGCGTGCACATAAATGGATGGCATGCAAATGTGCTCAAAAAAGTAAATAAATATGCTCGAAATTACGCTTTTGTCAATTTGCTTTTATTTACAAAAAACAATAACAACTTATATATACTTAAAAACATACCTTTTTTATTAAAAGTATATAAAACCTTCAAGTGTTTTATCAAATCGTAACGAATTTTAATTTTTAAAACTGAAAGATTTGGCCAAGAACAAAATTATTTTTTAAACTGGTTAAGAAATGACCTGTTGATTTTTTTGATGTTTTTAAATGACTTTTACATTTTATGATATGATTTTCTCCGTTCACCAAACACGAGCTTGTATAGAGAGAATAATCGCTCGACATCCATACATGTGGTAGGTGCGAATCTTAACATTGATATATCAGCTGGTGAAAGGTTTTAACGGAAGCATTCTTTGCAGGCCTTCCATTCAATATTATACGGGTACCTCTAATATTCTAAAGAGTTTGGAACCGAATATTCCGGGCAAGAAGGGCATTAAACTTATTTTTGATTTCCTTAAGTCGAAGACCGCTTAATTTAAACTACACAGTATCAATGAATTGGATACTTTGTCAAAGTTCAAAGCCTTGCGTCTTGAGTTTCGTTATTGCTTGGGCAATGTTATTAAATTTTGTTGTTATATATAATAATTATTATAATTTTATTATAATTATTATAATATTATTATAATTTTATTTAATATTATAATAATCAATTATAATTGAGGCCTTATGTCATGTAGAGCAAAAATTGCTTTTGATCTTCCAATGAAGGCAGTTTCTTCACTGTCAAAGGAGTCAATTACTGAACGCACAGAAATAAAATTGTCGCTGGTGCTTCTAACCACCTTCCGAAACGAGCAAAAATCGGTTCAGGTGGCAAAGTTAAATCAGAAAACTTTGCTTTGTATTTCAGCCGCTAGGATGGAGCCTGTTAATAAAAGATTAATACATATTGTTCAAAGCTGCTATCGCGCCGCGTAAACGCTGACTATTCCACGGCGAATACATTAATTACTCATTACTTCCCAGAAAAAAGGAGCGAACTCGGTTGTTCAAAGCGTGGAGCGACAGAGACTAGGCACTCTCTCGATAGACACGACGCAATCGACACAATTCGAAAAACCGACACTTCCGTGAAAACAACTCAAAAAAGACAAAAAAAACCGTGTGCATATTCTCGTTGAAATATAAGAACGGCAAGAAGGTGAAGTGATTTACATGTTTTTGTATATAAATAAGCTTATGAGTGAACTATTATGAACGATTAATACGGCAGAAAGCCGAAAAACCTTTTTTTTTTAAATTTTTCTAGTTTTCAAACTTCTAAACGCGAAGACGTGCCGCGTTAATTGTAATAAGCCAGCACCCAACTCCATATCCTACTGATCACCGCGAATGCATCACCTACCATCCCAGGTTTGGAACGCAGCGATCCCACTGTCCTACGAGAGCTCAAGGTACGTGCCGCTTTTTTTCCCTATTTGATTTTCCTCGACGAGGGCGAACTGTACATTTGGCGATCCCGTGCCATGAGTCTAGAGTCAGACTCTGGTGGACCCATTTTTAGAAGTAGGGTTGGAAAAAATTAGTCTACGTTCGCCACGTGTAGGGGAATTTGAGCGCCCTTCAGGTGTCATTCCCGCACTACAAAACTACAAGTGCATAATCACGCGCCAAGCTGGTGGACCGACCTTTTCCCCCTCCCTCTTCTTAGCTAGCATTCGCGCTTACCTGAATGCCAGTTCGAAGAACAAAAAGAGCAACCAAAAAGAACACATTTGGCTGCGAAAATTGAGCAACAACAACACTTAGGGACCGGCGCCAAGCCGTCTGTTTCTCGGTGCTACGTTTCGTCGCTGAGTCTAGCAGAAAGCGAGTCACTCGATCAGTGTGCGGTAGTTGTTGTTGTTGGCTGTGACCATTCGTTGCTTTGACTAAGGCAAGTCGTGCATAGTCATTTCATACACACACAGACGTGCATACTTACGTGTTTGTTGGAAGGGTTAAAGGGTTGATTGCGTTGTGCATCGAAGAGACAACCAAGCGACGAGACATACCTTACACTGGTGCGAAATCAGCTTGCTTTGGTCGATTCAAGTGGCGCCTATTTCTGCCATTGACGAAGTTTCGCTATTCGCGTTGCGTTTAACCTTTAATAAATATTTGCTACTTGTGTTTTAATTCGATTGGGGTTGCAGGTGAGGTGCTGCGAATAAAGGAGGTCTTGCTTAATTCCGATACGCTACGACCGGCATTGGTTGTTCTTATTGGTTGGATAATGCGACTTTATTTATATTTATAATTTCTTTCAAAGGATAACATTGAAGACGACAAAAATCTTTTCAATCGTTTCAGCTAGTGCGCTACAACCTGCACCGGTCGCATCGGTGTTCCTGCTGATTATTTTGCTCCCCGTTTGGTTTTATAAAATTTAAATAGAGTCGAAAATGATTGATAAACCAGTCCCCGCCAATACGCTACAGCTGATATTGGTCGCCTTGAGTATCGTGCCGAGTGACTTTCGAACTTATTCAACTTCCTAACACAACCACAGTGCAACGCAGAAATATTGCATTTTTTCTGCCACCGTTACGTCTCACTCCCGTGCTCAACGAAAGGTTGAGCAAAATAAGATCGCCAGCGGTTCTCAGTCCCGTCGCCGATTTTAATCTCACTGCGGGACACTGATCAATCAGCTCTGCGGATTCACGTTTCACACAGCAGTGGTCGCCTACTTTACGCCAATCAAATTGTAAATCCTCTCCAATATTCACCGAGCCTTATAGAAATTATTTGAGGCTCTACAACCGGCATTGGTTACCAATATCCATCAAAAATACAAATTTAAAGGATTTTAGGAAATTTATATCGCCACGCAGGAATATTAAATATTCGCTGCCACGGTTGAATATTGAACAATTAATAAATATAAATAGTCCTGTGGTGGTAAGGCAATTTCCCAGCCATTTTTTTCCCCTTTGAGGTGAATTTATTCCGTTATAATGGCGCCTCCCAGTTTTATAGAAGTTGCCGGAGATCTAGTGCAAGTATGCAGGGATCTATCCAGCGGTGATGCGGCGAATCAAACTGAATGCCTACTGAACTTTAAGATAGATGAAAGCGACTCTTATTGGTGGACTGCCAAGAACGCCTTCCAAGTGGCTCGAACAGCTGAAGGAGCGAATGCCGAAGCGAATGCCGAAGCGTTTGCCACAATCCAGTCTACCCCAACGCACTGTCGGAATACGTACCTCCAGACCAAGGCACATCCACAAGAATTAATAAAGCACATGACCATCGAGACGCTGCCACAATCCAGTACCCACGCACCACACCAAATCGATCTACAGAAACAAGATGACTATTAAAGGGTGCCCCGTGTGATGCCATGACCTGCACAAAAATTGTTCCATCTCATAAATAAGACAACAGGCCCCGCCGGGGCAATTGTGCAAGGATACCCGCTCGTTGGAACCAATTTTACGCCGGCTTGGAAGGCTCTCAAAGCGCGCTACGAAAACAAGCGCATCCTAATCGACCATCAGCTGAAAACACTGTTTGATCTGCCAGCAATTGAAGAAGAAACTAGTGAAGGAATATTGAAGATCCAAAACACCGTCAACGATTGCATTGCGATGATGAAGAGTCAAGGTGTAACTGATTTCTGGGGCGTGATCTTAGTTCATTTCTGTTCCAGCCGACTGCCAGCTACCACGATCGCCCATTGGGAGCAGTCACTTTCAACGCATCGAGAGCTGCCAACACGAGAGTCGTTGAACGCTTCGCCAGCTTCACCAAAGTTAAGGCATCCGTTGTCTCTTCTAGCCCAGTGAATCCTTCGGCCAACGTGCTCCACACCGAGGGAAAGTATAAGGTTTCTTGCGAATTATGCAAGGGCAATCATCAACTGCGACAATGTGACACGTTCCTGGGACTGACGGTCGACGACCGAATCCAATTCATCTCGACAAATAACAGATGTCTCAACTGCCTTGCTGCCAATCACTTGAAAGCCCATTGCTCCAGCACAATCCGCTGCGCGAAATGCAAGAAACTACACCACACCCTGCTCCGTTTTCCTTTTTCAAGCTCAGCCCAGAATAATTCGGTTTCATCTTTTCCGTCTAACCAGGTGTCCGGCCCGTCGACGACGAGCCAATCCGTGCAGACTTCTGCACAACAGACGAAGATGATGACCACTGTGGCAGCTAACAGTGGTGCTACTTCTAACGCAAATGCGAATGTGGCCACCAGCCAACATCAAGTGCTATTGCCGACGGACCTAGCCCATCAAAGAGATCGATTTCTGGTGCGGGCACTCTTGGATCAGGGATCACAGCGAACATTCATAACGGGACGGATTCAATTCCAACTAGATTTGCCTGCATACGCGATGACTTGTAATATGTCTGGCATGGGCGGGCAGCAAACCCAAATCGCAAAGAGGGAATGCTCACTCACGCTTGCATCGCCCCGCTCTTTCTTCGCCGAAAACATCAATGCCATCGTGCTGCCGAAACTTACAAATTGGCTACCGTCATCGAAAATATCGAATATCAATTTGAAAGATGAAAAGTCGCTCGATTTAGCTGATCCAAACTTCTTGTGCACAAAACTAAGTTTTCGGCTGGTACTTAAGTGGACCCATCGCCGATGAAACTGTCCGCTCCTTTACCACCACCGTCTCCGCCGGAGATCACCTTGAACGGATCCACCAGCTATTAAACTCATTTTGAGAACAGAAAAAAAATCCCAACCATTTGCAGCCTCTGCTGGAGGATGCGTACTGTGAGGAGCTATATGCTCAAACGACATATCGCCACAAAAAATGGCCGCTATGTCATACGTCTGCCCTTTAAAAGTGAATTTCACAATTCACTGTACGCCTAGGTGCCTCTCGATTTGGAGCGCTGACACCATACCGAAACTTAAAGCTACGACTCGCACGCCAGCCGCTCATGCGTACAATGCCATGTTGCTCGAATATCTTAAGACCGGGCATATGGAGAGATGCTCCGCATCCGAAATTTCTAAAGACAATAGCTTCTTCCCATTTTATCTTTCACATCATGCAGTGATGAAGCCTTTGAGCACGACAACAAAGGTGCGGGTCGTTTTCAACGCGTCACTAAGAAAAACGTCCACGTTATCCCTAAATGACGTTCTCCATACCGGACCGGGGCTGCAAACGAATTAAGTAATTTTATTGTTGAATTGGCGCACTTATGGCTTCGTTTTCAATGGCGATATTGAGAAGATGTACCGTCAAATTGTGGTCCACGAGGACGATCGACCGTTCCAGCGCATCGTCTTTCGAGAAACCGTCGATGCCCCCGTTCGAGACTACGAGCTGACAACGGTAACTTTCGGCGTGAATTGTGCGCCTTTTTTAGCAAAACGGACGCTCTATCAGCTAGCTATTGACGCTGAACAGGAGGCCCCGCAAGCTGCCGTGATATTACGGCAAGAAACCTACGCTGACGACGTACTGGCTGGAACACAATCACTGTAGGACGCCTGCGATGCAAAATCGCTACATATCCGCACGCTCAGTTCCGCAGGATTTCCGCTGCGGAAAATGACGGCAAATCATTCGAAATTGCTTGAAGATGTCGAGCCTTTACATCTCTTGGACGCAGAGTTTTTAAAATTTATTTCTGCGAGTGACGCAAAAATGTTAGGCGTCCGCTGGAACGCAATAACTGATTGCTTTTCTTACAAATTAAGTGCTCGATCCGCCACCGCATCCACTACCAAGAGGCAAATTCTATCGGATATCGCGAATCTCTTTCATCCGGCAGGAAGGCTTACTCCGATTATCATTCGAGCTAAGGTCCTGATGCAGCAATTGTGGTTGGAGGGCACCGCGTGGGATGAGTGAGTCACCACTGAAGCGCTAGAACGTTGGCATGCATTTTTTTTGGATCTGCCATTCATTAAACAGATACAGATCCCGCGATGGCTGCAATTTGAACCTGAATCGGATGTCCCACTCCACGGATTTTGTGACGCATCAGAACGAGCAAACTGTGCCGGAATCTATTTGCGAGTAGAACATCGCGGCTGCGTCTACGTTCACTTGCTCACTTCCAAGTCAAAGGTGACTCCGCTTCAAACAGTCAGTCTACCACGGCTCAAATTGTGCGTCACCGTGCTGCTTTCTAAATTGATAAAAAAAAATATCACTGGTCAACTGTGCATCCATCAACATGAAACCTTTCTATGGATGGACAGTTCCATCGTGATCGTATGGCTAAAACGACCGGCAAACGCGTGGAAAACGTATGTAGCCAATTGAATATCGCAAATTTTGACCAATGTTGGCAATTCACCATGGCTCCACGTACGATCAAAGGACAATCCGGCCGACTTGGGGACACGAGGAGTATTGGCCCAAGATTTACATGGAAATCTGCTTTGGTGGAAGGGACCACCATGGCTATCGGTAGCGGCAGATGAATGGCTATAAAGTGAAGCACCAGCGGCTCAGATCATCGAAGAACGCAAAACGACTGTGTTTACCATCACCGTCGAGACAGACGATCTGTTAACGCGATTTTCCTCATCAAAAAAAATCACGATTTTGGCATTTTGAGTTATATGGCAGGTGGGCATGGCAGAAGACGGATTTCTAAGATTTTTTGAAACTTCCTTATTTTTATTTAAATAAACGTCCATGCCAAATTTCATCGCTCAACGACCACTCCTTCTATTATTGGCCAGACGCGAGTCACTATGGCTTGGGCGCCGTGCTAACCCAAGTGATTAAAGGCCAGGAGCGGGCGATCGCCTATGACAGCAGACACTTGAACAAGGCAGAACTCAACTATTCCACGACCGAAAAGGAATGTCTGTCAATCGTTTGGGGCATCCGGAAGATGAGGCACTACCTCGAAGGCTATAAATTCACAGTCATTACGGATCAGCTAGCACTCAAATGGTTAAACTCCATAGAAAATCCTACGGGAAGAATAGCTCGCTGGGCCCTTGAGCTGCAACAATACACGTTCGACATCAAGTACCGACGGGGCAAGTACAACATCATCGCCGACGCTTTATCAAGACATCCCATAGACAAAGTATGCCAAATATCCACTGAAGAATCAGCTGCCCCTAAACCAACGGATTGGACCAGCAAACGAATAAGGATGGTCTTCAAACAACCTCAAAAGTATGCAGACTACCAGGTTATTAATAGAAATCTCTACAGATATTTACCGGACAAAGGAGGAGACACGAACCATTTTGTATGGAAATTATGCGTACCAAAAGACGGTCGAGCGAGAGTCTTGCAAGAGAATCATGACGACCCCACAGCCGGCCATCTCGGGGTTAAGAAGACCACCAGTCGCATCTCCCGACGATACTTTTGGCCAGGTTTCCACCGAGACATTAGAAATTACGTCCAGAAATGCTTGAGCTGTCAAAAGTATAAAAACCAACAACAGAAACAAGCAGGTCACATGAGGACACAAGTTGCCGGAGAACCATGGGCAGTGTTATGTGCAGACTTTATGGGACCTCTCCCTCGGTCATCACATGGAAATATGAACCTGCTAGTCCTGTTTGATAAATTTTCTAAATGAGTAGAAATAGCCCCACTCCGCACAGCAACAACTGACTCCGCCATAAAGGTGCTACGAGAAAGAATCATCGTCAGGTATGGTGTCCCTACCTCCTCGCGATTACTACCTCGCCGTGGTGAGGGGGCCTAGTAAGTGTGATGAATCTCCGAGCGACGCCGGATAGGGCCACCCATACCGGTAAGGTCGTAGAGGAGCACTGAAGCTAAATGTAATCAGGGCAACTAGCGGGAACAATGCCCCATGGTCGAACATGTAGACGAACCAATTCATGTCAGAGAAAACTGTAAACAATCCCCCGATGCATTTCAGCCACTGTTTCAGCGGCTGGAACGCATCAAAACGGCACGACCCGGACTACATTTGGTTTCGACGCCACGGAGCTGGTGGCTGGGGTATTGCAGGACCTGAATAGGGGGAGTGAAATCCTACTGAAATGGCTCCTGTGCTAATGCCCCGGCCATCTTCCGCCCCGCTAAAATCCTGGCTAGGTCTCAAAGTACGTTCGAAGCTTGGCGCCGTTAAGTTGGTGGTGTAGGTTTAGTTGACTTTCGTCCTAATTAGCGCTGGTCTGGCTCTGAGCACAAGTCCCCATAAGGGCTTGTGCCAACCCTCGCATGGCCTCCCTGCTTGCATAGATAACCATGGGACCTTTTTGGCGACTACACATACAAGTGGAGATAGCGGCTTTGAGTTGGGGCCCATATAGCATGGAAAATTCTTCCTCAAAAACAACAACAACAAAAACCAAGTCCAACCCAGTAGGGGGACAACTACCTAACTCTTCAGGGATGGGTATAAATCCAAAAACGTCCAACCCACCAGGGGGACTACAAAAGGGTGCTCCAGGCAGCACCGTAAAAGCGGGTCAACCAAGCCCCAAAAGTGCACAAGCCCGGAAGAAAATCTCTAGGCAGAGTGCTATTACGACAACGGATAAGGGTGGTGTTACTCCCTCATCTTCGGGGAGTGCCGGTGCCAGGGCGAATAAGCCTAGCACCGGAGTCACCTGTGCGCCGCAGGTAACCGCGGGAGCCTTGGCAAATAAGCCAGCTCCTGTGAGGACTTCGGAAGCCAGCACATCAAATGCCTCCACAAGGGCCTATCGAACCCGTAGGGCCGCCTTGCGAATTCTCGCAAAGTTTGAGCACTCAGCTCCCGAGGCTCTTACGGAACGCGACAAAGCTTCCCTAGAATGGGCCAAGAAGAATGTCGCGGTTCGCCCTCAGGGTCTGCCACCTGTAGCAGGGGCAACTCAGAAGCGGCAAAGATCTGGGGAGACTGTGCCCCCTTCTGCCCCACAAGGCGAGAAAAGGCCCAGGCTCACAGCCCCAAAGGCAACTACGGCTCGCCCTTACAGCGAGATAGCAAAAGGCTCCCTCGTATGGGCCATCATAGACGCCAGTAAGAGCGACGGCACCATATCTCCAGCTAATTGGAAGTTGGTAGAGCTGGCCCTGCTGCGCGTCTACAGCAAGATTGTCCTTGCCCACCCGGGTCCCTCGCCAGTTTGCAGGGACGCTGGCTGGTACCAGGGACACGTCAAACTAATCGCATGTGCAGATCAACGCTCAGCGGATCTGTACAAGCTAGCCATTGGCGAAGTGGGAGAAATCTGGCCTGGCGCTAAAATTCAAGCGGTAACGAAGGACCAGATCCCAAGCCGCCCAAGATCCAAGGCTTGGCTTCCACTGGAGCCATCGTCGCCTGAGGAGATTCTCCAACTGCTGCAGCTCAGCAACCTTGACCTCCCAACCCACGATTGGAAGGTGGTGAAGGTGGGTGAGCCCAGCGGTAGCATGCGCGAGGCACTCATCGTGTTGAATGAGGGGTCCCTCGCGCCATTGCAGGAGAAGAAGTGTGTTGTCAACTACGGCTTCGGGTCGGCCACACTTCGTATCTACAAGGGCGACAAAGGGAGCAACGCGGCAAGCGGCTCTGCACCCGTTCCTTCTGCACCTGAGCAGGGAACTGTGGGTCCCCCCGAGCAAACGGAGGACATAGCAGATAGTGAGGAAGTCTTGCACTCCGATGACGGAGGCAGTACGGTCTCACTGTCAGGAGATTTCTTCGATCTTGCTCTGACTTCAGAGCAAGAAGTAGGCCTCTCCTCGTCTGGTGAGGATGATCTGAACCAGACCATCATCTGTCGGCCCGAGAATGGTGAAGGTAGTGCAAATTAACCTTCACCATTCAAAAGCCGCCTCAGCAGCCCTACTCCTCCGCCTGAACGAAACAGGGGAGGACATTTGTCTAATCCAGGAACCCTGGATCTCCAATGAGCGGGTTTGTGGATTAAACTCTACAGGGTACACCCTGATATCACCTGGTACAGGTAAGGCACGGGCATGTATCCTTATAAAGAATAACATTAATCTTATTGTACTCAACAGGTTCTGCGATAACGACAACGCAAGCATAGCGGTCGGAATAAAGGGCTTGCCAGTATGGATTGCGTCATGTTACATGGCGCATGATCAGGGGCCTAACCCACCAAGCAACCTTCAAAGGGCTTTGACGTCGGAGGCCAACCGAAAGCACATCCCTATAATCATAGGAACGGACGCCAACTCACATCACCAGGTGTGGGGTAGCACGGATACTAATGAGAGGGGTGAGTCACTTTTTGATTACATATTATGTAACAAGCTTACCATAGCGAACGTAGGTGAAGAGCCTACCTTTATGACCTCAAATCGTAGGGAGGTCATAGACCTCACATTAGTCAGTGAGAGGTCGTCATGTATGGTCCAACAGTGGAAAGTGTCCTCGGACTGCTCTCTGTCGGACCATAGATACATCACCTTTGTAGTTGCAGGCTTAGACTTGAAAGCTACTACAAGGTACGAGAATAGGAGGAACACGGACTGGGAGAAGTTTAATTCCTTCCTAGAACTAAAACTGGAAAGGGCTCCTGCACCTATCCAGAGCATTAGAAGCTTAGATAGTGCAGTTAGAACCTTCACAGCGGCCTACGAGGCTGCAGCAAAATTTGCATGTAACCCAACGAAATTTCGGGGTAAGCCTAAACCTCCTTGGTGGAATGCAGATATTGCGACCCTAAGGAAGAATTGTAGAAAACACTTCAACGAAGCGAAATTAACATCGGAATGGCAACCCTACAAGGAGAGCCTCCGTAACTTCAAATATGCTGTAAGGAAAGCGAAACGAGCGTCATGGAGAGCTTTCTGTGATAACATAGAAGGAATCTCTGAAACGAATCGTCTTCGCAAAATCCTCAGCTCCTCACCGAGGTACCCAGGATGCGTTCAAAGGGATAACGGATATTGGACCGATACCCCAGCGGAAACACTGGAAGTTCTCCTCGACACTCACTTCCCAGGAAGCTACTCAGGTTCCGATAGAGGACCTCCTCTCATCTTCACACCCTCTTATCACTCCCCACGGAGGATAAGACATAATCAAATAAATTGGGCAATTAAATCCTTCGCCCCATTCAAATCTCCTGGCCCAGACGGTATAGTCCCCGCTGACCTGCAACGCTCGTCAGTGTGGGCAATTCCATGGCTTACAGAGATTTTTAATGCTTGCTTGAGATTCTCCTATATTCCAGTCAAATGGCGGGAGTACCGGGTAATCTTTATCCCCAAGGCGGGCAAAGCAAGCCACACAAAACCAAAGGACTTCCGTCCCATAAGCCTATCATCCTTTCTCCTGAAAACTTTCGAAAGCCAGCAAACCAGCAAAACTGAACTTGTGCTCTTCACAAGGAGGTACAAGATCCCATCGTTTAACCTACCAAAACTCAATGGGGTTACTCTACGATTAAGCAACCAAGTCAAGTACTTGGGGCTTTTACTTGACTCTAAGCTTCTATGGAAAGAGAATACCAGGGAGAGAGCGAAAAAAGCACTATGCGCCCTATACTGCTGTAAAAGAGCAATAGGTGCAAAATGGGGTCTAACCCCCAAGTCTCTACTGTGGCTATACCAAGCAGTAGTTCAACCTATTCTTCTCTATGGCTCAACCTTTTGGTGGCTAGTTACTGAGAAATCTTCCTATCTGAGAGATCTGGACAAGGTCAGGAGACAGTCCGCTCTATTAATAACAAGGGCGCTAAGGACCACACCTACCAAGGCACTATACACACTCCTGTGTTGGGTCCCAACATCACTTCTGATCAAACAACAGGCAAAGATCGCAGCTGTGCGACTGAACGCGATCAGTTGTTGGACGAGGACTGATGTTGGGCACTCCCAAATCCTTACAAAGGACTTCCTAATCCCGACAGATGTCGACTACCGCACCCCCTCGCTCTGCTTCGATTGCAGGTACACTACTTGCGTACCGAGCAGGGCGGAGTGGTGCGAAGGCATAAGTATCAGTCGGAATTCTATTCAAATATATACCGACGGCTCCAAACTCGATTCAAGGGTAGGATGCGGTATTTATTCCAGCAGCTTAAACCTTAAGCTAGCCCTTCGCCTGCCAGATCACTGCAGTGTTTTTCAAGCAGAGGTCATGGCCATTAACCGTGCCGCCAAGTGGCTCAAGTGTAATGAAATATTTGGCAGGAATATTTACATTTTCACTGACAGCCAGGCGGCTGTCAAGTCCTTCGATGCGGTCGAATCCACATCCAAGCTTGTCCATGAATGCCGGATATCTCTTAACGAGATAGCGGAACATTCAACGGTATCGATCTTCTGGGTACCGGGACACAGGGACATAGAAGGAAATTGCGAGGCAGATGAACTTGCTAAGATGGGTACATTGCTTTCAGATGTCTCCTTTTCCAATATAGGGGTTCCACTGGCAACAGTGAAACTGACTATAAAACAAAGGTATCTCAACCTGGCGAACGAACGCTGGGTTGCAGAAGACTCCTGCAGGGTTACTAGACAAATCTGGCCGTCTTTGAATAAGAGACGTTCCAGGGAACTAGTAGGATTAAGCAGCATCTCCATTTACCAAACGGTTTCAATAATCACCGGTCACTGCCTTTTCGGCAGACATGCAACAAGACTTGGTGTTCCATGCAATGATTTTTGCCGAAGCTGCCGCTCAGAGGAGGAGGAAGAATCTATCCTTCACCTCATGTGTCAATGCCCGGCCCTGTCTAGAAGTAGATTATCCTCATTAGGGTACTCCTTCTTCACCAGCCTCACCGGGCTCTCTGAAATCAGAGTCGGAGACATCGCTCGGTTCATTCGGAGGTCTAATTGGCTTCCTCACTAAATACCAAGGGGTAAGTCGTGTCATTCTTGTGGTATCACAATGGGTCTACCTACAGTGCCTACGTGAGCAACAGCTGCCACTGCAACCTACCTACCTACCTATGGTGTCCCTACGACGCTAGTAACGCACAACGGCACGCAGTTCACGAGCAGGAAAATTCACAAATTTCCTCCCACAACTAGGAGTAACACGCCAGAGGACAGCACCCTACACACCGCAGGAAAATCCCACGGAGTGGGCAAATCGCACCATAAGGACAATGCTGGTCCAATACACAGGAAAGAACCACAAACACTGGGACGAGCTCATTCCAGAACTAACACTAGCAATCAATACCAGCATAAGTGAGAGCACAGGGTAAAGTCCCGCATTCCTGACCCAAGGCCGTGAACCACGACTCCCCAAACAATTATATGACGAAAAGAACCCGGACCTACTCGGAGAACAGATGACCGTCGCGCAGAAAACCAATCGGCTTCACGAAATATTAAACTTGGTACGCCAAAATCAAGTCCAGTCAAGAACAAAGCCGGCATTATAATCTACGACGCAGAGAATGGAGACCACACTTGGGAGACCTGATGCTGGTGAAGACGCACTTTTTGTCCAAGGCAGAAAATAGCTTTGCCGCAAAGCTAGCTCCAAAGTACGAGGGGCAATATACGGTACTGGGTTTTGATTCACCAATCATAATCCGATATAAAGTGAACGGCCAGGCAAAGGCGGCTCACATAAGCCAACTCAAACCTTACGTCCACCACGGACCCAGCAACGACGACTAGGACCACCACGACTTATTAACCTATCCTAGATAGTTGACCGACCAAATCGTATAAGCCATATTTCTTTTAATCCTAACAGTAACCTACGAAGATGGAAAAATTTGCCCGGACCAGGCTACAATACCTGGAAAATCTTAAAAGAGAAGCTGCGACTAGACGTAAGGGAAAGTTTATTCCCCACCATCCTCGATTCGAAAAAAAGCCCCGGGGACTACGATGTACTGGCTCACCGTTTCACCACCAAAGAAGTCCAAGAAAGGGAAGCAGAAATCCGATCCCCTACAGGGGTTGTCCTACCGGGAGCGGTGCCGGGTATTGGTCGAGGACTCCGAGTCGAGTGCAGACGAAGAAGCCACCGAAACACCAACCAAAGCTCCTCTACCTAAACACAGCCCTCCAGCACCGAGGATCTCCGAAAATCAACACACCCCCGGGTGCCAAAGGGTAGCAACTCTATCAAGGCTGATCACAACCGCCCCGAAATATTAGCCAACACCACAAGCCGCCGCCCATCCGGAAGACATCCTAGCGCTCGACACCGACGTGTCGGAAATGGAGTCACCCCAGGATCCCAGAAGCACTGTCCAGACTATCCTGGAAGATATGAGCCGGAAGTGGAAACGGCACGGGCGAAGAATGCGCTGTCTCCGAGTCCTTGAAGGCACCACTTAAAAATTCGGGTTGTCAAAACAAGGAAAGGGCACCTTCGAAAAGGTTCCCCGAGGAAAGGAGGGGATGTAACGAGGTAACATTTTGAGTACCACAAAAATATTATCCTCGTACATTTAATTCAACTGTACCATACCATTTAATAAAACCTTTTCACCCTTAGCCGGATTTTTTCCAAACGAACATTTCTCATTATTATTTTTATATTATATTTTTGTATTTTTATTAATCAAGAAAAAAAAAACAAAGAAAAGAAAAGAACAATATTATTACTATTATTTGTATTATTATCACCAAGAGCAGAAAGCCAAATTAGTATTATTGCTGTTATTAAATTCGAAAAAAAAACAAACAAAAAAAAAAAAACAAAACAAAAAATATATATATATATATAATAAATGAACAAAAGGAAAATATATATGCATTAAATTAAGGGGAGAAAATATCTCCACCCTAATTATAAGTCGATGGACGTTCAGCATCAAAACATACGTACAAAGAAACCAATTTCAGCAGCTTTACGTATCCACCGCAACAAAACATACATACCGGCAATCGGCAAAAAACCAGCTTCAATGGCTTCAAGGATACACACCATCCAAACATACATGATCCCCGCGCCGTTTTGCACACGGCACCAAACACACGCAAGCAATATGATCCCCGAGCCGTTTTGCACACGGCACCAAACACACGCAAGCAATAAGATTCCCGAGCAGTTTTGCATTCGGCAACAATCACACGCAGCAATAAACCAGTTCGAACTGCTTTCGACTATGCGAAAGGCACCAACACAAGCAAGGAACCAGTTTGAACCTCTTTTAGCTATACAAAATCCACTAACACAAGCGCCGCCGACTAACTATAAAAGGTGCTGCATCGCGAAGGAAAAGGCAGTTTGTGTTCAACTCGCGCCGTGCCAGCATCGCCAAGTACATCGGAGTGGACTCAGTAATAGCGAATTTAATTCAAGTAAGTCTTTTGAATTCTCCTTTATTCCCACAATTGGATTCAGTGATAAATACCTGAATGCCAGATTGTCTCTGCGCTTTTAATTTGAGTGATCCATACTTAAAATTAAACAGCGTTAACCCTGTCACCACCACGTTTTTCACAATTGGATTCAGTGATAAATACCTGAGTACCAGATTGTCTCTGCGCTTTTAATTTCAATGATTTATACTTAAAATTAAACAGCTTTTACCCTGTCACCACCACGTTTTTTCACAATTGGATTCAGTGATAAATACCTGAATACCAGATTGTCTCTGCGCTTTTAAATTTCAATGATTTATACTTGAAATTAAACAGCTTTAACCCTGTCACCACCACGTTTTTTCACAATTGGATTCAGTGATAAATACCTGAATACCAGATTGTCTCTGCGCTTTTAAATTTCAATCATTTATACTTGAAATTAAACAGCTTTAACCCTGTCACCACCACGTTTTTTCACAATTGGATTCAGTGATAAATACCTGAATACCAGATTGTCTCTGCGCTTGTAAATTTCAATGATTTATACTTGAAATGAAACAGCTTTAACCCTGTCACCACCACGTTTTCCACAATTGGATTCAGTGATAAATACCTGAATACCAGATTGTCTCGGCGCTTTTAATTTCAATGATTTATACTTGAAATTAAACAGCTTTAACCCTGTCACCACCACGTTTTTCACAATTGAATTCAGTGAGAAATGCCTGAATACCAGATTGTCTCTGCGCTTTTAATTTCAATGATTTATACTTGAAATTAAACAGCTGTAGCATTGTCAGTAGTACTGTAGTATTGGCAGTAGTATATCCCAAAACTTATATCCCTAGTTCCCCTGACCTGTTGACGTAGGACTAGAAACGAACCACAAACGGCAATTCAAGAGCGTCGAATTCACTACGGTACGGCAGCAACCACCAAGGACCCCGATGGGACGCAACCACTCGGCCAGAATTAATTACGAGAGGAACGCATACATCGATCCAGGGACCCCGATTGAGTGCCGCCGACATATTTCACCGTAAGTCAGACGTAAGAAACCCTTGTAAGAAATATTAAATGAAAGAGTAGAAAAAAACAAGTAAGAAAGCCAAAGTCGGTCAAGCCCGATTTTGAAATACCCAGCGTCCCGACGTTATGAGCGCACTATGTTTTGCTTCTCTATTTATGGGCGTGGCAGTGGGAGGGCCACATAAATTATTTCCCTACACCTTTCATTCGCCTTGGTCAACCTATGTTGCGAATTTGAAGCGTCTACGCCTATTAATTCGGAAGTTACGAAAAATATCCATTAGTGGGCGTGGCAGTGGGCGGGCCATATAAATTTTTTTCCTAGACCTTTCATTCGCCTTGGTCAACCTATGTTGCGAATTTGAAGCTTCTATGCCTTTTACTTCACAAGTTACGATAAGCCCTTATTTGTGAGCTTATTTGTGGGCGTGGCTCACGGAGAGGGGCGGCCATTTTTTTTTCAGAATATGTCCCTTTTCGTAGTTTACCAGTACACCAAATATCAATGGAATGTGTTGAGTGGTTCGCAAGTTACAAGCATTTTACTGAAAACACATTATATTCATTTGTGGGCGTGGCAGTGGGCGGATGTCTCCCATTTTTACATAGGATCATACTCGGATCGCGATATACCTGTGTGCCAAATTTTGACTTGATTGGTTCAGCCGTTTCGGAGGAGATCCGACCACGGACGGACGGACAGACGGACGGACAGACGGACGGACGGACAGACGGAGCTGTCTAAATCGATTCAGTTTTTGATCCTGATCATTTTTTTATATATATGTCTTTATCTCCGGAGCTTAGTTCTCCCTGTTACAAGATTCGCACAAAACTAATATACCCCGCTTACGCTGGGTATAAAAAGAGGAATAAAATTACATAGAATACAAACTCAACACATTGGAGAAATTTCTTGTCTTGTAACGCACCCTGGTAAGACTGAGTAATACCCCGGCTGAGAAAAAAACCCATTACAAGACGCACTAGCCAAATAGAATGCCTTCTTAGAAGATCTGCCTTTCATCTTTCAACGGTGGCTTCAGTATGAGCCTGCAGCGAGCATTCAAGTGTACGAATGGTGTGACGCGTCGGAACGAGCATACTGCGCTGCCACATATCTTTGAATTGAAACACTCGAAACCGCTTACACTCTTCTGCTGACCGTTAAGTCAAAGGTCAAAGGCTTTACAGGTGGTGAGCCTGCCACGCCTCGAATTGTGTGCCGCGGTGTTGTTATCTAAACTGGTAAAAATCCATTGACGAGCCGCTGCGAATTCACGAGAATGACACCTTCCTATGGACCGATGCCTTAATCGTGATAGCCTGGCTCAAACGACCACCTCATTTCTGGAAGACTTACGTGGCCAACCGAGTATCGCCTTTGTTTTCTCACCAACACTGGCCGTCTGCCCTGGCACCATCAAAGGACAATCTTGGTGATTCGTGTACTACAGGATCCTCGGCACAGGACCTGCAAGCGAATCAACTGTGGTGGAATGGACCATAGTCGCTAAAGGATCCTGTTATGAATTGGCCTCAGCAGAAGACTCCATTCGCTCCAATGAATAGCTAAGTAATCAACATCCCGCCCCTAAGAAGGGTCCAATGCTTAGTCTTAGCCCCGTGGTCGACGGCGGTGGGCTGTGGGTTTATATATGGTTGGTCAATGCCGGCCTCACCCCCGTCGAAAAACACCCGATCATCTTGCCGGCCCCCCCAATATTTTGTCGCCTTTTTTTTTGGATTTCATTCATCGATCTTTGTTACATGCGAAAAGTCCACTTATGTTCCGGACGGTGCGACAAAATATTTACGTTACGAAACTTAAGCGTAAAATTAAAAGCTGCATCAAGCGCTGCCACGCGTGCACTATTCATGCCCACCGGATGAGAACACAACAGATCGCAACTCTGCCTACTGAACGCTCAACTATTTTACTACCGTAAACTCATACCGGCGTCGACTTTGCGGGCCCCTTCGAAACCAAGACCTCCACCTTACGAACCACTCCGTTTTGGAAGGAATACGTATTTGTGTTCGTTTGTTTTGCCAGCAAGGCCATCGACCTGGAGTTGTTTTCGTAACTCTCAACAGCGGACATCTGGGCCACGTTCGAGCTTTTTGTCGGACGCTGCGGCTTTCCTTCATGAGTATTTTCTTATAATGGTCGCAACTTTGTCGGCGCAAAGAATGCCCTAGAGGTTGAATTTGAAGACTTTCTATCCAACGCCTCTACAAAAGTTCGTCAACACAATTCGGTTCAAGGTTACAAATGGCATTTGATTTCGCCTCATGTTCTGCATACGGGCGGGCTCTGGGAAGCGGTGGTGAAGAGTTTCAAGACCCATTTCGTCAATACAGCTGGCACTAATAAATTCTCATTTGAAGAATTCACAACACATCTCGCACGGGTGGAAGGAGTCCTCAACTCACGTCCGTTGACAACCATGTCAGGGGATGCAGAAGACCTCCTCGCCTTAACACCTCGTCACTTCCTCCGCTGACAGCGTGGCAGAACGACTCGAAATCAAACCTACTCCTTATGACTCGCAGGAAACAGGTGAAAATTTTAAATCATTCATTCGCCCGACGATGGAAAATTAAATTACTATTGAGCCTGCACAAGCGAGAGAAGTGGAAGGCCTCGCAGCCGAACCTCAAGGTTGTTGACTTCGTGGTAACAATGGATGAACAGAACCCCCATTTGAATAGAAAAAAGGTCTTTTAATCGCACTTTATCCCGGAAATGATCATATTGTGCGTGTAGTCGAGGTCAAAACTCAGTTCGGTATGATGATCCGACCTTTAACTAAATTCTGCGTCCTGCCGACCGACTTAACAGAATCTTTATGACAAGCCGCCCATGTCCTGAGGAAGGTTAAATAAAGAAATTAGACACGTCTTACCAAACTAGAAGGAGGAAGTTTATTAAGTTAGCTACAACAAAAGTGTAGAGTATGGTTTAAATCATATTTGGCATAAAGGCATAGTTATAATTAGGTGAATTGGTGAATTTCATTCACAACAATCTCCTTGAAAACAATTTTCGTTGCAATATAATTTTCATAATAAACTCATCTTATTTCAGAATATATAGCTCAGTTGAATTATGCGCTTGTCAAATGTCTCACGAACGAATTTTTCTTTTATTTAAATACGCTTTGTGCGTGAAGAGTAAGCGTTATTAGTTCCAAAGGGTATAGCGCTCTGCTCGCTTCATTCAGACCATATAATGCCTTGTGTAGCATACATACTCTCACAGATTCATCATCATTACCTTCTGGCTGTAGCATGCATATATCTTCCTTTAAGTTGCCGTTGAGGTACGCTGTTACAGAATCCATCTGATAAATGGTCGGATCATATTTTGCAGATAAAGTCATCAGTAACCGAATTGATGTATAACGAGCAACAGGTGAGATAATTTCGTCGTAATCAATTCCTTTACGTTGTCGAAACCCCTTTTATAACAAGTCGCGCGTTGTTCCATGTTACATCACCATCGCTGTCGCGCTTGATTTTAAAACCCATTTTGAGCTAATTGGTTTCCTTCCAGATGGCAGCTCAACCAAGCACCTTGTTTTGTTAATCTTTATTGACTCCAGCTCCTCCTGTATTGCAGCTTTCCACAAGTGTGAATCAGGACTTTACAAAGCCTCTTGGAAGGAAGTTGGATCGTCGGTGGACACACCAGCTGCAAAGAGATTGTAACGTGTGCGCAAACGATCCGCCTTGCGTAATTCTTCGGCAGCAGATACCTCCACATCTGGAACATATGTGAAATCAGAATGATCAATGATTGATCTTCTGAATAATTTGTATTGTCTGCTGTTTGTACATCAGTTTTGACCTCATTTGACGAAGATTCACTCGTTGAATTTGTAGTTGATAACCCACGACTTTCGTCTTCCTCTGAATTAGCACTATGAAATTCCGAATGGGTGTCATCGGTATTCGAATCTTCTACTTCACCACAGTACTTATTTTCTATTTCTAAACGTAGCAAAGATGCATTAGTACAGACATGTTTTGAGTCAATTACCTGGTTAGTTCCAGAAAATTTTCCCCTTTGCAGCGATATATCATTTGTTACAATGTACTGCTTTTAAGTACTAACTAATTGTGGAAAATCCATTATAACTTCTCTCTTTTTAAACAGATTTGAAAGAAATATATGTTTATCATTTTTACTTATCAAAAAAATTTTTTAAATTTTTTTGGAACTTAAAAGTTAAAATGAAATTTTGAAAATTATAAAAAACCCAAAAAAGTCCACTTTTTGCAAGTTCATGCTTATGCTTATATATCAAAAACTAAGACAACCATTGTACCAAATGCTATATCGTTGCAAAGGGCAATTTTCTGCTTCATATTCATAAAATTTCATTTTAATTAGGCGAGCCGTTTTGGAGTTATTCGGCGAAATCTCGTAAAGTATCCAAAAAAACACGTTTTTTGCGCATATCTCAAAAACTATTAAAAAAAAAACGGATGCCATTTTCGTGATCAGCGAACCCAGTTTAATTTAATAACCATCATTTCTTCCCTGCTCCCTCGAAAGTCTTAAATTCTGTAAACTAGTGTTATTTGTTAAATGCGTAGTCGCTCATAAATTAATTACCCAATCAGCTGATTGATTTTCATTCACCAATAATGCCGCATACAGTGTGTTTGGTTTATTTTTTACAGGCTTGTCCGATTTTGACTTGTCCGATTTTTTCTTTTTGGGACACGAACGGCTAATATGCCCAAGTTCTTTGCAGGTATGACATCTTATACTTTTCGTTGGTTTCTTTGTTAAATATAATGCACTTGTATTTCTCTGGTTGTCGAATTAAGAATCTTGAAATAACAAATTCTTGACAGTCACATCTTTGTTCGCATTTTCAGCAGCAAACACTAGTGATTGAAATTCATCCGGTAGCCCTACCAACATAAGTGATGCCTTAAGTTAGTCATCGGCATTCAAACCAGCTTCTTGAACTTTCAGTGATTTCATGAGCATCCTGTTTACGTAATCAGACATGGATTCGCAGTCCGACAGTTTAAGTTGGACAAGTTGTTTCAGCAGATCCACTTTTCGTGTGGGCAAAATTTGTCGATTCAATCATGAGCGTTTTTTCAACTAAAGCCCGCTCATCTGCATCTTTCTGTTTCTCTGTTGATCCCTCACTCAGACCTTCCAAGACCATTTTCCAGAGGCCTTTGATTACTAAGTAAGAATGTGCATTTCGTCTCCAGACATCGAAATTCTCCCGCCCGCGAAGTTTTTCGAAAGGAAACGACAATGTGTTCGACGTCGTGGTCAAAAAAAAAACCTTTTTATATCCGTTTAGATTGATGAGTATCGCAATTGGCATACGCAACTTTCGATACGGTTGCTTTTACCTAGTCTTTTTTTGTGAATTCCCAAAAATTCAGACGTGTGAAGCCCATTACCTTTTATCAGATTGTGAAATCCTGAGGAAGGTTAAAGAAAGAAACCAGACATGTCTTACAAAATTAGAAGGAGGAAGTTTATAAAGTTAGCTACAATACAAGTGTCTAGTATGGTTAATGTCATATTTGACATAAAGGCATAGTTATAATAAAGCGAATTGGCTTTTCATTCACAACACCATCCCCATCGCGCCACCGCTTGCCGTCATCATCACGCTGCCGATATTTGCCACCATCACGGCGCTGCCATCGTTTACCACCACGTCGGCAGTCATCGCCGCCACGCTTCCGGACCACTGGAGCACCTCCTCGCAGACACACCATTGGATGCTCGAGAGAAGTTTGGGGAGTTTGCACGAAGACACCGGATTCCTGAAGCTCCAATCGAATTCCTTTGTCATGGGAAGTTAGGCGATTTGTCCACGAGTGGTGCGTGGAGGCCCGAGGAGCGTTCTTAGCTGCGTGCCGGGCTCAACGTCATCACTTAGTAAGTTGTGAGTTGCGTAGCGCAAGGCAGACAGTATGTCCGTTTTTTCCCGCTGTCGCTACGGAACCAAATCCCGCCAGTGGCGAAAAAACGGAAAAAGGGGTAACACTTCAAGCTTAGCTGCTCGCAATTTTTCCCGCAGGGCTTGATTGGCAACACCAGTCTTTCAGTACTTACTTGTTTTTTTTCAACGGTCGCGCGAACTCGTGTGTTAATGTCAAGGACAATTAAGGGCTGACTTTCCTGATCTTGACGATGAAGATGTGAGGGAAGTCCGGTTGATTTTTAACTTTTGTTAACCTGCGGTTGCGCGACGCGATTTCAAATTCCTAGCGCTGTTTTTTTTCTTTGATTTTTGTTGTTTAACTTAAAATAATTTTTTGGTTTTTTTAACGGCTCATGAAAATTTTTATTTTCTTTGTTTTTCTTAAATAGTTCAACTCACGAATTTCTTTTATTTTAACTATTGAATGCGGAACGGCGAAGCGCGTTGTAGCGGTTGTGATCAACAACTCTGCTAACTCACTTTCTCTCCTTCTCACCGGGGAAAGCTATATGAGGAGCTATCGCTATAGCAAAATAAAGGTTCTTGTTAGGACGATACTTTCGCTGTCCATTAAAGCCTCGGCTGCACAGCGGTCATGGCAAAAACGTAAATACTGCCCTTCTTGCGCTACGCAATAAATATTTTCTGCTTATCTTTTCCGGTTCAGCAGGCAGATGCGGACTTCTTGCAGTATCTCATGGACAAGGATTCTTTAGGCTGCCGTGCGGGTATGCTGGTTCCCATCGCTTGGTCGGGGCAGGGGCGACCTTGCGCCGCAGATGGGCAAGGGGGAAAAAAGAAGAGCGAGGGAGGGTGTTGCGAAAATTTTAGAAGCGACGGTAAGCGGTGACGCTCTGATGATGATACGCGGAACGTACCAGAAAGTGAAGGTTGCGTCAGTGGCACCTTCGCTCCCCTGATGACAGCGGTAAGCCCTGCTCCTGGATCAAATGGCTTGGGAACATGATTCACCACTCTTGTCCAGAAATGGCCTTTTGCAGGTCGTGGAGTTGCTGGTGATTGACAGATTCTAGGATGCGATACGTCGTTTGGTGATGAACTTCTTCGCCGCAGAGATCCACCGTGTTAGCGGGTGGATAATTGCGCAACTCTTCTTGTTTCCGGATTGATTTGAGCAACTCGTGAAGTAACTCATGATTGCCTCGCGAGGAGACGTACGTCGTAAAAGATTCGATGGTTTTGTTGGCAAAAGGCCCTCTCAAAAGCCATCCGAATACACAAGTTGGTGCAAGAAAGCTGCCATCAACATTAATTTTGACTCCAAGGGATAACGACGTAGACAGAATATAGAAGCCGATGATCGCGCCGATTCGGCTAGGATTCATTAAATGCGGATCGGTGAACTTAAGCGCTGAAATGTGACTAGGACCCTGATTTAAATCCAATTTGGCTGGAGCCCGAAATGTGAGGTTTGGAAGTAGAACGGCATAGATCTCGTGCTGTCTGAGACGTGTGCATGTACCAGGAACGTGAAAAGGAATCTCACGAAAGTCGAAGGCTTCGGTCGCGCAAAAACATGCGTCGGTTGGCTCGTCGGTGCCGGGCCCATCTCCGAGGGAGATGTCAATGGGGGTGAAGAAACTTGGCCATCCGGTGTTGCAGTTGCATTTGGAAAATGCAACAAGGTATGGTGTCGTTGTTGGCACTTCCCGCAGCGAAAGGTACTAATGCACTGTACCTTTATATGACCGGCCGAAAGACAGTTAAGACATCGCTTATGTTGCGAAACACCTTGAACAAGTTCGTCGACCGACAACTGGCGAAATTTATCACATAAACGTACAGGATGGTTGCCGCTGCATAAGATATACTGTTCCGTAGTTCGATCTTGAGTAAGGGACTCGTTTTTTGAAGAAGCTGTTTAATGGCTGCAGTTGGAGTTTTAAATTATTTGAATTTCGAATGGCACTCAAGAGCTTCACAGCGGCGTCTGACAACAGCATTAATTTGTGTACAGGCCGTAAGCTCTTGATGTGAAGAACATGATTGCGTTGGGGCATGTTTTTTTCGATAGCATATTGCTGAGTTCAGCCCGGGCTATAACTTGGAGTTTTTGACCTTCGTTCAAAGCGATCCGAGCACGTACGATGACTCCATCACTCCATTCACCTCTTTCACAAGCTTCACTGCAGGCATCGTTGATGCGTTGCCAAGCGGTCTTGATGTCCTCCGCAACGACCTCCAGCAGGGACTCCGTCGAAGTCCCTGGACCACTATCAGCCGCATAAAGACACACACAATTGGGATTCTCTAGCTGAAAGTTAAAATTCCAATTGGACGCCATCATGATCGCAGAAAACTATTGGGAAATCGAGATTGCAACAATGGGTCTTACTCTCGTTGAATTGTATAGCGGCGACAACTGCTGGTCGTAGCGCACTTGCAAATTAAGAATTCACTTTTCCCAATCGAAGTTATCTGATCGGCTCCGGGAGAGTCGAGGTGGAACAAAGATTTCGCTCAATGCCTTTCATAGCGAAGAAGTTATGGCCTTTCACTTTCGCAACACCCCGTAAGCTTCCTGCAACCCCAAAATCAATTAAAGAGTTATATAGAATTCAATAAAATCGCAATAAAATACAAGTTGAAATAATTTATATTTTCGTTAAAAATCTTAATAAAGTCTTTTTAATTTCAATCACACAAGTTGCATGCACAGGCTATCAGCAGACCGCCAGCATCACAGCATACGTTGATGTGGTGTTATATCTCCAGATTCTTAAAGATACGCTTTGCTCTTATTGCTCTAGTCTCGAGACTGCACGTTCGATCGGTATATGTTCGGCGTTTGATGTTCGATGTGCGTTCGCTATTGCTAAAGAGAATGGGAGCAAATTTCGACACACCATGGCGAAACTGACCTATGACGTTAGTATGACTGTATGTTTTTCACGATGCATATACGTATATTAATCCCCTCGCATCAACACCAAGGGCGCTTGATATATGGAGCAAAGAAAAAAAAACTGATTCGCAAAGACTTTCAGCGAACCGAAAAAGAAAAAAACAATTCGCTGACCGGCCGACTCCCTCTCATCGTTCACACCTGAAGGGAACGGGGAACGACAATAATATTGCGAGTCGCTAGGTCACTATGTTGTTCTTTTCACTCTATTTGCCTTGCACAAAAAAACCACCGATCACACCGACTCTAAAACGGGCACGCTGCCAATTCGAAGTATTAAGTCAGTGAGAGACAGAGTCTGTCCATTTCAATGCATACGCTTAACGTGTTCTGGAACTAAGATTTGATGCCCTTGAGAATCCAGCAGGACAACGGCTGAAAGTCGTGGCACTTGATACGCGTGGACGAACTCTCTGCACCGAATGGTCCACCGGAGCTGCTTCCGGGCTTCTGGCAGGATTCTCAAATGTTAATGCTAATATTTTCTTTGACTTTTGTTGTTTCATTTAATATTATTTTTTTGATTTATTTTTCTGTTTTAACGATTCATCTAAATTTGAATTTTCTTTGTTTTTTGTAAAATAGTTCAACTCATGAATTTCTTTTACTTTAACAATTGAATGCTGAACGGCGGGGGGTGTTGTAGCGGTTGCGATCGAAGACTCTATTTACTCACTCACTCTTCGTCTCAGCCGGGGAGAGCATTTTCAGGAGCTAGCGCTGAGGTAAAATATAGGTTTATGTTAGCAGCATTCTTTCACCGTGCATTAAAGGCTCGGCTGCGCAGCGGCCACGACCAAAAAAAGACAACGCGTTTTCGGTTTTAATCCATGTTTTTTCGTGCGGTCGCGTAGATTAATTAAAATAAATAAAGTTAATAGTCAGATTGGTTCTGAAGTAGCCCGCAAAAGAAGTCGGAGTGCAGCTGCTAATCCTGGGATTAGAGGATTGACGCCACCAGCTCTCAAACGAAGTATTTATTATTTTTAAAATTAAAATTCGATTTCCAAGCGCTTGGTTTTTGCCTTGTTGATCCGTCATTAAGTTCTTCATTCCCATTTACTGTTAAAGGGTTTCCGTGTGTATTTTCCGGAAGAAAGATACAACTGAATCCCTTTTTCATGTAGAAAACAAAACAAACAATAAATTCAATAAATCTCTTTTATTAATTTATAGTCCTTTTATTTTTACATGAATTATTCCTAAGCTTAACTCCTTCTTACACTCGAATTACTTCCTAGTATACTAACTAACCCTTAAAGTCCACATTCTAGTCGCTGTTGCCGCTTGATGAGTACAGCCGATTCGAATTGAGACTTTGAAAACTAAAATGCAAGTCCTCTTCCAGATATCGATCATTTGCTTATATAGGGAGAAAGTGTCTCGTCTTCACTTTCTCGCTGCCATTCCATAATCTGGAACATCTTTGCTGTGTCGCAATCCTATTTCGAAATCGATCATTTCGCAATCTCTCGTTGCTGAAGTTCTAGCTGTTGTTGTTGTTTATTATTGTTGACCCACTTTTATGCTCTAGTTCAATATCCGCAAGTTTCCGAAAATGCAAACGTTGCTGTTATTCTTGATCGTCGTTCTCGCTGATCGTCGTTCTCGCTGACCGTCGTTCTCGCATGTCGTCGGTCTCACTCTTCGCCGTTCGTCTGTTTGTCGTTTGCGACTGATCATGTTTCATCACTTGCTGCGGTTATTGGCTTCGACTTCGCAATTGTCTTGGTCGGTTGTTGTTGTTTCGACCTTGACCATGAAGTTGCAGTTTTGTCGGCTTTCACTTCAGGGTCGTTTGTTTATTTTGTTGTCGATCAGAGTCAACGTGAAAAGGTTGTGAGTAGAAGCAGCTCAAAACACAATGCAGAAGGGTTGTGAGTAAAGACGACTCACAACATCCCTCCCCCCTTCCTTGAAGTCACGAACCTCGTGACGTAGCCATTCTCAGATGTACATAAGATCGTTTTGGTGAGCTTTTGTTTTTCCCAAGGTAATTGTTCATACGGCTTCGGCGTTGGTGTTCTGATATTGAAAATTTTTGTGGTGCAGTGTAGATAGATAACACCAATAGACCAGAAATGATTTGATAAACTGCTGCTGTTGTTAAGTCATTCGTTGTGTTGGGGCTGGGCAACTACATGATTGCCCCCTCCCCCTCTATGCGATGATTTAAGATGCCTTATAGGCTTGGGCACTGAATATGTTTTAAAGATGAATTTGATACTTGATGTCACTGCGTTCATTGTTGTTGTGCGTTTTATACTTGTGCACTTGCTGCTGGTGCTGTTGAGTGGAACAGTGAGGTGATTTAAACGGTTGCTGTTGCGTATTGTGTTGTGGTGCATGATCGGTTTCGAATTCTGCTGTTTCTTCGTGGTGCTGAGGTTCCTTTTCGTTGATGCGACTTAGAGTTTTCCATTATTGCTAAAGTCTTACAATTATTTAAATTTATCTTATATCGTACTTAAATAAACGCTAATGGAACTTTGTATAATTATTTTCCGACACCTTTCTTATTGCTAAATATATATTTTTTCGTTTTCTCTTTTTATTTTACAATTTTGGTCTTTTTGTTTTAATTTTTATGTTTCAGTAAGAATATTTACTAGTCTTAGCTTTATTCATATTGTATATCCTTTTTAATAATATTTTTGCTTCCTTACAATCAGTATTTCCCGCCACCTTGTATTACTGCTAAATTTTAAAAATTGAACATGTTCTTTCTTGTTTACAATAGAATCGTAATTTATATTTTACGTAAAAATGCTTGCTAGTATCAATATTAGAGAACTAATTAAAATATATAGTGGACATATTAATAACTTATTTTCGTTCTTATTGGCAGATTTCGAAGCGGTTTTTTTGTTTCTTATTTGTTGTTATTTTAAAAAGTTTTCAATTCAATTTAACTTGCTTTTTTATTACCCTCTTTTTATCTTTTCCCTTCCACAAGCTTTTTGCAATTTTTGACAAATGTCTGAACTCTTCTTGTGTGATTTTCTCTGATAGTGCTTTTTCTTTTAATTCCCAATTTTTTATTTGTTTTGCTAAAAAATCTCGAGTTAATTTAAATTTGTTCTTATCCAACATCGTTTCGTTTGGTTCATATTCTCTTTCATGTTCCAAAGTGATTAAAAATTGTTCCGCGAACCTCAACAAAAATATTCCACAATCAACATGGTTTTGTTGTTGAGGGCATGCGGGGTAGTGAATTGCTAGTTCAGTTGTGCCCGTTATTATTCTAAAAAAATTTGTAATATTTTTCTTTATTTCTGCTGTTCTATGGGGCTTTAGTGAATCTAAGATGTATAATTGTTTTTTTCTGATAATTATTAGCATCCAGTGGGTTTTTTCGCATATAGGAAATACCCAATTTTCTAAATTCTCCACATCAACATTCTTCACTATATTTTTAAGCCTAATTTCGGCTGTGAGCTTGTCGGCTTCTGCTGCCGCTTTTATGCCTTCGTAAGCAAAAGAGTTAAAAATGTTTACTTTATTTTTCACTGATTCGTGCTTGTTGAGCAACCAATTTAAAAATATGTTGCTGTGGATGTCCGTCAACCACTGGTTGTTAATCAGTGTATCGTACTCCTGTATTTTTATTGGAATGGACCGTTTTCCTATTTTATACGAGCATATTTGAACGTTAGCCATTTTTATTTTTTTTTTTTTATTTTTTTTTTTTTTATTAAAGTTTGTTATTTGGTTGAAATATGCTCGTTATTTGTATACTTACTATTTTTTTTTTTTTTTTTTTGTTTTTTGCTGCCTTGGTGTACCTTTAAAGATAAAATATATAAATGGGTTAATGTGAAAGAGTCCTATTATGCTTTTAATTTTTTACCTTTCGTCTTTCGGTTTGGTTTTAATTGTCATAATGCGTTGCTTCAATGAGCTTATGCATTGACTAATTTGATTGCTCAATTCTTTTGATTTTATTTTCTGCTTATCAATGCTTTTAATTTCAAATAATTAAGTTTAAAAACGGTTAGACCTCACCTTACGTGATGAAATCTGTGTTTTTCAATTGCTATTTTACATTCAAAAAATCTTTAAGCCACTTTAAAATTGTATGCGAATATTTTGTCTAAGGGATTCGTTTTAAAAACTGAAATTTCACCATCGCTCATATATGACTTTATGTGGCGGTTCACGCCTTTCCATTCTAAATTTTTTTGTATGAGAAAAACTGTTTTAACAAAACTAATATAGGTCGCTTTTACTGTATTAAAGAACTTCTTGAATACTTCTCTAATAACTCTTTCTTGATTTCCCTCCCAGGACAAACGTGGTACCTCTATTGCGGAATTCTGTTGCCTACTCAGTGCGTTGCCTTTTAAATTTTCCTTTGAATTTTCTTCTATAAATAAAACATCATCTTTCTTGTTCATTAAACTACCAATACGATTTCTATCGACTTCCTCGTCGAGTTTATAATATTCTTCACTATCTGATTCTCTATTTACTTCAACCTCACTGATGTTCGAAATGAGAACAACTCCTTTTCTATCACTAATCTTAGGCGATTTTCTTATTAGACCTGGCATAAATTCCTCCTTATGTACTCCTACCTCTCCTAACATTTTTTCGGCACAAATTGCTACAACTCTTGCTTCCTTAGCTTGGACCGTGACTGTCTCTGCAATACAAATCCTATCGCTAAAATTGGAAACCAGATATGGTAGTGATGCAACTTGCCTTTCATTGTTGTAGAAAGAGATATATTTACCGAACACATTAGGCGTTATTTCTTTCTTGTGAACCACTATTTCTCCTGACAACCCCTTTGCGCATACGGCCACCATTTTTGCTTCCCTAGCTTTGATCGTGACTGTCTCTGCAATACAAATCTTTTCGCTAGAATTGAAAACTATGAGTGGCAGTGATGCAATCTGTCTATCAAGATTAAAAAATGAGATCTCCTTGTTTATGCCATCTATCACTGATTTTGACCATAGCTCATCTCTTCCCAAAATACCATCCCCAGGAATGTTGCTATCCTCCGGTAGCACCTGAAATTTGAATTTTAATTCTGGGTAGTGTGCATGCGCTATTTGTGTTGTCCCTGTGCTTGTTATGGTACCCCCAAACGCCCCTACTAACCTACTTGTTTCTAGTTTATTTAATTTAATGTTTTCTGCCAGCGCTTCCTG
Organism: Chlorops oryzae; assembly: GCA_020466095.1. Taxonomy (NCBI): domain Eukaryota; kingdom Metazoa; phylum Arthropoda; class Insecta; order Diptera; family Chloropidae; genus Chlorops; species Chlorops oryzae. Next base: position 73,445,226 of record CM035808.1, on the reverse strand, counting down.
CTTAATTAGACTTGTATCGGATCCCGTATCTATTAACAAATTTACCTTTCCTACTCTAGCTTGCTTACAAGGAAATTCTATAAACGCATCTAGAATTTCAATTTTACATATCTGTTCTTCCTTTTCCTTTTTTAAAGTTCCACAAAATCCCTTCAAAACTTTTTCTTCTTTACTTTTTAACGTGAGCTCCCTTTTCTGCACCACTGCCTCTTCCGATAACGATTTTTCACAAACTGCTCCTACCCTTGTATCCTAAGCTTGGACCGTTCCTGTTTCTGCAGTACAAATCCTCTTGCTTTTGGTGGAACCAAGAATTGGTAGTAAAACATCTTGACTATCATCGCTGTAGAAGGAGATATCCTTTGTGATATTATTGACCCTTAACCCCTCTTTGCTTAATTGTTTTTCAAAACTATTCTTGCAATTGCTTTCTTGTGAGTTATTTTCTATATCGTCGGCGAAATGAACCTTTTTGGATTTCTTATTCTTTTTTAATTTTTCCTTTTCGCTATCTATCCTTTTTATCTTTATTTCGAGATCCTTTTTCTTCAACTCCTCAAAAAAAAATTTTACTTATATCTATTTCTTGTAACTCGTCCTTGCTCCTTTCTAGTGGTTTATATTTTTCATTAATTTCTTCTTCTTTTTCCTTTAAATCATTCTCTAAATTTGGCCTTTGAACTTTGCTCTGACTAAAGGCATCCCGGTCTAACGGGCCTCATGAAGTTTCCCTGACTACTCATTTCCTGGGGTGCACTATTACAATATCTTGCTATATGTCCGAAATTTGCGCATTTAAAACATTGCATACCTTTTGGATGACTATTATTTGCACTACTTTCACTAGTTTCATTATTCGAATTCTGCACCCTAACAGGCGTGTTATAATTCCTATTGCTGTTATAATTTGAGGATTGATTGTTGTTTTGTGTTCTAAAAGGGTTGAAATTTTGAATTTGACTATTATCCTGGGGTTCCAAAGGATTATTATTGTTGAAATTTTGGGGTTTATTATAACTTTGTGTTCTAAAGTCATTATTATAGTTCATATTGTTAAAATTTTGCGCTCGATTATAGTTTTGTGCTGGGTTATAATTCCCTTTTCCGTATTCCCTGTCAATATTTACTGTACCAAGCTGCTGGTTTCGCTGAACGTTCAAGACTGGTTTACAAAATTTATTGGCCTCGTGGCCATGAGTTTTGCATATGTTGCAGAAAAGGTTTTTTAGTCGACTGAAACAATTGTGTTCTAAATGACCTCTCTTGTTACAATATGTACAGGTCACGGGGTCAATTCTGGGCCCTATATTCTTTCGTCCGCAATTTGCTTTTTGCTCATGCCCATATTCGAAGCAAATGTTGCAATAAGGAGTATTTCTCCTGAGCTGGCAAATATCTCGGGTATGACCTTCGATATTGCAAAAAGAACATGTAATTGTTTGAAGGTTAGCCGCTATTTGGTTTATGGATTGGCTTGAATACAGTCTTCTATTTTCTGCCTGAAGGTCCTCCGATTCTTCTGCTAACTGTATTAAGAATGAGAGAGGCTTGTCCCTGTGGCTTTCTAGCCTGATTTGCATATACGGGTCTTTTACTCCGAACACGAACTTATTTTTTGCCATTTTTTGGTACTCGCTAAGAGCGGATACTGCCTCAGAATCGTTCCATGAGCTTCGTATCCATTCCTCAGCCTCCTTTAGTAAGGCTCCTATCCTTCTCCCAAATGCTGACGCCTTTTCATTTGCCTGTTCTTTCGCTCTTTCTAATTCTAACCTTATGATTTCTAAACTTCTCTGTTTTAGGTATTGTTTTTTAATGAAATTCCCCAGCTCATCTATGCTCCTGAAAATTAATTCATTCGATTTTATAAAAGCCTCCCCTGATAGTCGTTGTTTTACGCATTTTATCAGTTCGCTAGGAGCTATATTTTGTGAAATGCTCTTAAGAAGTTCCAGTCCTGTTACGAACTTAGCTACTTCTGATTTTAGTTCCAACTTATTTTCGCCAGAAAAACAAGGCACTAAACTAACTATTTTCTTCATTAATTCATCTGCTGGAGGTGGAATTGCCATTGTGACTGTTACTGTAGGAACTATTGGTGTTTGATTATTTGTTTCCCTACTCGATATATTTTCGGTGTTTACCCCTGTTGAAATAGTCTTTTTCGTGGGGGGTGGAATCAGTCTTAAAATAGTTGGATTATTTTGAAGAAGTATTTTTGGACTATCTGTATGCTCAATATTTACTTTCTCGTTATTAATTGGACTATTTTCTTTATTTTTGTGTCCTGGGGAACTTGTTGACGGTGGTGGAGGGGGAGGTGGAGGCGGTTTTGGACTCGTTTTGTTGCTGCTGGGGTTTGGACTCTGTGTTTTTCTAAATTCTTTTTTGAAGTTTTCTATTTCTTCTTTCAGCCACCTTATTTCTTCCTCTCGCTCTCTTAGGGTTTCCTTGTCTCTCTCAACCTGGTCTGCTAGCTTTTCCCCTGCTGCTTTGCTTAATTCTTTTTTAAGATCCTCGTTTTTCTTATCAGACTCCTCAATTAATAACCTGCTCGCGTCAATTTGGTTTTTTAATCTTTTTCGGTCCTTTTTTAGGCAGTTTATTGTTTCTTCTAACTGTTGGATTTTTTTCTTATTTGTCTCGCTCTGCTCACTCAATGGACGTCTTACTTTGTCTATAAGAAAGGATGCCTCCCCAAGTTTCGAAAATTGGCCTAACACTATTTGATCTTTAATTAGCTGAGAAACCTCTCGCCCTAAATCTGCTTCTTTTAGTAAATCTCTCGCTGCCTCCAACACTACGGCAGTATCGGTTTCTGATTGTTTAATTGTTTGTCTCAGTTTATCTAATTCTTCCTCCATATGAATCAATTACACGCGAATTGCCTCCGTTCCTTTTTCATTGCAACAAAATTTTATCTTTGCATCTAAACCAACTGCACAAACAATTCAAAAAGAAACGCAAAAACAACACTCAGTAATTCAACACTTAAGCAAAAATCGACATGCCGTACTTTAATTTCTCTGTACTTAAGTCAATGTCTTAATTCTATTTTATTTAGGGTATTAATTCAAAATTTTGGCAACAAGGACTCTTTGCACTATATATTGTTCCAAATTGTACTCACCATTTTGTATATGTTCTGCTCCAAAGTTCTCTGCTTGTATTTTGATGTCCGATTCTGCTTCTTCTTACTTTTGTTTCTTTAAAAAAAACTTTTTTTTTTTTTTTTTTTTTTTTTTTTTTTTCTTTTTTATGTAATTAAATTAAAGGACTTATTTTTCTTCGTCTAATTTCAAAGATTATTGTTGTGACTTTATATTACTTTTACTAAAATACTCAAAATGCTTTCAAAGTTGGTTTTGTTTAAATCGAGCTTCAACTTCTCCGGTAGTGACGCATCACGTTTAAAACTGAAAATCAGTTCCGTTTTGGCTGAGCTCTCTTTACAATCCCAAGCTATGCAAACTGCTTGAGTAATTTTTCTGAAATTTTTTAAAACGTAAATTCGCATCCAACTAAAGTAGTTGAATACCGGCTGCGCCAATGTTAAAGGGTTTCCGTGTGTATTTTCCGGAAGAAAGATACAACTGAATCCCTTTTTCATGTAGAAAACAAAACAAACAATAAATTCAATAAATCTCTTTTATTAATTTATAGTCCTTTTATTTTTACATGAATTATTCCTAAGCTTAACTCCTTCTTACACTCGAATTACTTCCTAGTATACTAACTAACCCTTAAAGTCCACTTTCTAGTCGCTGTTGCCGCTTGATGAGTACAGCCGATTCGAATTGAGACTTTGAAAACTAAAATGCAAGTCCTCTTCCAGATATCGATCATTTGCTTATATAGGGAGAAAGTGTCTCGTCTTCACTTTCTCGCTGCCATTCCATAATCTGGAACATCTTTGCTGTGTCGCAATCCTATTTCGAAATCGATCATTTCGCAATCTCTCGTTGCTGAAGTTCTAGCTGTTGTTGTTGTTTATTATTGTTGACCCACTTTTATGCTCTAGTTCAATATCCGCAAGTTTCCGAAAATGCAAACGTTGCTGTTATTCTTGATCGTCGTTCTCGCTGATCGTCGTTCTCGCTGACCGTCGTTCTCGCATGTCGTCGGTCTCACTCTTCGCCGTTCGTCTGTTTGTCGTTTGCGACTGATCATGTTTCATCACTTGCTGCGGTTATTGGCTTCGACTTCGCAATTGTCTTGGTCGGTTGTTGTTGTTTCGACCTTGACCATGAAGTTGCAGTTTTGTCGGCTTTCACTTCAGGGTCGTTTGTTTATTTTGTTGTCGATCAGAGTCAACGTGAAAAGGTTGTGAGTAGAAGCAGCTCAAAACACAATGCAGAAGGGTTGTGAGTAAAGACGACTCACAACATTACCTTATGCTTAAAGGTTTTTCTTCTTATTTTCTTTTCCACTAATGCCACCCAAAAGAAACACCCTAGACACAGACCGATACAATCTCAGAAGCTGGTGATTTTTAAAGCTCAGCTTCAAAGTCAAGGAACGTACTTGCAAACGTACGCATGCCAAGCGAAAGCTCCTTACGCACTCGCTTACATTACAATGAACGAAGTAAATATTTTGCTTGAAAAACGCATACATAGTGACTCATAGTGGTTGGAGTGCAAGCAACAAGAACGCAAACAAACAAAGAAACTTAAACTTGAATCGCAGTAGCTTCTAACAGTAGCGATAATTCAAGCGAGTGCACACTGGGCCAGCGGACCTTATTTCGTGGCCAAAAGTCCTTTCTTAGATATGAAAAAACTGGGTACGCCAATATGTTAAGAAATGTTTGAAGATGTTCACCCCTATTATGATTGTCGACTACTGATAGAGAATCGAAAAATTTCTATCGTCGACTGAAATTTTCAATTTTCCACATACTAGAAAATGAAAAATTTTAGTCGACGATAGAACTTTTTCGATTCTCTATCAGTAGTCGACAATCATAATAGAGCTGGTTATTTCCTTAATATTAAACAAATGCAACAACTTTTGAGAATGTAGCGACTATTTAAATTTGAAAACCTGTAAAAATAATTTCGTGGTCCTCCATCAATTAAAGATCAATATTTTTTGGACAAGGGCTGTTGACCCAATTTTTTTTTCTTTTTTTATTATAATATACACACGAAACTGAGAAAAAATAAAATTTAGAACATTGGCGTCACGTTTAACAAAAATTTTGGGGCTGAAAAGTGAAAAAAAGACCAAATTTTTTAATTGTGGGCCTTTGAGAAGCAGATTCCCCGAGATTCCACTATGTACAAAATAAATGTTAAACTTATTAAAATTTTGAAACAATTTTATACAAAACTGAGGTGCGCAAAGTTCCGGAAACTAAACTTTTCAGCCGTTAAATTAACATTCAAGTCGTTTTGACAAAGGAGAAAAACTGTAAAATTCGCGTGGTGAGTTTGGGCTAACGCGTAATGTGAGTTCCTATTCTTCTGTTGGTGTATAATTTGCGGTCAGCTAATGCTTTATGCTTTCGTTAAAGTTATTTTTATTATGAATGCATATAATTCTCATATAGTTAATATTTTCGGTTGAATATATGTCACATTAAATTAGCTTTGACTTTGCAGCTTATTACTCGTATAAGCTGTTATTAATTTGATAGGTGTGTTGTTTGCGAAAATTATAAAAATGTTTAAGCTCACTAAAAGAGAAGTCGTTGATATTTAAGCATCAGGAAATGATATGAAAACGTATGTTGCTGCAGTTTTAAGCAGAATAAACAAATGCCCTAAAGACGTATCAGAATATGATATGAAGCGTTTAAAAACCTCTCTTTCTACTTTAAAATGCAAACACAACAAACGTTTGAAAGAAGCATATGGGCATAAAACCAGATTTGAGAAATGTGAGTGGTTGGACTCTGACTTTTATATTTATATAGACGATCTCTCTGAAGATAATGGACAGCAGCATTACTTTAAGTCTGCTGGTCGACCATCACTGCCTTTTGCTCAAAAATCGAGTCGTTCAGTGCGTCGAGAAGTTGCAAAATTTAGTGCAAGCTTAGAACATGATCCCAAAAGGATTTTGTTGGCTTGTCAGTTTGCATCACGACGTTCTGGCGACTTAGAGTTTTGTTCATTGCTAAATAGTATAATAGAAAGTCCAGAACTTCCCAAAAAAATTTTTAAAGTTTACACTGAAACGACACCGGCAATAATAAAAAAAACTCCCGAAGAAGCGCTTGCATTTTTATTAGAAAATTCACTGACTAAAGCTGTCATGCGCTTAGAGGTGAAATCTTGTGGTGCAGACATATGGCCACCCTAAAATGATGTCAGGTTTGCTAAGGATAATTGCCGTCCTCTGAAAAGTGAGTTTTCAATTACCGAAAAATGTGCGAAAGTTTCACTTCAATCTCTTTTTAGTCATACGACGAGAAGAATTGTAAAGTTACAGGCCGATGTTATTTTGCAGTTTATGCAAAGTAAGAGAATATCTAGTTTAGAGTGTTTGATGATGTTTTCCTGGGGATTCGATGGTTGCACTGGTCTTTCAAACTATAATCAGCCATACCAAAACCAAAAAGATAACCTTCCTAGTAAGGATGGAAGTCTTTTTGTAACAACAGTTGTTCCACTACGGCTTTTGTACAACCAAGGGGAAAACAATATTATTCTATGGAACAATGGAGCTTCCCAATCACTTAAATCCTGCCGACCACTTTGCGTAGAATTCGCCTCTGAATCAACTGAACTAGTTTTGAATCAGAAAGCAGCAGTAGAAGAAGAGATAGCAAATCTAGATGCACTAACAATCGCTCTGGATGAAAAACATGTCATTCACATTCATTTTGCAACGTTTTTGACTTTGATAGACGGAAAAGTTTTAAATATAATCACAAATACAAAGTCAATGCAAACCTGTCCTATATGTAAGGCCACTCCATCAATGTTCAACGACTTGTCAAATGTAAGTAATGGACGCTTTGTACCAGATCCAACAGCTCTTCAGTATGGCCTTAGCCCCTTGCATGCATGGATAAGATTGCTTGAAACCTGCTTAAATATTTCGTACAAGTCCACAGCTCTGATCCTGTAATATGCAACATCGCCCTAAAAAGAAATTATAAAAATAAAACGCGGTATTGCTACGCAAAGGAAATCGGAGAATTACTCCAAACCCCTCAAGCCCCCAACTTTGCAGTCGATGACGATTTGCAAGACGATGATAACTTTGATGTCACCGATAGTTTTGCCGACTTTTTGGAACACGACCTTTCGGAGTCCGATGAATGAAGGAAGTAAGGAATCGTAAGGTTTCGCAGTTTCCTCGCGATTACTACCTCGTCGTGGTGAGGGGGCCCAGTACGTGTGATGAATCTCCGAGCGATGCCGGACAGGGCCACCCATACCGGTAAGGTCGTAGAGGAGCACCGAAGCTAAAAGTAATCAGGGCAACTTTCGGGAACAAGGCCCCATGGTCGAGCATGTAGACGAATCAATTCATGTCAGAGAAAACTGTAAACAATCCCCGATGCGTTTCAGCTACTGTTACAGCAGCTGGTACGCATCAAACGGCACGACCCGGAACAACGATTGGTTTTGACGCCACGGAGCTGGTGGCTGGGGTATTGCAAGACCTGAATAAGGGGAGTGAAATCCCACTGAAATGGCTCTTGCGCCAATGCCTCAGCCATCTTCCGCCCCACTCAAACCCTGGCTAGGTCTCAAAGTACGTTCAAAGCTTGTCGCCATTAAGTTGGTGGTGTAGGTTTAGTTGACTATGTCCTAATTAGCGCTGGTCTGGCTCTGAGCACACGACCCCATAAGGGCGTGTGCCAACCCTCGCATGGCCTCCCTGCTTGCATAGATAACCATGGGACCATTTAGGCGACTACACAACAAGTGGAGATAGCGGCTTTGAGTTGGGGCCCATATAGAATGGACACACAAAAAACAAAAACAAACAAAACAAATTCCGAGTCCAACCCTTCAGGGGGACTCAAACCCAACTCTCTCGGGATGGGTATAAATCCAAATATGTCCAACCCATCAGGGGGACAACAGAAAGCTGCACCCAGCGGCATTAAAAAATCGGGCCCTCCACACCCTAAGGGTAGGATGGTCCGCACTCAAATCATGAGGCAACGCGCTGTTTCCCGCACCGCACCGGTAAAGGGTAGCGACGCTGCCTCGTCTTCAAGGAGCACCAATGCAAAGGCAAATGAGCCTAGCACTGATGCCACTCCTCCCAGGCTCCTGCGCAGACTGGGGACGCGGCCGGCACTAGTTCCACGGGCAACAAAGCTCGGAACGCCTCAACACGGGCGTACAGGACCCGCAGGGCCGCCTTGCGGATCCTAGCAAAATTTGAGCATTCTGCTCCGGAATCCTTAACGGAAACGGATAAGGCATCCATTGAATGGGCCAAGAAAAATGCCGATGCTCGTCCGGAGAGTATGCCACCTGCTACAGGGGCAACTCAAAAGCGACAAAGGTCGGCAGACACCTCCGCTTCTACCAACACTCAGATTGGTAAAAAACCGAGGCTTACAGCCTCCAAGCCGAATACGGCCCGCCCCTATAATGAGATAGCGAAAAGCTCTCTCATATGGGCTATAATAGACGCCAGCAACAGCGACGGAACCATCTCTCCGGCTAACTGGAAGTTGGTTGAACTCGCGCTGCTGCGCGTCTATAGCAAGGTTGTCCTTGCCCACCCCGGCCCTTCACCAGTCTGCAGAGATGCAGGTTGGTATCAAGGGCACGTGAAATTGATAGCATGTGCGGATCAACGCTCAGCGGATCTATACAAGCTAGCCATCGCCGAAGTGGGAGAGGTCTGGCCCGGCGCTAACCTTCAAGCGGTTACAAGGGACCAAATTCCAAGCCGTCCGAGATCGAAGGCTTGGCTTCCACTGGAGCCATCGTCGCCGGAGGAGATTTTCCAACTGCTAAAGCTCAGCAATCTTGACCTCCCAACCCACGATTGGAAGGTGGTGAAGGTTGGAGAGCCCAGCGGAAGCTTGCGTGAGGTACTCGTCGTGTTAAATGAAGAGTCCCTTGCGCCATTGCAGGAGAGAAAGTGTGTGGTCAACTACGGCTTCGGGTCGACCACCCTTCGCATCTACAAGGGCGACAAAGCGAGCACCGCGGCAAGCGGCTCAGTACCTGCTCCCTCTGCACCTGCGGAGGGAACTACGGGCCCACCCGATAAGACGGGGGACCCGGCGGAGAAAGAGGCGGTCCTACACTCCGATGACGGATGTAGCACGGTCTCGACCTCCGAAATAGTTGGGGATTTCTTCGACCTTGCTCTGACTTCAGAGCAAGAAGAAGCCCCTCTGTCTTCTGGGGAGGAGGACCCGGAACAGACCGTCATCTGCCTGCACAAGGATGGTGAAGGTGGTGCAAATTAATCTTCACCATTCCAAAGCAGCATCGGCAGCCCTACTCCTCCGACTGAACGAAACAGGGGAGGACATTTGCTTAATCCAAGAACCTTGGATCTACCAGGAGCGGGTTTGTGGATTAAACCTCTCAGGGTATACTCTGATATCACCTGATACAGGTAAAATACGGGCATGTATCCTAATTAAGAACACTATTAACAGTATCGTCCTCAGCAGGTTCTGCGACAGCGACAACGCATGCATAGCGGTCGGTGTAAGAGGCTCACCAGTGTGGATAGCGTCAAGTTACATGGCGCACGATCACGGGCCGAGCCCACCCAGCAGCCTAGTAAGGACCCTAACGACGGAAGCAAATGGGAAGCACATCCCCATCATCATAGGGGCGGATGCCAACTCACATCACCAGGTGTGGGGCAGCACCGACACAAACGAAAGAGGTGAGTCACTGCTTGATTTTATTCTAGGCAATAAGCTCACTTTTGTCAACGTCAACCTACATTTGTGACCAGTAATCGATGCGAAGTCATTGACCTCACACTTATTAGTGAGAGGGCGTCCAGGCTTGTTCGGCAGTGGAAGGTCTCTACAGACTGCTCACTGTCGGACCATAGATACATTACCTTTCTTATTGCGGGATTGGACCTTAAAGCTCCAACCACGTTTATAAATAGGAAACACACTAATTGGGAGAAGTTTCATAACTTCTTAGAAGCCACACTTGAAACGGTGCCTCCACCTATCCAAGACATACAAAGCTTGGACGGAGCGGTTAGCACCTTCACAACGGCCTACTCGGCCGCAGCTAAATTTGCATGCAACCCAACGAAATTTCGGGGTAAATCTAAACCTCCTTGGTGGAATGCGGATATTGCAAACCTAAGGAAAAATTGCAGGAAGTGCTTCAACGAAGCTAAAGTATCATCGGATTGGCAACCCTATAAGGAGAGCCTCCGCATCTTCAAATATGCAGTAAGGAAAGCGAAGCGATCGTCATGGAGGTCCTTCTGTGACGGAATGGAAGGTATCTCCGAAACGAACCGACTACGCAAAATCCTAAGCTCCTCGCCGAGGCAGCCAGGAGGAATTCAAAGGGAGGATGGGACTTGGACCTACACTCCCTCAGAAACGCTGGAAATCCTTCTGGACGCTCATTTTCCAGGAAGCTATTCAGAAACCGATAACGGATCTCTTCTCACTCCTGAGACCTCTTATCATTCCCTAAGATGGAAGGTAAGAACCAATCAGGTGCAATGGGCAATAAATTCCTTCGCACCATATAAATCCCCCGGCCCGGACGGAATCGTACCAGCTGACCTGCAGCGCTCGTTTGCGTGGGCGATCCCTTGGCTTACGGAGATTTATAACGCTTGCTTGAGGCTCTCCTATATTCCGGCCAACTGGCGGGAATATCGGGTCGTCTTCATCCCCAAGGCGGGAAAAGCAAGTCACACAAAACCAAAGGACTACCGTCCCATAAGCCTATCCTCCTTTCTTTTGAAAACGTTCGAGAGGATTCTGGCCCATTTTATTAAAGATAACATTGGTATTGACAGACTATCGGGCTCACAACACGCCTACAATAAAGGCAAGTCGGTTGAGACAGCCCTACACAATTTGACACAAAAAATTGAAAAATCACTCTATTACAAGGAGTACACGCTAGCCGCGTTCCTTGATATAGAGGGGGCTTTCAACAATGTCTGCTCTCAAGCTATTGTATCAGCACTATCCCATTTAGGGGTCGATGACAATATTAATAGCCTAGTGAACAGCCTGTTAATCGATAGAAAGATTACGTCATATTTGGGAAATACACGGGTTAGCAGGAAGGTGGTAAGAGGAACGCCCCAAGGCGGAGTCCTCTCCCCACTTCTCTGGAACCTAGTCGTAAACTCTATGCTAATGGAACTCGATTCCATCGGATGCGATGTCACAGCGTATGCAGACGACATTGTCATATCCGTCTCTGGCAAACATCTGGACATCATATCAAATCTGATGTCCCAGCATCTTAAGACACTCTGCCGCTGGAGTGGAGAGTGTGGCCTGGGGATTAATCCCAGCAAAACTGAACTAGTACTCTTCACAAGGAGATACAAGATTCCTGCCTTTAACCTACCAAAACTTAATGGGGTTACTTTAAGACTAAGCAGCCAAGTCAAATACTTGGGGCTTACACTAGACTGCAAACTTCTATGGAAAGAGAACACCATGGAAAGAGCAAAGAAAGCTTTATGCGCCCTATACTGCTGTAGGAGAGCAATAGGTACAAAATGGGGGTTGTCCCCCAAGTCAATATTATGGATTTACCAGGCAGTAGTGGAACCTATTCTCCTATACGGCTCAACCTGTTGGTGGCCAGTAGCAGAGAAAGATTCTTATCTGCTATCCCTGGACAAAGTCAGGAGACAGTCCGCTCTATTGATAACAAGGGCGCTAAGGACTACTCCAACGAAGGCACTATTTACGCTTCTATGTTGGATTCCAACATCACTCCTAATAAAGCAACAGGCGAAGATCGCCGCCGCGCGATTAAATACTGTCTGTCGCTGGCCAAGAACCGACATCGGTCATTCTCAAATCCAGATAAAAGATTTCACTACCCCAACTGATATCGACTACTGCACCCCCTCGCTCTGCTTCGAACGAAGGTTTAAAACACTCGTACCAAGCAGGGAGGAGTGGTGCGATGGTATCAATATCAGCGGGGACTCAATTCAAATATATACCGACGGCTCCAAACTCAACGCTAGGGTTGGATATGCTGTTTACTCCAGCAGCTTAAACATTAAGCTTGCCCTCCGCCTACCGGACCACTGCAGCGTTTTTCAGGCAGAGGTCATGGCAATCAACCATGCCGCCTGGCTGCTCATGTGTAATGAAATATTTGGCAGGAATATTTACATCTTCACCGACAGCCAGGCAGCCATCAAATCCCTGGATGGGGTCGAATCCACATCCAAGCTTGTTCGCGAATGCCGGAAATCTCTTAACGAGATAGCGGGACATTCCTCGGTATCCCTTCTTTGGGTACCGGGACACAGGGACATTGAAGGAAATTGCGAGGCAGACGAATTGGCTAAAATGGGTACATTGCTATCGGATGTCTCCTTTTCCAACATCGGAGTTCCACTGGCAACAGTAAAACTTCTCATCAAAGAAAAGTACTTAATCCTAGCAAACGAGCGATGGGTTACTGAAGACTCCTGCTGGGTTGCTAGACAAACCTGGCCGTCTCTGAACAGGAGACGGTCCAGAGAGCTAGTAAGTCTAAGCAGCGTCTCCATCCACCAGACGGTGGCAATACTCACCGGTCACTGCCTATTCGGCAGACACGCTGCAAGACTAGGTGTGCCGAATAATGACTTTTGCCGGAGTTGTCGCTCAGAAGAGGAGGAGGAATTTGTCTTCCACCTTATGTGCCAATGCCCGGCCCTGGCAAGAAGAAGGCGGTCTCTCCTTGGGTACTCCTTCTTCATCAGTCTCACCGAGCTGTCCGAATTGAAAGTCAAAGATATCGCTCGGTTCATTAGGAAGTCAAATTGGCTTCCCCACTAGATGTGTAAGGGAAGTGTCGTGACAATTCTTGTGGTACCACAACGGGCCAACCTACTGTGCCTACGTGAGCAAGCAGCTGCCACTTCTACCTACCTACCTAAGGTTTCGCAGGGGCCGAGTTCAGGCGACCGGACGGGTCCCCAGGTTGCGGATAGGGGAAAGGCCATCAGAAATGATGGTTAACTCTGAATAGGGCTTACGCCAAATAACACAGGCACACAAAAAAAAAAATGGTCATGTTCCAGAAACTAAACCCACCTATTCCTATGTTTTTTGATGCGCTAAATCCAAAAATGACCTTAAAAATTTTTTCCCATCGTTAAATTTTCCGCTATTCACCCCCTTCAACCCCCTAATGGCACAAAATTTGTTTTTTTTTTAACTCGGAAAATAAGTGCATTTTTTATTTTCTGATGTCGGACATTGTATATAGTGTAAATATAATATAGAAACTTTTTTGGAAAAGTCCTTTTGCCACGCCCACTTTTCCAATTGTCTGAAATAACGGTCTTAAAATAAGCGCAAATTTCTAATTTCATGAAAAATACGTAAAAAAATTTAGCTTTCAGAGCAGTTTCTATGATTTTTATAACAGACCCTAATACTTTAGGTACCTGAAAGCATGGTCCAATCAGGCCTTTTTTTGTAGCGGATGTTTATGTATATGAAAGAAGTTCACATGCCGACTTTCGTCCAATTCCCTTTCGAGTTGCAGGCGAAAGAGGCGTTTTTCCAAAACCGCCCTTTTGCCACGCCCACTTTTTTAATTTTTGGAAATAACATTTATGACCTCAAAATAAGCTCAAATATCAAATTTCATCGAAATATCTTAAAAAATGCAGATTTTAGAGCTATTTTCATGATTTTGGAACAGACCCTAGTACTGGAGGTACCCAAAAAAATAGTCCGATCGAGCTGAAATTTTTTTGACTACTTTAGTACTGCTCGAAAGTTATATTGTCAAACTTTCATTTAAATTGATTGACTCCTTCACAAGTTATTGAATTTTGGTCACCAAATAGGGTCCGCTGGCCCAGTGTGGAGTGTGGCGGTCCTTCAGATAATACCATCTAGTCATAGCACCGATAAATTTTTTTTTACGACCAAAATACTTTAACAGTAACCAGCGGCGAGCAAATCGACCTTTGCGCCAATTCATCGCACTCGTTTGATAAAAGCAAGCCAAACTGACCGTGTTGAGACAGCCATACGAAGTACTTCGGCGTAATTCCATACTCTGCACTTGCGATCACTAAACCAATAAATTTTGCAACGTGAGAAGAAGGAAATAAAGAAAAAAATATAACTAAAGGTCATCGAAAGGGAAGCGTGAGAAATTCTTTTCTCGTACGGAAGCGAAGCGGACCACAAGGAAGTTTTGGAAATTTTCATCCTCACCAATCCGCCACCGCATATGACCATCTAAACGGAATCTTGGATATGTTGAATAAAGAGAAGCTACCTCAAGCTGGAATTGGGGAAATTGCTACAGAAAACAAAAAAAGGTAATTTGAATCCAATAATTTTACTTGAAACACCATCGTACGAACTTTTTGCTAAGGCGGACATTTTGTTTTCCCATATCTGTGGAAGCACAGCCGAAAAAGGAAATAAAAGGACATTTATGCTTGGAATTCCGACCAAAACATTTGCGAGCTCAACACCGTTCTGAGTGGACATCGTCGTGCCGTCGGATCACATCGTAGTCGAGAGCGCATTGCTTGGCAAAGGACCCGTTTACGAAAATATCGCCTTACGAATTCAGATCAGCACGTCCAAAAACTGACTTTTTGGGTAACGGCATGCTGAAATATGTGGATGCCTTACCGCGAGGATTATAGTGATTACCATCGTGACCGCCTCAATTTCGAATTCGAGAAACGTCCAGGCATGCAGTGCACCGGTTAAACAGTATAATTTTTTTGTTCACGCAATTGGAAACGGGAGTCCTTGTAACGGTTTCATTTGATTAAATTTTTTTCTGTATGCATTTGTGAAGATATCACGGAATTTTGATTTTTTTGGTTTGAATTTCCTAAATGAATGGCCAATTCCGTCCATTCGAATTTTACTTACTAATTATGATTAATACAATCAGGTTGCTTAACGTGTAAGTGGACAAAGGGATCTTCAAATGGCATGATTTTATACAGGTATTTCAATACGACATTACATCGACCTTTCATCGTGAACAGTAGCCTGCTGATTGCTGCTGCTACATCGATCAAAACCATGTAAGTAAATATAAGAAAGACTGCCCTTTCACTTGAAGTGTGTAATTGCTTGATGAACTTCTCTTTGATCGCGAATAGAATCGTCTGATACGAAAACCTACTAAATACATGAATTCGTGATTTTTATACCCGCCACACACTGTGTCGAGGGTATATTGCGTTTGTGTGGTTGTGTGTTACACCCAGAACCAGTAGACCATACAAAATATATATAGAAATGATCAGCGTCACCTGGAGAATCGATTTAGCCATGTCCGTCCGTCTGTCTGTTTGTCTGTCTGAATAAAAATGGAAAAGTGGGCGTGAAAAAGGGGCGGTTTTCATAAAGAAATTTAACGAGCGTCGGTATATAGGGCCTCTTATGGCCTTAAACTTTGTGAGGACTCACAAAATCCACCGACCATCATATCTGTAGATATTGTTTACTTTTTTTTATTATAAATTTCTCTTTATATTTTTTTAATTCACTCTTATAATAAATATTAGTACGTTGGAACACGCTAAAATGACGTCACGGTGCGATCAGATTCCCCCGTAACATTGTATATAGAAGGAACAACACTAACGATAAGAAGTAGGTAAAAGTTATCGAATGGTAGGTTTAAATTATAATTTGGTAGATTTAAGAAAAAACGTAAGATTGACTTTTGTATATGATAGCATCTAAACAAGGAACAGTTATGAGTAGGAGTACGAATTAGAATAGTATTAAGAATGATTGCCACCATTTAAAAGTCCTAGGTTTAAGTATCTCACAACCCATAATTTGGGAAATATGTTTGTAACTGCGTGTAAAGAGTGACTAACGTCGAACAGCTGAACTCACTATGCAGAAGACCAAGAGTGGCAGCACAACGGAAAGTGAAGCGAAGCGCTCTGCTAAGAATTCGAAGTCACGACCGACTTCACTTGTTCCTGAGCAGCCGAAACGATCGGACCGATCCCAACGTTTGGAACCAAGACGGAAACGAGTAGCGGGGAACACGACGAGGAACCCCAAGCAAGCAGCACGAATCATCAAGACGGGAAAAAAAAGAGAAATAAGGAAGCCAACCAAACGAAACAGGAAGAGGAACGGAGAGACGACGTCAGCAACAAGTCAGAGTGGTGAGATAACTTAAACAAATTTGCAAGAATTATTTCACGTGCTTTCGTGTGCCCAGAGGAAAGATCTATTAAATTCAGGACCTCATACCCGTTTCCACGCACAGTTGAAACTTGCGTGCGATTCAGGTTATTCTAGTAGTTACCACGTGCAGTTGAAACTCACGTGTGCCCAGAGGAAAGATCTATTAAATTCAGGACCTCATACCCGTTTCCACGCACAGTTGAAACTTGCGTGCGATTCAGGTTATTCTAGTAGTTACCACGTGCAGTTGAAACTCACGTGTGCCCAAAGGAAAGCTCTATTAAATTCAGGACCTCATACCCGTTTCCACGCACAGTTGAAACTTGCGTGCGATCCAGGTTATTCTAGTAGTTACCACGTGCAGCTGACACTCACGTGCGCCCAGAGGAAATATCTATTCAATTCAGGATCTCATACCCGTTTCCACGCACAGTTGAAACTTGCGTGCGATTCAGGTTATTCTTGTAGTTACCACGTGCAGTTGAAGCTCACGTGTGCCCGGAGGACCCATTGGGGTCAACTTTCGTTCGCCACAGGGATTTAATCACCATAGTAAAATTCTAAAGCCAAGATCTATATACCAACGCACGGTCGATTCGTCGCGTTTACACGAGACCAGTTGTACAAGCCAAAATCTATATACCAACGCACGGTCGATTCGTCGCGTTTACACGAGACCAGTTGTACAAGCCAAGATTTACCTACCGACGCACGGTCGATTCGCCGCGTTTACACGAGACCAGTTATACAAGCCAAGATTTACCTACCGACGCACGGTCGATTCGTCGCGTTTACACGAGACCAGTTATACAAGCCAAGATCTATATACCGACGCACGGTCGCTTTTGCCGCTTTTACACGAGATCAGTTGCATAACCGCATTTAATACCCTCTGCACGAGCCTCCTTGAGTCGATTTCAAGAATTTCACGGATAGAGCTCCGCTCTGTCAAACCACTGTTCAGTTTCGCTGACGCACCGAATTAATTGCAAAGAGGCTCTTTACGCGCAGATCAGTAGCTAGGCCCCGTGTAAAATAATTTAGTAGTAGTTAGTTAGTTAGACATTAATAAATTAGGTAGGAATATTTCGTACTCTCCCGATTGAATCCATCCTGGTCAAAGACCCTAAAGAAGTCGACCAGTTTGCCTGTAAATATAGTTTTATTAATTAAGAATAAAATTGAAATTGTTATAAACTGAAAATCTTTTGTGGGTTTCCTTTCAAATAAATAAGTGTAAGGAAACTGTCCTTGGTGACTCGGCTGAGTTAATACCCCGGCCTGGAAAGGTCCCTTACAACTTCTTGAATATTCTTACTAGTAGTCCTGTTTTTTGGGCGTGGTTCAAAAAATTTTTAAAACATGTTTTTTTGTGTCGGGTATTTTATTGTCAGGCTCGTCTGACTAAAACATCCTTACTTGTTGTTATTATTGTTACTTTATTATAACTTTGTTGATATTTGTACATAACATTAGATATTTTTGCGTACAATTGAAGAGGAGAAAATCAACTGTAGGTTTAAATTTATGCTTAGATTCTAGATTTTACATAATTCACAATTCAAGATTTCAGAAAGGTTATGGATATTTATAGATGACTATGACAAACGTATTCTTATAAACTATCCCTAAACTTTCTGCTCTCTTTCAGCCTTTTAATACTAGTTGGAATTGAATTCCACAAGCGGGCAGTATTAACAAAAAGGCAGCGCTCTGATTTCAGGTAGTTGTATTTGGGTATAATTTAATTTAGGATTTACTAAAATCCAACTTTTCATAAAGATATTGAGGAGTTTTGGAAAGAATTAGTTTGTGGAGATATAAGCAGTTTCTCAATTGTAGGTAATTGCCTAATGTGCATCCAAGAATTAATTTTCTCCAATTACTGAGGTGGTCGTATTTTCGGATATTAAACTCATAACGAGCGGCAGAGTTAATAGCAGTTAGCAGCTTATGCATGGAAGCCGAATCGAGTCTTGAGTATACTGATTCACCATATGTTAAAACCGGCAAAACCAATTGCTAAACTAAATATTTCTTAGTTGCACAGGGCATGAAACCTGCTGTTTGTCTCAGAATTCTAAGTGCAGAATAAACCCTACTTGCTTATTATAAAGTAAATAAAAATTTAGGATTTTTAAAACTCGTGTAATTCGAAGCTTGATTTTCAACTTAAATTAATGCCAGAGACCATAACCACGGAAAAGAACAAAATATCTGACGGACGGACGGACATTCCGTACGTACAACGAGTGCTTGAAACAAGATCTTAAGGTGGAAATTGCCTCGTCCTTCACTACCCCCCAACCATCTTAAGACCAAAAGTAAGGCAATCCCATAACCCCGTTGTGGTTCCCTGCGGATTCACCTTTCACAAATTATTTGTCTCAACTAACTTTCCATATTCAACATACAAAAGTTTATTTAATCATAAAATGTGTGGAATTTCAAATGAACGCAAGGGGACGTGAGCGTCGAACACTTGTGAGATCTGTTCAACCAAAAACTCTAATTTATCATTGACATCCCTTAGATACCAACAGTCTGTCCAATTTATTGATGCAAGGTCTTTAATCATCTCTTTGTAGTTTATTGCTTTATAATTGCGAAAACTAATAATTTTTTTATTGGCATTCTGATGAAAGTTTGAATTAAATTCACCACAGATTAAATCATTGTCAGATAGAAAAGAACACTGTCCGAAGTTCAAGCAAAATTACGAATCAGATACCAGAAAAATATCTAGCAAGTTTTGCTCAGAGTTTGGAGAGAATCACGTCGGGAACTGATTACTTACAACATGCAGACCGGGAAGACTTATATGCTCAAGAAAGTAAAATGTATTCGGAGAATCATTTAAAATATTAATTTTGAAGTCGCCACCAACTACAACATTGTGATAGTCAACAAAGGAGTCTCTTGATTTAGCAAAAAAAGAGTCAAGGAGTCTAGTCGACTCGGATTATCAACACAGTTAATTAAGAGCTTCGAATTATTATTGCAAATACTCACGTCAAGATATTCAACAATCTCATTATGGAGTTTATCCATAACACAGGCGCGCAGAAACGCTTTGCAGTATATTGCAACGCTTTCACCCCGTTTATTTGTTCAATCATTGCGAAAGGGATTAAAACCGGAGAGAAGGAAATTTTCGTCTAAGAGATCAGTACTGAACCATGCTTCAGTAATGCACAAAATATCTTCATAATATAGTAAATTTTTTCACTATTTAGACTGCAAGTATTGAAAATAATTAATTTAAGACCGCAATAAAAAATACTCATAATGCTTTTGGGGAGCATGTCGTTTTTATTAACGCTTTTCTAATAATAGTCAACCATTAGTGTTGACAGCACAGCCAGATCATAGTGTAAACACAGCCATGTTAAAAATAAGTAGTCAGTAGCTTGGGTACGAGTACCTGTTTTCTCTTATTTTACTTTATATTTTATGTCACTACTACTTGTATTTCTTAATTTGAACAAAGAAGAGGCTAGCGGACCAAAAGTATGTATTTCCTTATTCGCAAGAATAACTATTTAAATATTCTTTATTTTCCTATTTAAGTTTTTAGAGTACAGCATTGTCAACAGTATTATTTGAAAATAAACGAAAGTCCAAAATCAACAAGTGTTGCAAGCTTTTACTCGAGAAGTCTGCTAGGCCAATTTCACAACGCCAACATTCTCTAAAAATTTTGTATGGCATTTGCTTCGAGAAAAGCCGAAACCGTTACGGACGCCATCTTGGGAAGCCATCTTTGAGAGAGGAAAAAAAA
Source organism: Chlorops oryzae (assembly GCA_020466095.1). NCBI lineage: Eukaryota > Metazoa > Arthropoda > Insecta > Diptera > Chloropidae > Chlorops > Chlorops oryzae. The sequence continues at coordinate 73,425,130 of CM035808.1, read as the reverse complement.
ACAACTTTTGCCGGCAGGAAGGACGGAGTGAAGAACATCGCAAGCGGAACGCGATTAAAGGTGTGATGAATCAACGGTCATGATATGTACGGACGAAACAAATCAAGCTGATAAAGGTGAAGTAAAAATGGTTAAAACTCGAAGCGGAGTAGGCGAATTTATCGCAGCGCGTTATTGCAGTATTTGCAAACTAGAGAAAGAAGGGGAAACTACGTCGTGTGATGTCTGCGATCAACATGCGCACACAGAGTGCATAATAAAAGCAAATCAAATTGTTAAAAATTGGATGTGCTCAGGTTGTGACGGTGCAGTGGGTGGTAAGATAGATCATTATAAAGAATTTAAAACACCAATGCAAGCTACAATTAATTCTGATAAAAACGAGTCTTTTGAAGAAATAAATGAGGTAATCAGCGCCAACAAAAAGGTTGTAGGTAACGGCGCTATGCGTTCCATAGATATTGAACTGTTGAAACTTGAAGAAGAAGAAAAATTAAAAATGCAATTTTTAAACAGGAAATATGCACTACTGAAAATGTACGGTTCAACAGGAATGAGACCTGATGCAGTTGAACGGGTAGAGGAGACGGGCGCGCGTAATGGTGCGGATTCTGATGATGATCTGGGATGCAACGATTCAGTTGGGAACGATAGTGTTCCAGTAGCCATGGAGCAGCCGATGAGGGCTCAACACACATCATATTTTCCGGCGCAAAATCGTACGCAATTAAACATTGAGAATTCTGCGTTGTATGAACTTACTCAACGGCAACTAAATGCACGACAGGTGGTCCCGAAAGAGCTGCCACCTTTTAGTGGCAGTGCGGAAGAGTGGCCGCTCTTTATAAGCAGCTATGAAAATTCGACCAGACTATGTGGTTTCTCAAACGACGAGAACCTTTTGAGACTTCAACGTGCCCTTAAGGGAAAAGCTAGGGAGTATGTGGGAAATCGGCTATTGATTCCAGAGTTGGTACCAGAGATAATTAATACCTTAAAAATGGCATTTGGTCGACCAGAACAGGTGCTCTTTAAGTTAATATCGAAAATTAGAGCGTCGCCAAATGTGAATTCCAATCGTTTGGACACACTCGTTACTTATGCGCTAGAGGTGAGAGGCCTCGTAGCCACCATACAGGCATCCAACTTGCAGGAGCATATGATGAATCCAATGCTTATCAGCGAATTAACTGAAAAGTTACCCGCACAATTGAAGTTAGACTGGGGTAAACATAAATGTTCGGTTGCATGCCCAGACCTATCCGAGTTCAGCAATTGGTTATACAAACTCGCAGAGGTGGCAAGCAGCGTAACGATCGACATAATAGATGTGGAAAATAATGACAAACGAAAGCCACAGCGCGTAGGTTTCCAGCAAGAGAATGCCGAAGACTCAACGAAAAAAGAAAGCGTAAAATGTTACATTTGCAACAATGAACATAAAGCGGTTAATTGTGTAGAGCTGAAGGCTATGGATTATGACGCCAAGTGGAAGGCGATTAAAGAAAAGGACTTGTGTCGATCCTGTCTGATGAAACACGATAAAAAATTCTGTCGTAACCGAAGAGAGTGTGGAATAAATGGCTGCACGAAAAAACACAAGGAAGGCGAATCTGCCGAATCAAAATCTGCCGAAACTGTTGGGTTTCATGCGGTAAAAACATCAGATGTACTATTCAAAATAGTCCCGATAACAGTATATGGCAACCAGAAAAGAATGAAAATATATGCCTTTTTAGACGACGGCTCAGGTCCAACTCTAATTGAAGAACAGGTATTAAATGAGCTAAATATATCTGGATGTGCATCAGATTTATGTCTTCGTTGGACGGATGGTACAATCCGCAAAGAACAGCAGTCCTTTAAAACTGATATCAGAGTATCTCCACATGGATCTACTAATAAGGTCCTATTGAGGAACGTGCGTTCGGTAAAACGGCTTGATTTACCAAAGCAGACGATGGTAAAAAACGAAATATGTGAAAGATATCCTTATCTCAAGGGTTTGCCATTACCTGACTATGTGGACGTTGTTCCTCAGATGATCATCGGCATCGACAATAAGAACGCCTCAATGGCGCTAAAATTTAGAGAAGGTGCATTGAATGAGCCGACAGCAGTAAAGACTCGTTTGGGTTGGACAGCGTACGGAAAATTGACTGCAGTAATCGATGCACCCACATACGCGATGATACATCTTCATGTGTGCGAGTGTGATTCTGCGCTGCACAAGCTAGTTCTGGAAAGCTTCAAATTGGATGATGAAGGCATAGCAAAGAAACGTGACATTAACCAACATGAGTTAAAGATTCTGGAGAGGAATATTACCAGAGAAGGTGATCATTTTACTGCAAAATTGCTATGGAAGGATTTGAACATCCAACTTCCTAAGAATGAGCGCATGGCATTCAGAAGATTAGAGTGCTTTGAACGAAAGTTGTTACAAAACGCCGATCTGAAGGATCAGGTATCACAGCGTATTACCGAGATGCAGGAAAAGAATTATATAAGAAAACTTACTCAGGAGGAAATGTCACAAAATGATAAGCGTCTGTGGTATTTACCCATATTCGTTGTGCAAAACCCGAATAAACCCAAGAAGATACGTATTGTTTGGGATGCAGCTGCGAAGGAACAAGGTGTTTCACTGAACGACTACCTAGAAAAGGGACCAGATTTGGTGCCCCTGTTATTAGAAGTACTATATAATTTCCGTATTGGCAAAATAGGAATTTGTGGTGATATAGCGGAGATGTTTCACCGTGTGCACATCCATCCGGACGATCAGCAAGCGCAGCGATTTATGTGGCGAGATTGTGACCAGTCCCGGCCGCCTGATGTCTTTGTGTTGCAAGTGATGAGTTTCGGCGCCAGCTGCTCGCCATCCATAGCACAATACGTAAAGAACACCAATGCCATGGAGTTTGAGAAATAGTTTCCTCGCGCAGTACAGTCCATTATTAAATTTCACTATGTTGACGATATGATGGACAGTGTGGATACTGAAGAGCAGTGTATAGAGTTGGCAAAACAAGTAAAGGCCATTCATGCGCGTGCAAATTTCCACATAAGAAACTGGCTATTAATTGAGGTTTCATTAATCGGCTCAAAATCAAAAGTGGCTCCGCTACGTCCCATATCTATCCCCAGAATGGAACTGATGGCGGCGGTACTGGGTGTTCGATATGCGGAAAATATTCTCAAGGCGCATAATATAAAGACAGCGTCAAAGACATTTTGGACTGATTCCAGAACTGTATTGAATTGGTTAAATATGGATCCTAGGCGATTTAAGCAATTTGTTGCGCTGAGGATTGCGGAGCTACAAGAATCATCTCGCGCAGAGGAATGGTGTTACGTTTCTTCAAAAGAGAACGTGGCTGACCTAGCTACCAAATGGAACAGCCCTAATTTTGATCCAAATTCGCGGTGGTTTCAAGGACCCGCATTCATGACCAAACCTAATATCGGGCGGCAAGAGAAGACACCGCTAATAAGAGAATCAGAAGGAATAGGCGCCGAGGAAATTGAAGATATTGCGGTGCATACAGATGAATCCACTGGGATAGTAGATATTTCGAGATTTTCTAGATGGGAACGATTGGTGCGATGTATGGCCTATGTATACAAATACGTTCGAAGACTAAAAGAAACTGCGAAATCGCGTCGAAGCAATGAAGTGTTCTTATCTAATGCTGACTCCGCAACTCATCTTGGACCGGAAGATATAGCATGGAGCTACAAATTTTTGTATATCAAAGCCCAAAAGGAGGTGTTCTCCATGGAAATTCGTACCCTTGCGCGCGACCCGTTCGTCGTTCTACCCAAGTCTAGCGTCCTACGAAAGCTGAGCCCATTTATAGATAAAGACTCGGTTGTCAGAATGAGAAGTCGTCTTGAAAAGAGCACTGTAATTGACGATTGCGCCAAGAATCCAATTATTTTGCCCAGGAATCATGCAATAACGAAGTTGATTGTGGATTTTTATCATCGAAAATATAAGCATATTTTCCACGAAACTGTCATTAACGAAGTATTCAAGCAATACTACATCCCTGGACTACGTGTACTGCTTCGAAACGTACGAAACAACTGTTCCGCTTGCCAGCTGCGATCTGCGAAACCGAACCCACCTGAAATGGCATCGCTACCCGTGGAACGTATCTCCCCGTTCACCAGACCTTTTTCATATGTTGGGGTTGATTTTTTTGGACCCCTTCTGGTGACGGTGGGCAGGCGTCAAGAGAAACGTTACGGAGTTGTTATGACTTGCCTTTCGTGCAGAGCCGTACACCTGGAGGTGGCATACAGCTTGTCGACCAGCTCATGCATAATGGCCATTCGCAATTTTATAAATCTTCGGGGACAACCTTTATGCATTTATAGTGACAACGGTACCAACCTTCGTGCGACTGAAAAGGAGCTAAAGGCAGCATATAACAATATTGACTTTGGTGAACTGGAGAAGACTTTTATAGAACCGCACTTCAAGTGGAAGTTTCTTCCGCCGGCTAGCCCACATATGGGCGGAGCTTGGGAGCGCATGGTGCGCTCTATTAAGGAAACGCTCTATCACATTGTAAGACCTGACACCAAGCTAAATGATGAGAAACTCGTAAGCCTTTTTCGTGAAGTTGAAGGCATTATAAATAGCCGACCACTGACTTATGTGTCGCTAGAAACAGCGGAACATGAAGCGTTGACTCCTAACCACCTGCTACTTGGTGAATCGAGCGGACATAAGCCGGTGGGTAAGTTCGATGACAGCGATCAGTACGTGAGAACTACGTGGAAGCATGTACAATTCTTGGCTGACCGGTTCTGGAAGCGTTGGCTAACCGAAGTTTTACCTCAGATGACAAGAGGAACAAAATGGTTTGGAAAGGTCAACCCAATCGAGAAGGGAAATATCGTAAAAATTGTCGATCCTAATCTCCCGCGTCACCAATGGCCAAAAGGCGTTGTCATCGACGCTAAACAGGCGAAGGATGGCCAAGTAAGAAGCGCGACTGTACGTACTGTAAATGGCATATACCATCGTCCAGCTAACAAAATTGCAGTCTTGGATATAGACACCGGATCAGGCTGCACTAAGGAAGATGATTAGGTATTACGACAAGAGCGCAATACCGGGGGGTGGAAAGTTGACAGCACAGCCAGATCATAGTGTAAACACAGCCATGTTAAAAATAAGTAGTCAGTAGCTTGGGTACGAGTACCTGTTTTCTCTTATTTTACTTTATATTTTATGTCACTACTACTTGTATTTCTTTATTTGAACAAAAAGAGGCTAGCGGACCAAAAGTATGTATTTCCTAATTCGCAAGAATAACTATTTAAATATTCTTTATTTTCCTATTTAAGTTTTTAGAGTACAGCATTGTCAACAGTATTATTTGAAAATAAACGAAAGTCCAAAATCAACAAGTGTTGCAAGCTCGAGAAGTCTGCTAGGCCAATTTCACAACGCCAACAATTAGCATAAGAATTTTGAATTAAGAGAGACAAATTATAAGGCATGCAAAATAGTAAACTGAGCTATTTATTAAAAACCCATTAACCTGTACAAAAAAAATATGACAATTAAAAGAGTTAATTTTAAAGAGAATTTTACGATCGAAGTATATTTTGAGAGTTTAAACAGCGCCATTCTGCACTCTTGTAAGATCGCAGTCCATATGAATTGCTGCAGGGTGACCATCTCTTCGAAGTCTAACATGCACGACGGCTTGAAGAGTGAAAGCATGAAAGATTTTTTTCTCTCGCTTTAGTTTAATTTCGGCTTGCATTAGCTTTTTGGCTTCTGCAGTCAAGCTTTCATGGATATAGACGAAGTTGTCACAGTCAAATCCAGCAATTCGCATAGACACTGCCGACTTCGAAGCCCGACGGAAATCGCCCAAGCTTTTAAAATACGGTTCCGATCGTAGCGTGTGCAAAATTTTACAACGACGACAGACTTGATACGAAAAATGTCTTTAATCTGTGGTACCTGGAGGTCAATAGAAAGACAAATTTTGTTAAAGACGCTTTTGATGTTTTTTCTCCCAAGAGCTCCCAAGATATCGGTGTTGTTGACGCAGTACTAGCTTATTGGAATCTTCTTTCAACTTAATAATGTCAGCTGTTGATTCTGGTGGAAGTTGCTGTTCCCTGCCTCCTCGCAGAGCCGACTGAAGAAGAGCGAGCTCGGAATCAATCTCAGAACGAAGAGTTTTCGATGCTTTGTGGATTTCGCCCTCGACTTTCGCCGTTAGACTAAGTTGAGTTTTGATAAGCTGTGATTCGATTTTTGCGTTAAGTTCAGCTGCTAGTGCATATATTACAGCATCAATTTTAGCAAACACTTTGCTCTCTAGCGCAGCGATCTTATTTGTGAGCTCAGTAATAGCAAAGCTTTCGTCAACCGATTGCTTATTCAAAGCACATTCGAGTGCAGTAAAACTCTCCTTTGAAATCGACCACAACGGAATTTTGCTCGGCTGATTGCTTACTCAGTTGTTTTTATTTGTTGTGATAAGCGCAACTCCACCTGCTTCAATTGTAGTGAAAGTTGATCAAGTGTATTAGATCTAGTGCTCGTTTTAAGAGCAGGCGATTGCGTATAACACGAGTCGTTTACCTTTTGTTGGAGGCCAGCAGGATTTGACCTTGTTGTTATATTCGAAGGGGGAGGCTCAACTGCTGACGAATTGTAATTGCTTTCTTCAGTAATGCTGGAGATTTGACTCAGAACTTGTTCGGGAGAGTATTCGTAAATACTCAATTACACGAGATCAAAGCAGACAAGCGAGAAAGACCTCTTATTATTTTCAAATTTCTTTCTTGTTATTAATTTTATTTTATATATAGGCATATTTCGAGAATCGGTTCTAGGCGCGCAAAATTGTTTTTATTTTATTATTCAGAGCACTTTGGAAATATACCCCACAAATGAATACTAAAAAGAAATTAAATTTTGACGAGCTGCAGAAAAACGCGACCACTCAAGAATAAGGTTTTGTACGATTTATGATTTTTGTTTACTCTTTTCGAAGTTTTGTTAGCCATATATACTTGCTATGTAGGTGCATTTTGGATACTTCGGTATGTTAGAACTTTAAGCCAGGTCGCACTAAGTTCTTTGGTCCTTTGCTTATTGTAGCTATCGCCATTGCAAACCGCCCACTTTTGACTTGCTCGTATAAAATGGAAACGAAAGAAATACGTAATTTTAATAAATGAAAAGGTAATGAAAAGAGAAATGTAAATAAATATTTACACCGAAATAAAATGAAACAAAAAAAACCGTATATACTTATTTAAAAGAAAAGAAATAAAATTACAATGGTGCACTGAAATCGAAGCCACAATGCCTCTATATATTCAAAGTTCCTCTACCAAGACTAGATAGTGTTAATGAAAAATAAAAAACAAATATATATATATAAATGAAATGAATTTCAGAAAAGTATTATGAATGTAGATTTAATTTGAGTTATAATATTTTTGTTAATAAGCATAAGTGAGGCGACGGGTAGAAATGCTCGTTATTAATTTCTTTTGAATTTATTTTCATGATTAAATAAACTTTTGTATGTTGAATATGGAAAGTTAGTTGAGACAAATAATTTGTGAAAGGTGAATCCGCAGGGAACCACAACGGGGTTATGGGATTGCCTTACTTTTGGTCTTAAGATGGTTGGGGGGTAGTGAAGGACGAGGCAATTTCCACCTTAAGATCTTGTTTCTAGCACTCGTTGTACGTACGGAATGTCCGTCCGTCCGTCAGATATTTTGTTCTTTTCCGTGGTTATGGTCTCTGGCATTAATTTAAGTTGAAAATCAAGCTTCGAATTACACGAGTTTTGAAAATCCTAAATTTTTATTTACTTTATAATAAGCAAACAAAGAAGCAACACTGTTGTCGCGTTCGGCTGTGTTGTTTTAAGCGCTCCAGTAAACTTTTAAATTCCGACATCCGATTAGACAGAAAACTACAAGTTAAGTCGTATTTCCTCGCGAACGGCTGAGTATTGTTGTCCAGCCGATTCCCTGCTTTTGGGCAGTGAGTTGAGGAATTAAAATCAAATTTTCCTCAAACTTAAGTATATTCCAAAATCCATTCATTCCTGTTTGTTTACAAAAACACTTTTATAGACAGAGACAACTGTTTGCTGCAGCTGATTCAGCTGTCAGCTGGATCAAGTGATGCCAATATCTCGTTCACCGCCAAAAAATAGCGTCGACACGAACCATGGGTTCTTAGCTACAGACGATGCTATAAATCAAGTTTCACAACTACCCAACAAACAATTCCTTCGCGACAACGAAAGTTTTCAACAGTTTGCAGCTAACAGCCAATTTTCTATGTTGAAAAGGCATTTTCAGAGGCAACGTTCCAATTCCACCGGCGAAACAGTTCCAAAATTCATAAAAAAGGCAATTTAAATGTAGCTGATCCTACAGCACCTCCCATTACCAGCGCTACAACAACAACAAACGCGTCGACCTCAGGTAACGCAGCTATCGAAGAATCTTTAAACTCAAACAATAAGTTAAAAGAACAAATCGAGCAGAAGGCGATGCTGATAGGCATGCATCGCTACGTTAATATTATTAAACGTAAAAGAAGTCCAACTGGAAAACACGCTAATAGGGCTAAACTAAATAAAACGGAAGTCACATCCACCCCCACTAATATGTTATCGGGTAACCGTTTTGCTCCACTAGCTGACAAATCGAGTGATAACTCATCCGAAAATCAGCCTACTAGAGAATTCAAACCGCCTCCAATTTATTTGCGTGAGCGGACCTCTAATAGCCTCGTTGCCAGCCTCATTCGCCTGATAGGCAAAGATAGCTTCCATATCGTGCCATAAACTCGTGGGAATATTCACGAGACAAAAATCCAAATTTATAATGAAAGAAATTATAGAATTGTCACTAAAAACTTAGAAGACAGCAAAAAGAGTTTTTATACTTACCAACTAAAGAGCAGCAAAGGCATTTCTGTTGTAATAAAAGGCCTTGAATCAGATATAGAGCCATCTGAAATTAAGCAGGCCTTGGAAGAAAAGGGCTTCCAAGTCAACCATGTTATTAATATAATAAATAGACAGAAAGTCCCTCAGCCCATATTAAAAATTGAACTCTGCCCTGATGCTGTAATATAAAGGAAAAATGAGAATCGCCCTGTATATAGTTTACAGTATCTTCTTAGCCGTAGGATTTCAGTAGAAGAACCACTTAAACGTAGCGGACCTGTGCAATGAACCATGCAAAAAACCGTCTAAATTCTGAATTTCTCTTGGATTTGAAATAAATGTTTCATTCATGAATCTGTTTTGACGGTCCAATTTTCTGCTCAAAATTGGCATCAGCAAAGCATCCCATGCGCCTATGTTGAGATCCAAATTTTTAAGTGCCTGCAAACACTCCTGAGTGGTATCATGTAATTCTTTCATTGCTGCTGATGTTGATGCTGTTTGTGGTTGGTCTATCAAACGATATTCCAAGTTGTGCGCTATCACTCGCTTATTTTCATACCGATTTTTTAATAAATTCCATGCCGTGTCATAATTGTTGTTTGACACTGCCAGATGTAAAATGATTCTTTCTGCTTCACCTTCCAGATTCGACTTCAAGTACCACATCTTCAGAGCGTTTGAAATGAGCTGATTATGGATGATTTGACAAAATAAGTCGTGAAACTGATGCCATTTGGTATAATCTCCAGAAAATTTTGGAAGATTTACTTTTGGCAATGGTATGTCCGATGTAGGATCTCATTCCTGGCAGGACTGCTTCGTGTCGATACGGTTCTAATTCGATAAGGGCTTGTTGTATCCGTGTTTCAAGATCAATGTACTTTCCCAAATCGAACCCTGAATCAGCCGGATCATCCAGAACCTCCCATAAGGACAAACTGGTTGTTTCCAGGGCTTTCCATGCTTCATTTATTGTGTTAATTTTACCGGTAGCATATTGACGTGTTTTTTGTCCTTGGTAGCTTTCAATGGCTTTCAACTGTCTGTTGAGTGCTTCCATTAAAGCCGCTACCTTTCGTACTGCTCCGATGTTGCTATCGGCGTTTGTTCTTAATGTTGGGTCAGGTTGATTATTTTCGATTGTGACTGATGGTGCCACTGGCTGCTTTGAGGTACCCTCTCCATCAGGATTGGGTAGTCCTGGAGTGTTTATCATGCCATCTTCAAAAATGGAGCGGTAATCGTTTGCTGACTCTTCAATTTTTCCAAAATAATCTTCAGCGAAATAAGAGTGGTTGCGGTCTACATCAACTGACGATCTAATCTGCAGATCGGTCGCTTCAAACTTTGTCCAAGCGTTGTTTAACCTTTCGAGTCTTTCCCGATAGTACGCAGCCGTCTTTCGATCCTTTGCATCCTTTTTGAAGTTTCGTATGATTTGTTGGATTGCTTCTCCAACGTTGTTTTGCGATTTTACCAAATCCGTGAATGACTCCATCGTCCTTGCTATTCGTCTCGTTGATTGGAGGATCACGTCGGGGTCACCAGATGTTTAGAACTGCGTTTGGTGTTTGATTTGGTTTAGACCTGAATAAAACTTGCAGTCTGCGTTGTACAAATTTCTGATATTATATCAAGAAATTCCGTTTGCAATGACTTAACAGTTGTTGATTGTGAAAGCCACTAAAAATTCTTTATTAAATTGATTTCTTATATACTAATAATTTGTTTATCAATACAAAATTGGTTTAAAATAAAAGTGCCAGATCACAGAAATTTGGAAATCAAATAAATGAAAAATTGACAAAATTAAATTTATAGAAAGCATTTAAACAACTTCATCAGTTTCAGCAAATTTCAGTGAAGTCAATAGCCCAACGTCGTGACCATGACGTACTGCTGCTTCGGCAAATTTTTTTCAGTAGGTTGGTTTTGTTTTCGTCGCCACTGGGCAGCGAGTTTGTTTTTGTCTTCATAACATGTTTTCCAAACGAGTTCGACCAAAATTCTTTTTAAAGGCCTTGTCACATAGAATACCTCGTGTGTCAAAGGACGGCTGATGTCACTTTTTTTTAACCGAAATCAAAACTCTGTGACAAAACTATTACTATTCAACGCGAGTTACAAAAGTTGAACAATTTTCAACTTTTGACGTGTGACGACCTTTCAATATTCTGTTTTTGAGTGAAAAACAATGCGCCATACGTCAAATGACGCACGCCGTATTCTATGTGACAAGGCCTTAACGTAATATTATACGGTCTCTTGACACTAGTGGAGCATTTATCACATTCCGACTTCCCGGGACTAAAGCCGTTCTCAATTGCCAATCTTTTTTTGTCCAATGTTCAGATTTAGCCCTGCTGTCCCATGAACATATAAAACATGGATATTGAGTATAGCCACTTTGTAGACCCAAGAGTAAGTTGACCATTTTCAGATATACACATATGATCCAGTTATGTTCTTTATAGTTTATTTTCTCCAAAACTGAGGCAATCGTGGCATATTCTTCCCTGGCTTTAGTCCAATGTGCAATAGGCAAGGAACCCAATTCGTTTCCATTATGCAAGAGTAAACATTTAAGACTATGTTTTGCTGAGTCTATAACTAAACGCAAATTTTTTGAAGAATAGTTTTGTAATCCCATTTGAGCCATTAATCCAGAAACATTATTGCAAAAAACAAAATCATCCTCTTCGGAAAAGAAAGGCAATAATTTTTTTCCCTTGTCCGATAAACTGAAACATTTGTACTTGTTGTTAGAAGATTTCTTTCTTTTAAGCGAGAAGCTAGAAGCTCCGATGCTTTTTTAGAGAGGCCGAGACCTCTGATCAAATCGTCCAGATCAGACCACGTATTGCATAACATTAAGGCAGCTTACGAAAAAAATTCCAAGACAAACAACTTATGCGCCAGACCACGAACTTTCGAAGTTGGAGAAGTGATCACTAGACGAAACTTTGCACAAAGTAAGTTAGTGGATTATTTTAACGCGAAACTTGCTCCAGTAGGCATTAAGTCGAAAGTCATGCGAAAAGTCGGAACAGTCTTTCATGAACTAGAAGACCTTAAGACCAAAGCTAAAGGCATATGCCACCTTAAGGCTATAGGGTGATGGAGAAGCTTTTTCAGTTGCAATTTTAAAGTAGACTTTGCACTTTCATCTGTTTTGTGGCAGTTCCTTAGATAATCCCATCCGTGTAGCAATAGCACCGATTAAATTTCTTCACGCCCAGAATAATTTTAAAAGAAATCAGCGGCGAGCGAACCGAACTTTGCACCAATTTATCGCGCTCGTTTGATGAACGCAAGCCAAACTAACGGTTTGGAGACAACCATACCAAGTACTTCGGAGAAACTCGACACTCCGCACTTGCGATCACTAAACCGATAAATTTTGCAATTTCATAAAAAGAAAAAAGGGAAACAAATAGCTAAACGTCATCGAAAGGGAAGCGTGAGAAATTATTTTCTCGTACGGAAGCGAAACGGACCAAAAGGAAATTTTGGAAATTTTCATCCTCACCAATCCGCCATCGAATATTACCATCTAAACGGAATCTTGGATATGTTGAAGGGAAGCTACCTCATCTGGTATTGGGGAAATTGCTAACAAGAAAAAAAAATTATAATTTGAATGCAATTATTTTACTTGCAATACCATCGTACGAACGTTTTGGTAAGGCGGACATTTTGTTTTTCCATATCTGTGGAAGCACAGCCGGAGTAATAAATAAAAGGACGTTTATGCTTGGAATTCCGACAAAAAAAAAATTGCGAGCTCAACACCGGTCTGTGTGGACAGCGTCGTGCCATCGGATCACATCGTAGTCGAGAGCGCATTGCTTGGCAAAGGACCCGGTCACGAAAATATCGCCTTACGAATTCAGATCAGCACGTCCAAAAGCTGAATTTTTGGGTAACGGCATGGTGAAAGGTGTGGATACCTTGCCGCGAGGATTGTGGTGATTAACATGGTGACGCATACACAACATAGCAAAGCGTGAGAATCTAATTCGGCAAAAGTGAAAAGCATCAAACTTCAACAAGCCTGCAATCCCATAGCAATCGTATGCATACTTTGTTTATTTGAAACCGAGAAGAACTGATAAGCGGCCAATGTGCCAAAGGCATAAGGCACAAGTGCCGTGCTTCCATGCAAGTTATCACATTCCTTTAGGGGCACGGGCATAAACAAACGCTCACGCGGCACCCAACGTGCCCGATCGCATAAATAGTCAGCACATTCTTACCAGCAGCCAACGTATCCGATTGCATAAGCGTATGCAGGTAGCAACGATGTCAGCTTTTTACAAATAAGTTAGCTTAAAATTATATTGCAATGTTAAATTCAATTCGAATCGAAGCACGAGCGACTGCACATTAAATTGTCCAAACTTTAAACCTTCGTCTTTTTAAATAGGAAAAGAAGCGAGCAAATTGACTCACTTCTTTGTATTTTGTTATCCTTATCCTGTAGGAAAGGATAACTTGCATAGCTATGCCTGCATGGAACAAAACGAAAATATGAGACGGAGTGCAATAAACAAAACAAACGATCGTGCATTATGACAAAATATCAAAAGCGCAGTGTGTATGAATCACACGCCTGATTTTAATTACAGTATGTATGTGAAGAAACTGCACTCCTAAGCAAATTTCAAGGAATCACACTCTGACCCACAGTTGAGGCAAACCAGTCTCGTAACAAGATCTTTAAATGGCATGATCTTATACAGGTATTCCATTACGATATTACATCGACCTTGTCTCGTCAACAGGCGCCTGCTCATTGCCGAAGCCATGTGAGTTAATGTTAGAAAGACTGACCTTTCACTTGAAGTGTATGATAGCTTGATAAATTTCTCCTTGACCGCGAATAGAATCGTCTGATACGAAAACCGACTAACTATCTGAACTTATGATTTTTGTTTTATTATTTTGAAAATTTTCTTAGCCATATATACTTGCATATGTAGGTGCATTGTGGATACTTTGGTATATTAGCACTTTAAGCCAGGTGGCACTTAGTTCTTTGGTCCTTCGCAATTTGTAGCTATCGCCATTGCAAACCGTTATCTTTTGACTTGCTCGCATAAAATGAAAACGAATTATATATAGACATATGTAATTTCAATAAAAAAAAAAGGTTATGAAAAAGAAATACTTATATATATATATACATATTTACACCAATGTATGGAGCACACATTTTTGTTGTGATAATGTCACGCCGTGAGCTTCGCGCTTACAGTGGGACAAATTTCACGTCTTTTGTGCGACCCAGCAGAATTCCTCTTATCTCAAATTAATTGCAGTACTATCGTTAAGGCTCAAGTTTATTGTTTGGATTTGTCAATTTTGAACCGTGTCTAAAAACAAGGAAGGAAGTTATAGTCAGGCGAGCCTGACAATAGAATACCCGACCCAGACACATATGTTCAAATAGTTTTTAATATCAAGAGATGTTTAAGGCCATTAGGGGCCTCATATACCGACTTTTGTTTAATTTCTTTATGAAAACTGCCCCTTTGCTAAACCCACTTTTCCAACTTTTTTGAATTTTAATCGGAGGCTAAGATACACGCTCAAATCCTAAATTTCATTGAAATATTTCGAAAAGGTCCGATTTTGAGGCAGTTTTGGGATTTTTGTGGCAGAACCTAGTCCTGGAGGTACCCTTAATAATGGACCGATCAAAAAAAGTTTTTGGAAGGCTATTTATGGCTACAAAGGAAGCATACGTGCCAAATTTCGTTCAAGTCCCATTTGACTTTCAAGTGTTGAAGACAATTTTCGAAAAACGCCCTTCAGCCACGCCCACTTTTTAAATTAATATAAATCATATTACTTGTATTTAAACATGTGCACATATCAACTTTCATTAAAATATCTTGAAAAACTTCGATTTTAGAGCAGTTTTTGTGATTTTCGTAACAGACCCTAGTACTGGAGGTACTCCTAAAAAAAAGTCCGATCGGGTCCATTCTCGAACTTATTCTTACTAATGTCGCCGTGAGTAGGCACACTTAATTTTGTCAAAATAGCTCAACTCTTTTGAAAAGATAACTGTATACAGACAGACAGACAAAAAAACGGACATGTCTAAATCGAATCTCCTGTTGACGCTTATCATTTCTATATATATTTTGTATGGTCTATCTCGGCTGGTTCTGGGTGTTTCACACAACCACACAAACGCAATATACCCTCGACTCAGAGTGTGTCGGGTATAACAAAAATACAAACCATCAAGTATAACAAATTTTTAGAAAAAGTAACTTATTCTTTTAGGATGCCATTGGTTTCTGATGGAGCTGATGATTCTAGGTTGAATTGGTGTTTGATCCAGTTATGAATACCCATCCAGATAACACAGCCATGCCACATGTTTTCTATGTAAGGGATAAATTGTTTTTTTTTTTTTTTTTAAGTAGGTTGTAGATGAGAACTAATTTTTTGGCTTTTTGTCGACAATTTTCTCGCTTCATACTCTGGGACTTTGTCATTAGTCATCATTTAAAATTTAGTTGTGCTTAAAATTTTTTTAGGAACAAGTCACACGATTCCGGTCAATGAGCTGCCAACAAGTCGTAGTCTGTGGATTTCACTGAAGAGAAACAAACAATTTTTGTAAAAAAAAAAAAAAAACAAGTATATATACGAAACTTTTTTTGTATCACCAACTCAAATTCATATTTTAGCTAGTTTCCTTAATGGTCAACCATGCCTTGAGTAACTGAATCTGAATCATTGCCGTTTTGCGCGGTATGCAGCGATTATATACATATAACCGAAAATAAGTCCAGCACGCCTTGCAGACATGAATTTCATGAGCGGTGTGTATCCTCGTGGTTGGACACCAACCAAGCGTGTTCAGTATGTCGTGAGCCAAGCCAGCTTAAAGATATACGATCATTTAAATCAAATCAACCCTCAAGGGGAACGATTCCAAAAACTCGTCCAGTAACCCGCGCTCATACGCAGGCTCAAACGCTAACTTTACCGAAGGGTACAATCTAAATCACCGAGCAGCAAGAAGCATGCAACACCCGTGCATCGGATGAAACTAGCAATGCGACTATTCAGAACGTTATAAGTTCTTCGCTTATTCCATTAAGAGATGAACTTTCCATCGAACTCGCCACGCAGTTAAGGAATATGAACAGGACAATCCACCACAATCCGGAGAGAGTACCAATCAAATTTATTTCCAATGACGAGCCGTCCGTGAGCGATAACCAAAGTCATTCGGTGCAGGTAGAGCCTGTGGATCAGTGAGCTCTCCAGGTCGAGCATGTGAATGGAGCTTTAACCTAGACACCGCGAGTCGACGCCTCAACTGTTCAGCAGTTACATTATAGGCTGATCACACTGCCAACATCATTAGACACTGGAGCGTCAAGTTTTCTGGCGCTAGGAATGAAATGGCGGTTGATATATTTGTATACCAAATCCCCAGTTTAACGGAGGACTTTCTGAATTGGGATTTTACCAGCCTGTCTCCACATTTACACATTTTTTTCGAAAGACAATGGTTTTGGAGATACCACCAAAATGTATGGACCTTAGAATGGTTGAAGTTTTGCGAAGCCTTACGACGGGAATTCAAAGACAACTCGAGTGTCACAACAAGATAAGCTCCGAACGAGGATAAATAAACGAGATCTGGTAGAAAAAGTGCGTAGAAATCTAAAGCCGCAAATTCGACATGAACTCCTAGACCTCGATATTCACACAATTGCAGCACTGAAGCGCGAAATGTGACGTCATGAAGCGTTCATGAGAGACGTGCAAAATACGTATCCCAAAAATCAACTACGACGACAAGTCTCTGAAGTAACAACCGCTACTGATACCGAAGGCGAGGTTTGCGCCCTAGCTGGAAAAATCATATGTTGGAATTGCAAAGTGGCAGGTTACGGTTACAAAGACTGTATCCAGCCTAAGAGGATATTTTACTACGGATGTGGTCCGGATAAGATGTATAAACCGAGCTGCCCAAAGTGCACAAAACAGCAGGAAAACGGTTTAAGGTATGTTCTCAGCCCAAACAGCGGACATCCATCATTATAACCAAGGTCTCAGAACCAATAACAGAAAGGAAGGAGGAGGTACGATTAGTCCACTCTCTGCAATGACCTTATCACGATAGGCTTAAGCATTATAATGAAATTAGAAAACAAATTTTTAGCAAAGAAAATGGCAATCCAACAATTCCCAGATCGACGAGACGGATACGAGACTATTGGTATCGTGTAAAGAAATTTACGAAATGTATCATTTCGCCCATCGTCCACAAAAATAATAATATTAGAGCTTTCGCTCAACTCGAAAGGTTTAGTAAGACATATTTTGCCATTTTAGACAGTGGCGCTACCACAAGCGTAATTGGTGGACCGCTGGCTGCTGAAATTGAAATAGAATAAATGTATTCATCAAAAACTAAAGGTTGCGTGCGGACGGCAGATG
This sequence comes from Chlorops oryzae, assembly GCA_020466095.1. Classification (NCBI taxonomy): domain Eukaryota; kingdom Metazoa; phylum Arthropoda; class Insecta; order Diptera; family Chloropidae; genus Chlorops; species Chlorops oryzae. The sequence continues at coordinate 73,407,686 of CM035808.1, read as the reverse complement.
AACAACGCCACTTCATGTCTGGTTATATAAGGGTAGAGGTTTCTTTCAACAACCAAGACCTTTGAGTTTTTGGTCGTCAAGTCAATAAAGGAAAATATAATTTTTGGGTTTGATTTTTTTTGCTCATTTGAAATAAAGCTTTTATCTGGTAGCGACCATTGAATCAATTCCAGTGAGACGTTGGAAGCAGAAGAACCCGATCAAACTGTACGATAAAAAACCGCCAAACAGCTTTTTCTCTCATCCGAAAAAGAAGGACTTGGTTGTACGACTTTCATCGAACATAAAATTGACACCAGAGATGCCGCTCCCCTTAAACGAAGGTTTTATCCGATTTCGCCAGCCTAAAAAAAAATGTGTGCAGAAGTTGACCGCATGCTAAGTCAAGGTGTTGTCGAAAAAGCCACCCACACTGCCTGGTCACCACCTGTAGTACTGGTAGTTAAGCCAGATAAAAATTGACTTTGATTGGATTCTCGCGTCTTGAACTCGGTGGTTATAAGAGATTCGTATCCCAAAGCAAATATAGATAATGTTATCTTACGTTTTGCAGCCGTTCATTTTATTTCAAAGATAGATTTGAATGATGCCTTTTCGCAAATTAAATTAGAAGAATCATCTCATCCTTAAACAGCTTTAACTATAGTTATCCCATATACGCTGAAATCCCGGGTCTTTGTTTACTTGGATGATCTGCTGGTGATGCCGGATACCTTTGACGAACATGTGTCACACTTATTGGAAGAAGCCTTAAACTTACGCAAAGCTGAACTTACTATAAATGTGGCCAAAAGCAGCTTTTGTCTGAACCTAGTAAAGTATCTCGGATTTGTAGTCGGCCAAGGGGAATTGACAGGCGATGAAGATAAAGTAAAGCCAAGCGTGGAGTATCCAGTGCCAAAGTCTTTGCGTCAACTTAGAAGATTTGTGGGTATGATAGGATGGTACAGACGTTTCTTGAGGTATTACTCGTCTGCGACCTTTCCTTTGACGAAACTATTGACTAGAAAGAAGCAAATCTCATGGAACGAAAATGCTCAGATATTTGAAATCGTTATTAACCACCGCTCACGTTCTAATTCATCCAGATTACGAGAAGCTATTCATTGGAAATTGCGACGCTAGTATTTGCGGAGTAAGAGGGGTCTTAGCTGAACTGGACAAGGATGGTGTGGAAAGACCAGAAGTATTTTTCTCGTCACAAATTAAACAATGCATAGCGAAATTATACCGTCAAGGAACTTGACTGTTTGGCAATTGAATTAGCCATAAAGAAGTTTAGACCGTACATGGAAGGATAGGAATTTTGTGTCACTACACACCGCGCTAGTTTAAAATGGCTTATGACGCAAAATGAGTTATCCGGTCGATTAGCAATATGGGCGTTGAAACTCCAAGGGCATTAAGTCAAAATAACGCATCGAAAGGGTAGCTAAATTATCGTAGATGACACGCTATCGCGGGTGTTTGAGCCTGAAGAAACGATTATTGCTTTAGAGGTTGAATTGTGGCCAGCCATCGATCTTTCATCCGAATGTTTCCAAAGTGAAGAATATTCCAAGTTGAGGACTACACTTGAGAAAAACCCATTTCCAGATTTAAAAGTGGTGGATGAGTTCATATACTGGCAGACGGAATTTTGTAAGGGCGCCAGCGATGAGTCCAAGGATTGGAAATTATAAGTACCGGAACCACTTTGTCGCCGAGTTATTCTCGCTGCACACGACCCTCCAACTTTCTTGCACGGAGGTATTGCGAAGACGGTACAAAATATAATAAAATATTTGGCCTGGCCTGGTTTAGTGTGTGAGGAATCATCCTCACAGATGGGCCAAAAGTGACGCGAACGATAACCGGCGTCAAAAACCAAGCGATGCGACGATTAAGCCTATTATACGGCCAACCAGCGATGCGACGATTAAGCCTGTTGTATGGCCAACAAGCGATGCGACGACTAAGCCTGTTATACGGCCAACAAGCGATGCGACGATTAAGCCTGTTATACGGCCAACAAGCGGTGCGACAACACTATGTATATAGTCTCCTAGTTGTAAGTTCCGAAATTAGTAGTATGTAAGTCAGTGCATTCCCGTTTTGAATATTTGCGTTATTAGCATGTAAGAAAAGTAAATTCGAAATACTAGCTCGTAAGAAAAGTACATTCGAAATATTAGCCTGTAAGACAAGTTCATTATCGTTTGATCGTTTCACGCCGAATTAGCATGTAAGCGAATGAATTACAATTGGATAGGGACCATTAGAATGTAGGACACGTCTATTGGAAAGTTAAGTGGAGCAACGCAAACACATTCAGTGCGGACAAGTATGTACCCTGAGTATTGACGCAGACACCCGTTCGTGTAACTGCCCACTAACGATATGGTGAACGAAAATATCGATAGGGTCACACGGTTCCGGTCAATGAGCTGCCAACAAGTCGTAGTCTGTGGATTTCACTGAAGAGAAACAAACAATTTTTGTAAAAAAAAAAAAAAACAAGTATATATACGAAACTTTTTTTGTATCACCAACTCAAATTCATATTTTAGCTAGTTTCCTTAATGGTCAACCATGCCTTGAGTAACTGAATCTGAATCCTTGCCGTTTTGCGCGGTATGCAGCGATTATATACATATAACCGAAAATAAGTCCAGCACGCCTTGCAGACATGAATTTCATGAGCGGTGTGTATCCTCGTGGTTGGACACCAACCAAGCGTGTTCAGTATGTCGTGAGCCAAGCCAGCTTAAAGATATACGATCATTTAAATCAAATCAACCCTCAAGGGGAACGATTCCAAAAACTCGTCCAGTAACCCGCGCTCATACGCAGGCTCAAACGCTAACTTTACCGAAGGGTACAATCTAAATCACCGAGCAGCAAGAAGCATGCAACACCCGTGCATCGGATGAAACTAGCAATGCGACTATTCAGAACGTTATAAGTTCTTCGCTTATTCCATTAAGAGATGAACTTTCCATCGAACTCGCCACGCAGTTAAGGAATATGAACAGGACAATCCACCACAATCCGGAGAGAGTACCAATCAAATTTATTTCCAATGACGAGCCGTCCGTGAGCGATAACCAAAGTCATTCGGTGCAGGTAGAGCCTGTGGAGCAGTGAGCTCTCCAGGTCGAGCATGTGAATGGAGCTTTAACCTAGACACCGCGAGTCGACGCCTCAACTGTTCAGCAGTTACATTATAGGCTGATCACACTGCCAACATCATTAGACACTGGAGCGTCAAGTTTTCTGGCGCTAGGAATGAAATGGCGGTTGATATATTTGTATACCAAATCCCCAGTTTAACGGAGGACTTTCTGAATTGGGATTTTACCAGCCTGTCTCCACATTTACACATTTTTTTCGAAAGACAATGGTTTTGGAGATACCACCAAAATGTATGGACCTTAGAATGGTTGAAGTTTTGCGAAGCCTTACGACGGGAATTCAAAGATAACTCGAGTGTCACAACACGATAAGCTCCGAACGAGGATAAATAAACGAGATCTGGTAGAAAAAGTGCGTAGAAATCTAAAGCCGCAAATTCGACATGAACTCCTAGACCTCGATATTCACACAATTGCAGCACTGAAGCGCGAAATGTGACGTCATGAAGCGTTCATGAGAGACGTGCAAAATACGTATCCCAAAAATCAACTACGACGACAAGTCTCTGAAGTAACAACCGCTACTGATACCGAAGGCGAGGTTTGCGCCCTAGCTGGAAAAATCATATGTTGGAATTGCAAAGTGGCAGGTTACGGTTACAAAGACTGTATCCAGCCTAAGAGGATATTTTACTACGGATGTGGTCCGGATAAGATGTATAAACCGAGCTGCCCAAAGTGCACAAAACAGCAGGAAAACGGTTTAAGGTATGTTCTCAGCCCAAACAGCGGACATCCATCATTATAACCAAGGTCTCAGAACCAATAACAGAGAGGAAGGAGGAGGTACGATTAGTCCACTCTCTGCAATGACCTTATCACGATAGGCTTAAGCATTATAATGAAATTAGAAAACAAATTTTTAGCAAAGAAAATGGCAATCCAACAATTCCCAGATCGACGAGACGGATACGAGACTATTGGTATCGTGTAAAGAAATTTACGAAATGTATCATTTCGCCCATCGTCCACAAAAATAATAATATTAGAGCTTTCGCTCAACTCGAAAGGTTTAGTAAGACATATTTTGCCATTTTAGACAGTGGCGCTACCACAAGCGTAATTGGTGGACCGCTGGCTGCTGAAATTGAAATAGAATAAATGTATTCATCAAAAACTAAAGGTTGCGTGCGGACGGCAGATGAACAACGCCACTTCATGTCTGGTTATATAAGGGTAGAGGTTTCTTTCAACAACCAAGACCTTTGAGTTTTTGGTCGTCAAGTCAATAAAGGAAAATAAAATTTTTGGGTTTGATTTTTTTTGCTCATTTGAAATAAAGCTTTTGTCTGGTAGCGACCATTGAATCAATTCCAGTGAGACGTTGGAAGCAGAAGAACCCGATCAAACTGTACGATAAAAAACCGCCAAACAGCTTTTTCTCTCATCCGAAAAAGAAGGACTTGGTTGTACGACTTTCATCGAACATAAAATTGACACCAGAGATGCCGCTCCCCTTAAACGAAGGTTTTATCCGATTTCGCCAGCCTAAAAAAAAATGTGTGCAGAAGTTGACCGCATGCTAAGTCAAGGTGTTGTCGAAAAAGCCACCCACACTGCCTGGTCACCACCTGTAGTACTGGTAGTTAAGCCAGATAAAAATTGACTTTGATTGGATTCTCGCGTCTTGAACTCGGTGGTTATAAGAGATTCGTATCCCAAAGCAAATATAGATAATGTTATCTTACGTTTTGCAGCCGTTCATTTTATTTCAAAGATAGATTTGAATGATGCCTTTTCGCAAATTAAATTAGAAGAATCATCTCATCCTTAAACAGCTTTAACTATAGTTATCCCATATACGCTGAAATCCCGGGTCTTTGTTTACTTGGATGATCTGCTGGTGATGCCGGATACCTTTGACGAACATGTGTCACACTTATTGGAAGAAGCCTTAAACTTACGCAAAGCTGAACTTACTATAAATGTGGCCAAAAGCAGCTTTTGTCTGAACCTAGTAAAGTATCTCGGATTTGTAGTCGGCCAAGGGGAATTGACAGGCGATGAAGATAAAGTAAAGCCAAGCGTGGAGTATCCAGTGCCAAAGTCTTTGCGTCAACTTAGAAGATTTGTGGGTATGATAGGATGGTACAGACGTTTCTTGAGGTATTACTCGTCTGCGACCTTTCCTTTGACGAAACTATTGACTAGAAAGAAGCAAATCTCATGGAACGAAAATGCTCAGATATTTGAAATCGTTATTAACCACCGCTCACGTTCTAATTCATCCAGATTACGAGAAGCTATTCATTGGAAATTGCGACGCTAGTATTTGCGGAGTAAGAGGGGTCTTAGCTGAACTGGACAAGGATGGTGTGGAAAGACCAGAAGTATTTTTCTCGCACAAATTAAACAATGCATAGCGAAATTATACCGTCAAGGAACTTGACTGTTTGGCAATTGAATTAGCCATAAAGAAGTTTAGACCGTACATGGAAGGATAGGAATTTTGTGTCACTACACACCGCGCTAGTTTAAAATGGCTTATGACGCAAAATGAGTTATCCGGTCGATTAGCAATATGGGCGTTGAAACTCCAAGGGCATTAAGTCAAAATAACGCATCGAAAGGGTAGCTAAATTATCGTAGATGACACGCTATCGCGGGTGTTTGAGCCTGAAGAAACGATTATTGCTTTAGAGGTTGAATTGTGGCCAGCCATCGATCTTTCATCCGAATGTTTCCAAAGTGAAGAATATTCCAAGTTGAGGACTACACTTGAGAAAAACCCATTTCCAGATTTAAAAGTGGTGGATGAGTTCATATACTGGCAGACGGAATTTTGTAAGGGCGCCAGCGATGAGTCCGAGGATTGGAAATTATAAGTACCGGAACCACTTTGTCGCCGAGTTATTCTCGCTGCACACGACCCTCCAACTTTCTTGCACGGAGGTATTGCGAAGACGGTACAAAATATAATAAAATATTTGGCCTGGCCTGGTTTAGTGTGTGAGGAATCATCCTCACAGATGGGCCAAAAGTGACGCGAACGATAACCGGCGTCAAAAACCAAGCGATGCGACGATTAAGCCTATTATACGGCCAACCAGCGATGCGACGATTAAGCCTGTTGTATGGCCAACAAGCGATGCGACGACTAAGCCTGTTATACGGCCAACAAGCGATGCGACGATTAAGCCTGTTATACGGCCAACAAGCGGTGCGACAACACTATGTATATAGTCTCCTAGTTGTAAGTTCCGAAATTAGTAGTATGTAAGTCAGTGCATTCCCGTTTTGAATATTTGCGTTATTAGCATGTAAGAAAAGTAAATTCGAAATACTAGCTCGTAAGAAAAGTACATTCGAAATATTAGCCTGTAAGAAAAGTTAATTATCGTTTGATCTTTTCACGCCGAATTAGCATGTAAGCGAATGAATTACAATTGGATAGGGACCATTAGAATGTAGGACACGTCTATTGGAAAGTTAAGTGGAGCAACGCAAACACATTCAGTGCGGACAGGTATGTACCCTGAGTATTGACGCAGACACCCGTTCGTGTAACTGCCCACTAACGATATGGTGAACGAAAATATCGATAGGGGTTAACGAAAGCCATGATGGCGTCGATTACAAATTAAGGGAAATGGCGTCTTCGAGAGAATTTGGACGAAGCGTTATTCTGTTCGAAACCAGCCAGCCGAGCGGACGTGCACGGAACCAGCACGGGGAAAAATAAGGAAAACGACGAGAACAACCAAGCGATCTGCAGAACCATATATCGCGCAGCGAGAAACGAGCTTCAGGCAACGAACGTTATTTTTGGCGAAAAAAACTGTGGAAACACACACGACGAAATCAGGAGAATTATTTCTGGAGGAAACCGGCGGAGCAGCGGAAATCATTCACCAAGGGAAGAAGACGGAACGGAAGGCTATCGGCAGTACCGGCCACCTGAAGATTGGCAGAACAAACGAACGAAGGTGGGTTCATGTATCCTCCATGAAATTTTAAAGGTAATCATTTTGAAGATCAGGAGAACGTCGTGTTCGACGTCCGTTAGTTAGACGTTAGGCTCGGGATCAGATATCGCCAGTCGAATTCTACGCACGTGGTTGCACCTTCGACCACGTGTTCGGGACTCGACCGCCATATTAGAGTAAATTTGGATGCACTAGAGAGTTGGGACATTCGGCGAATGTGGGGTTGGATAAATCGACCGCCATATTAGTATAGCTTTGGATTCACTAGTGAGATTTTGGACAATTCGGCGAATATGGGGTTGAATAAATCGACCGCCATAGTAGAATAAATTTGGATTCACTAGTGAAATTTTGGACAATTCGGCGAATATGGTGTAGTGGCCGCAGAAACGATGCTTTACAGTAGCTCAAATTGTGAGCAAAGCTTTAAGTGCAAAAATATGCTGACGAAGTATTGAACGCAATTACCGTTTTAATGCTTCTTGTCAACGGCTCGTTTCTGTGACCACCTCACTTAGCATTTTGTTTAAAGAATATAATGTAAACAGAAGAAGTAAGTGCTAGGTGTCAAAGACAATTTCCTCTCTTTAATTAAGTAAACTTTAAGTCTTCGAAATATATTAAATAAAGAGTGACTTCAGTTTCCGTCTGAACACAGCTCAATCCGGTTGTTTCATTTCGAACTTATCACATGGCGATCGTGGCATTGAGCCTAGCCGAACTTTGTACAAAAAAAAAAAATATTAAAAAAAAGTGACGAATTTAAACGAAAATAAATTGTGAAAATCAAAATCAAAAAGAAATAAAAACGAAAGACAGTTAAAATTTAACTTTTGAAAAAATTCAACAAACTCAACCTTTTAAAGTAACAGAAAATTTTAAATATGTCGTGGTTTAAAAAAGCATTAAATGCTATTATTATTTTAATATCCGGTTACGAAATCGGAAAAGAAGTTCACGAAAACAAAGAAATTGTCAGATATAGTGAAGTGCCATTACATACCGAACAGAAAGATAACCATGAAGAACAAAAAGATAATCATGATAAATTGAACATTATACTTCTCGCCATTTTAATTATTGCAATTTTAATAATTGGAGTGATGCAAATAAAAGCCTTTTTAGAAAGACGTGTGCGTGCTGCAACAAGGTTGGCACCACGCGAATGAAAAAAAAACAAAATAAAACAAAAGAAAAAAGACAAAAACAAAAAAAAAAAAACGGCAAAAATCTAAATAAATAAAACAAAAAGTCTCTTTGGTTCATCATATGTATTTTTAAAATCACAGTGAACTTGAAATTTCCAATGTATAACACAGTTCCAGTTTGATCAACGCTGAAATAATCCCGATATGTCCTTACCATCATGGCTAACACAACTATTGGTACCAGGAACAGGAGCACCAACAACAGCAACACCATGCAGCTGCCCTGAGCTAAGTGTTTCTTTTTATTAAAGTATCTAAATATGTAATACAATACTATCTAATTTTCCATAATTTTTATAATGTTTTTCAATTAAAATTTTTCACCTTCTTTAAAAAAAAAAATGGTTACTGATATTTTTTGTCATTAATCTAGATTTTATAAATAGAATTTAATATTTGTCCAAAATTCAATCGAAAAAAAAAAAAATTGGCATAAAATATGTTCTATTACTTATAATTGTAAAATTATTAATGTCATTTTTTAGTTTCTTCCCTTTTATTGCGGGCATTCCATTTTGAATTTCAAATTAATTAAATGTCGGAAAATTTACATAAGAGAAGAGATGCTTTCTATAAAGTTACAAAAAGAATTTTAAAAGAAAAGTTATCAACTAATCCAGAAAAATTAAATGAGTATAAGGAGGACTTAATAGAAACGTACAATCAGTATATAAAGCTATCCTGGAATTTGTTTAGTGAATCAGACAAAGAAGATAGAAAAAATATCATAACCCAGGTGAGCAGATGCAGAGACAGATGCCTCAGATGTGTGGGTAGATTGGACTTGAATTGTGAAAGTCTTGTTAACCTTTTTGACAAAATTTCTATGACTGAGGAGTCGAATCCGTTAGACATATCAACAGGAATAGTGGAACAAATAAATATAGCAAATATGCCCACTAGCGTAGCGGATTTTGTGGGTTTAGCCACTAGAACCTTGCCAGATTTCGATGGTAACCCTGATAATTTGAGCAGTTTTATAGACGCACTTGAACTATTGGAATTGGTTAAGGAAGTTCATGAAGATGTGGCAATACGAGTTATAAAAACTAAGTTGAAAGGATCAGTTAGAAACAAAATTACCAATGAAACCACTATCCGTCAAATAATTAACACCTTAAGAGTGGGAATAAAGGGCGAATCAACTGATGTGCTTGAAGCAAAGCTTCTGAGCATAAAGCAAAACAATAAAAGCCCTAATGTCTTTACGAAGGAGATTGAAGAATTGTGCAAGTCGTTGGAAAATGCACACATAAGAGAAGGTGCATCAGCTGAATTAGCATCAAAATATGCCAGCCAGGCGGGCATAAAAGCACTAACTCAAAACGCTTCCCATGAAAGAGTAAAACTAATCATGGAAAGTGGACAATTTTCAGATATGAATTCTGCCGTGACCAAATTTGTTAACGCAAATATGAGTACCGGCGCAACCGGCTCTAATGTTATGTTCTACAGAGGTAAAAATAATAACACATATCGTGGGCGTGGCCGTGGGAAAATGTATCCACGAGGTTACAACAATTACAATGGAGCCCAAAGACCTCAAAATAATTTCTATAACAGTAATCGTTTTGGTAGAGGTAGACAAAATAATTACCAAAATAACCGTAGGTTCAACACACCCAGACCAAACGATTCAAACGCACGCCAAGTACGAGTCGCAACGGAAAACCCGGAAAACGCGACAACCTCCCAGTAAAGGGGAATGCTGGGAGGCCCCAAATAGAATACGAAAAAAATAAAGAAAGCCTCCATCAAAATTATTTTACTACAAATAAAATTTTTCACTTAAATTTAAATCTGAATAATTATGCCAAAATAAAAACTAATTTGAATGATGAATATATTACATTCCTTGTCGATACAGGCGCTGATATTTCTTTGATCAAAGCAAATAAGGTACATCCAGATGTGCCAATTCAAAAATATTACACTACAAATATAACTGGAATAGGTTCTGGAATGATAAAATCACTTGGAAGAGTTGAAGCGGATCTTAAAATAAAAAAATTTCTGATACCCCATGAGTTCCATTTGGTCGATGAAAACTTTCCTATTCCATGCGATGGAATAGTTGGACTTGATTTCATTAAGAGATATAGATGCTTACTGGAATATCAAGGTAGGAATGAAGAGGATTACCTCACAATAAGGCCAGATAACATTGATCAGCATATAACCGTGAAGCTTTCCAATTCGCTATCTCCCAACCTCTTGGCATTGCCAGCTCGCTCAGAGGTTATCAGGCAAATATCTGCTGATCTAAAAGAAGAATTTGCACTGATACCTAACCAAATAATAGCAGAGGGAATATTCGTAGCCAATACTATTATTTCAAAAAACAGTCCTTTCGTCCGTATAATGAACACAACCAATGAAAATCAATTTATTACAAGCCCATGCATTATATCGGAAAATTTATCAAATTACGAAACTGCTATCCATTGCGACAATAGTTCCCGAAAAAACGAAATTTTAGAAAAATTAAAGCGAAATTTTCCACAATTTGTACAGGATAATTTGACTAAGTTATGTACAGATTTTATTGACATTTTCGCGCTGGAAACAGACAAAATAACAGCCAATAACTTCTACAAGCAAAAACTTAAACTATCAGACAACACCCCAGTTTACATCAAAAATTATAGAGCACCCCACTCACAAAAGCCGGAAATAAACAGACAGGTAGAAAAACTTAAAAAAGATGGCATTATTGAGCCCTCCATATCAGAATACAACAGCCCAATTTTACTTGTGCCAAAAAGTCTCTCCCTAATAGCAACGAAAAACGTTGGCGTCTAGTCGTGGATTACCGTCAAATCAATAAAAAATTATTAGCAGATAAATACCCCTTGCCTCGAATGGAGGATATTTTGGACCAGCTAGGAAGAGCAAGATATTTTTCCTGTCTTGATCTTGTGTCGGGTTTCCACCAAATCGAATTGGATGAGAAATCTCGCGATATTACCTCCTTCTCTACAGATGGAGGATCGTTTCGTTTTACTAGACTCCCATATGGCCTAAAGGTGGCGCCGAACTCGTTTCAAAGAATGATGGCGCTTGCTTTTTCCGGATTAGAAACATATAATACTTTCATCTACATGGATGACTTGATTGTGACGGGATGTTCAGAGAACCACATGATGAAAAACCTTCGCAAAGTTTTCGAAACTTGTAGAAAAACAAATCTCAAATTACACCCGGATAAGTGTACCTTCTTCAACCCTGAAGTAACTTATCTGTGCCACAAATGCACTAAAGACGGTATCTTACCTGACCCGAATAAATTCAGGATAATACAGAACTATCCAAAGCCAGCTAATTCTGATGAAACACGAAGATTTGTGGCATTTTGTAACTACTATAGACGTTTCATACCCAAATTTTCTTTCCATTCTTTGCACTTGTCACGTTTAACTCGCAAAAATTGTAAGTTCATATGGACCACTGAGTGCGAAACTGCATTCAATTACCTCAGAAATTCTCTTTTAAATCCAAAAATACTCAAATACCCGGATTTCGAAAAAACATTTTGCATCACTACAGATGCCAGTAAACTGGCTTGTGGAGCAATATTGAGTCAGGAGCATAATGGAGTTCAAATGCCTATAGCCTATGCTTCCAGAGCATTAACTAAGGGCGAATCAAATAAAGCTCCAATAGAACAAGAACTTATTGCTATACAATGGGCTATAAATTATTTCCGCCCATACGTATACGGTAGGAAATTTTTGGTCAAAACCGACCACAAACCGTTGACCTATCTATATTCACTCAAAAACCCTCTCATCTAGGCTGACACGCATACGCCTTGATTTGGAAGAATACGATTTTACCATAGAGCATATAAAGGGAAAAGAAAACGTAGGCGCAGATGCCTTATCTAGAATTGAATTTAAAGACATAGCCGAAATAACACATGCGGTTAACAAAGTTACTACTAGATCAAGGACAAAAAGCGTCAATTCGAATCTTTCCAAAAATAAAAATGAAAGCAAAGTCCAAGACAAAAGTACGGATGAAATTCACTGCTTTGAAACATTAAATCCTGCAGAAGTAGCAAAGTTTATAAATTTAAGGTTCGAGCTATTCCGAAATTGTCCTAGAGCAATTTTTAAAAAAGGAAAGAAAATTATTCAAACAATGAACGTAGATGAATATATCGTTAATGGGAAGGTTAACTTAGGTAAACTATTCCCAGAGCTTCAAAAATTGGCCGACGATGCAAAAGTTGAACATCTACGCATTAGTGCAAATGATGATGTATTTACACACATAAGCATTGATGAATTTAAAACGCGCGTAAATAAAATATTGAAGGGCCCTAATTCAAACATAAAAATCGCGATTACTCCTCGAATAATCTATATAAACGAAGAAGAAGAAAAGTTAAAGCTGCTCGAAAGATTTCATAATGACCCCATACATGGAGGTCATGCAGGAACAACAAGAATGTTAAAAAAACTGAGAAAGTTCTACTTTTGGAAGAATATGTCAAAGCAAGTTAGAAATTTTGTAAAACATTGCGACGATTGTAAAAGGAATAAATCCCAAGTAAAACCTAGGGAGCCGCTTGTTATAACCAATACACCCACAAAAGCGTTTGACTGCGTTTTAATAGATACTGTTGGACCTCTCCCCAGGTCAATAAATGATAATGAATATGCTCTCACAATGATATGCGACTTAACCAAATACTTAGTAATTGCGCCGTTGAAGAGCAAACATGCTAAAAGCGTAGCCCGGTGTATATTTGATAATTTTGTTTTGGTCTATGGACCAATGAAAACATTGTTGACGGATATGGGTACTGAGTTTAATAACGAGTTGATAAAGGAGTTGTGTGCGTTGTTGCAGATTGAATTTAAAACATCAACACCGCACCACCATCAAACACTTGGTACTGTAGAAAGATCCCATCGTACACTCAACGAGTACATGAGATCGTATATCTCAGATAAACATGATTGGGACGAATGGGTGAAATACTTCACTTATTGTTATAATGTAACACCGTCTACAACACATGGATATTGTCCATTCGAATTGGTTTACGGCAAAACGCCACCAGAATTAGATATTCTCTCTCAAAACAGGGTAGATCCATGCTATAACGTAGAGGCATACGCCAAAGAGGTAAAGTTTCGTTTGCAAACGGCACATAAGCATGCAAACGAGGTTCTTAAGAAAAGGAAATTGAACCAAAAACGCTCTTATGATTGTTACGCAAATGAAAAAAATATTCAGGTGAATGATAATGTGTACATAGACAACCCTACTGGGCATAAATTAGAAAGCTTATACAAAGGACCATATAAAGTAGTAGAAATAGATAGTAATAATAATTGTTCAATACAAATAGAACAGAATAAAATAGTGAAAGTCCACAAGGACAGGCTTCGTTTAAGCTAAAATAGTTGGAGGAGTAGTTACACTTACACCTCGTTGAACTCATTTAATAATTTCTTTATATGCATCAATAATTAGTAATTAAGCTCCAAGTTAAGAATTATTGTAAGGAATGGCCATTCTGATTAAATTCGTTAAAAACAAAAATTGAAAAAAAAAATAAAAAAAAATTTTTTTTTTTATTTTAAAATACAGATATATATGTATATGTTTATATACAAAAAAAAAAAAAAAAAAAATTTTAATTTATAATTAAACTTTTGCTTTTAAAACGTAAATAGAACTAAAACTTCAAATTCCTTTTGTTAATTGATTAATAATATTAATTTAATATTACGGCTTGAATAAAAAGCAAATGATCCTGATGAAGATGTATTATTAACAGGATCATTTCGAAAAGGGGAAGGTGTAGTGGCCGCAGAGACGATGCTTTACAGTAGCTCAAATTGTGAGCAAAGCTTTAAGTGCAAAAATATGCTGACGAAGTATTGAACGCAATCACCGTTTTAATGCTTCTTGTCAACGGCTCGTTTCTGTGACCACCTCACTTAGCATTTTGTTTAAAGAATATAATGTAAACAGAAGAAGTAAGTGCTAGGTGTCAAAGACAATTTCCTCTCTTTAATTAAGTAAACTTTAAGTCTTCGAAATATATTAAATAAAGAGTGACTTCAGTTTCCGTCTGAACACAGCTCAATCCGGTTGTTTCATTTCGAACTTATCACAATGGGGTTGAATAAATCGACTGCCATATTAGAATAAATTTGGATTCACTACTGAAATTTTGGACAATTCGGCGAATATGGGGTTTAATAAATCGACCGCCATAGTAGAATAAATTTGGATTCACTAGTGAAATTTTGCACAATGCGAAGAATATGGGGTTGAATAAATCGACCGCCATATTAGAATAAATTTGGGTGCGCTAGAGATTTTTGGAAATTCTACGAATGTGGGGTTGAATCATCGACCGCCATATTAGAATAAATTTTGGAATCTCTAGAGATATTTTTGGAAGGTCTACGAAGGCGCGGTTGCCCGAGCGACCGGCATATTTGGATCCGATTTGGAACATACAGCGAATTAAATGGAGTAGTAATATTCGGGGTTGAACAATCGCCCACCCTATTTAAAAGCAAGGTGTTAAATAATATAGATCTCCGAGGGCGTTGTGAGATTCCACCAAATAACCGGAGCACGCCCACGACGTCTTGCGGGGACCAAACCAGCGTACCAGTGGGGCGGCGATAGACGAGCGCACGATATGTTGGCGTGAAGGACACACCACGTGGGCTGGCACAGTCGCGGGGTGCTAACGAGGCACGTGTTCGTGTGAAGACGGTCGTACTTGTCCGCCTGAAGGGCAAAAGCTGGTAATATTTAAAGTAGCGATTAAGGGTAAGACTTGAATGTGGATCATGAAAGCTGAATAAATCTAGATTTTAAGGAGTTCAACTTCGTTGTAAATTTTCGATTCACTTTTATTTGGTGCCCCTTAAAAAAGGGCACCCATTTCTAATAATAATAAATTACATCTTTTTTGTACCGTCCTTCCTCTGGGTCTTCTTTAAATAAATTTTTGTAAGGAAGAAGAACGCTGGTAACTAGGTTGAGTATTTACCCCGGCCGTAACAAAAGCGGAACCTTACAATGGCGCCCGAGCAGGGACCCACAAGAAGCGCAAACCAAGGAAATGAAAAGGGGATGATCGAAAATGGGGCAGCGGCCACTCCGCAAAATAATCTGCAAGTGCCAACGACTTCTCGACCAAGACGACCGAGCCAATACGGGGCTATCCCGAACTTAAAGATTCGCATTGGGTGGATATATCGGGTCCACAAGGAGGAGCTGGTCGGTATCTGCAAAGAATTCGCGTTGGACTCAACGGGGACACTGGAGAAACTACGACAGCGACTGGCGATGTTCGTCAGCGAAGGCGACCACGAGGAGGTAACCCTAAAACGCATACGTGTGTTGGAGACACGGTATAGCCGTGATGACTCACCCAACCCGGTCGAATTGCAGGACTCCGACGCGTCGGTTACGATAGTGATACCGAGTATTGTATCACAGGGCTCTCCACGAACGATATCCAACTATGCCGGAATAATCGACCAGGTCAGGAAATGGCATGTAAAGTATGACGGGACGAAGGAACCATTGGAGTTTTTGGAACGGGTTGAAGAGCTGGCGGAGGCATATGGCTTTCATCTCGACTTACTGGTGAGAGCATTGCCGGAGTTGTTAAGTGGGAAAGCGATAATGTGGTACCGCAGTGGCGAGAAATTTGGAACATGGGAGGCGTTCAGGCAGGAGCTGCTGACGCTGTTCATGCCGTCTCGATTTTGGCAAGAATTGGACGACAAGATACGACATCGGAGACAAGCTATGGGGGAGAAATTCATTAATTATGTCATCGACATCCGGCACATGATGAAAATGACGCGTTGGTCAGAGGAAAAGAAATTTGAGCGGATCTACGAAAACAGCCTCCAGGGACTGCGGCTGTATGTGAAGCGAACGGAGGTGCAGTCTGTGGCGGAGCTGATCGGAATCGCCGGGGAATGGGAGAAGATTCAGGAGGAAACGCCTGCCCGCCCCATCGCGCGGGATACAAGTGGCCACAGACCACCTTCGCCACCACGGAAACAGGTTTCTTTCGCACAAGCGGCGAAAGATGGGCCGGCCGAGGGGCCGGTCAACCTACGCACAGCTTGCTGGAGATGCGGACAGGATGGTCACGCACAGGTCAATTGCCCGAACGCGATGGTGCTGTTTTGTAGGCGATGCGGTAAGCGGAATGTCCGAACGCGTATATGCTGTGAATCGGGAAACGAGCGCCGTCGGCTGACGCAGTGGGGCAGTCAGTGCGACGAGGATCCAGCTCCAAAGCATTAAGAGAAAAGCGATTTATGTCGACGGATGGTCGACAAATTCGAGCCCTAATTCAGGTGGAGGGGCAAACGATGAGAGCGGTTATCGATACTGGCGCTACACGCAGTTTCGTCCGCGAGGAGGTGGCAAAGCAAATACGAACCACCACAAATTCCGAAGCTACCCAAGTGACGGTGCGATTGGCGGATCGATCGCCAACCGTGGTGACCGAGGCCTTAAACGTACACATCCAAGCAAGAGGCAAAGGCGGCCAGCTACAACTACTGGTCATGCCCGACGCGGTCGATGAGGTCATTTTGGGAATGGACTTTTTGGTAGCAGTCAGAGCGCAATTTAGGATCGGAATGGAGGTCATCGCCATCACCGGGCCGTGCCCTGAAAATAGCCAGGGGACGGCCACGGGGGAAACCACGCCCATGGAAGAAAAACCGGCAGTAGCCATTGCCAACACAGAGCCACGCGCTACAATCAGTCGGGCGCGGCCAACTTGAATCGGCCAAATCCAAGTGTAATGTCGGAAGAGGAACTAATTTCCGATTTTTTGAAGAAAGAACTGCGGGAGTTCGAGCAGCTAAGAGGGGTTTCCGCGATCACCGAGCATCGCATCCAGATGAAGGACGAGGTCCCTATTAAGCAGCGTTACTATACGTATAACCCAGCGCAACAGGCTGTCATAAATCAGGAAATAGACGAGCTGTTAGAAAAGGGATGCATAGAGCCATCAGCGAGTCCGTACAGCTCCCCGATCGTGCTGGTGCGGAAAAAGGCGGATGCGTGGCGTTTATGCATCGATTTTCGGCGAATAAACGCCCATTCGATACCAGACGCATACCCCCTGCCTCGGATTAATTACATTTTGGAGAAACTGAGAGATGCGCGCTACATCACGACGCTGGACCTAAAGAACGGGTATTGGCAGATACCAATGGAGGCTAAGAGTTGGCAATATACAGCATTTACGGTGCCCGGTCGCGGTCTCTTCCAGTGGCGAGTGATGCCATTTGGGCTGCACTCTGCGCCCGCTACGTTCCAACGTGCGCTGGACACAATTATCGGTCCGGACCTGGATCCGTTTGCGTTCGCATACCTGGACGACATCGTGGTGATCGGTCGGAGTCTGGAGGAGCATATGCGGAATTTATCAGAGGTGTTGGGGCGGTTACGAACGGCAAAGTTGAAACTCAATGTTGAGAAGTGTGCGTTCTTCCAACGAGAATTGCGGTATCTGGGGCATATTGTGGGCGAGTCAGGGATCCGCACCGATCCGGAAAAGGTGGCGGCGGTTCAGGCACTGAAGGCACCGCAAACGATAAAGGAAGTGCGGCAGGTGTTGGGAATGGCATCGTGGTACCGGCGGTTTGTGCCGAACTTTTCAGTGGTGACGCAGCCGTTGACGGGGCTGTTGAAAAAAGGAACTCGCTTCGCATGGAAAGAAGAACAACAAGCTGCGTTTGACGAAATGAAACGGAGACTAACGGAAGCACCGGTACTTGCGTGTTCGGATTTTACGGAACGCTTTACGCTACAGACGGATGCCAGTGATCAGGCCCTGGTTGCGGTGCTAACTCAGAGGACAACGGACGGTGAGCGGGTGATTGCGTATGCGAGTCGCAGTTTGAACGCCGCTGAACGAAACTACACCACGACGGAAAAAGAGTGTTTGGCCATTGTCTGGGCGGTGAGGAAAATGCGCGAGTATCTGGAAGGATACCGTTTTACGCTCGTCACGGATCACCTGTCCCTGAAATGGCTAAATTCTATACAGAGTCCGTCAGGCCGTGTCGCAAGGTGGGCCCTCAAATAACAACAGTTCCAGTTCCATGTGAAGTACCGGCGGGGAAATCTGAACGTAGTCGCCGATGCACTGTCACGCCAGCCCAGGGAAAATTTGGGCGCCGCGGAAGTGTTAGAGGGTGACACTTGTCCGTGGATCGAAGGACTGAAAAAGAAGATTGAAACGCACCCCGAAAGATTTCCGGAGTACAGTGTGGTAAATGAGCACATATATCGTCACCTACCGACTGTCCTGAAAGCGGCGGAAGACGCCTGGAAATTGTGTGTGCCCAAGGCCCAGCGGGCCAGGATTCTGAGGGAGAATCACGACGACGTAACCGCGGGACATCTGGGAATGAGGAAAACCCTTGCCAGGATATGTCGCCGCTACTATTGGCCAGGTATGTACCGTTGTGTAAGAGAGTATGTACGCGCCTGTCGACGGTGCCAAGAGTTTAAGGTGAGTCAACAAAACCCGCGGGGGAGATGTTCACGCACCTGCGACTAGGACCATGGGAGACCGTGAGTGCCGATTACATCGGGCCGTTGCCGCGATCGAAGAGGGGTAACACGATGCTACTGGTACTGGTGGATAAGTTCTCGAAGTGGGTGGAAGCAGTAGCCATGCGCAAGGCCACCGCGGAAACCACTACCGTGCGAGAACGAATATTGGGACGATTTGGAGCGCCGAAAGTAATGATTACGGACAATGGGCCCCAATTCACTAGCAAGGCTTTCAAACAAACGCTCCGAGAGTGGGGCACAAAACATCGACTTACGGCACCGTATACGCCACAAGAAAACCCGACGGAACGGGTAAACCGAACATTGAAAACCATGAGCTCGATTTACATCGAAGGACGCCAACAGGAATGGGACAAGTATTTGCCCGAACTAACGTTGGCAGTGAACAGAAGTGTGGCTACGGCGACCGGATTCAGTCCTGCATATGTGGTACAGGGAAGAGAGTTGAGACTCCTTGCCACCTGTTTGACGAGGTGCAGCGGATGAATGAGGGAGATAATGAGCCGGCAGAGATGTCCGATCCCGAGAAGGAGGACAGCGCTCTGAGAGAAACCGAAACAAAATTTGACGAGATAAAGGAGATGGTGCAGCGAAATCTCATGCTGGCACATCAGGAGCAGTCCCATGGGTACAACTTGCGGCGCCGAAAATGGAAACCCGAAGTTGGTACACAGGTTCTGGCAAAATCCCACTCGTTGTCAAGCGCAATCAACAAATTCAATGCTAAGTTAGCTCCAAAATTTGAGGGACCATACGTGGTAAAGAAGTTTATCTCCCCCGTCGTGGTCGAGTTAGGGGAGCTAGGAGGACGCAAGAAACGAACGGCGCACCTGGGCGACCTAAGAGCTTTCCAGTCGGAGAAGCAGACGGAAAGCAACGGTAACAGGGAGTAAGAGAAAAAAGAGGAAGGATATATATATGTATATATATATATTGAAACGTTGTATCTAACAACGGCGGGAGTGAGAGTCACCATAAACCACTCTAAGCTAGTGTTTGTCAGTAGTTGTCGTTTTTTCGGTTGTATGTCCAGAACCACACCATGACTATAACTAATCTAGTTGTTCGATATATTTTCAGAAACCTTGCACCCACAGCCTTCTCGAACCAACCGTATGGCGGCCAGGCGCCCGGCAGACGGGCTACAAGGACCTCGCCCCGCCCAACGACTCCGAGTAGTGGAGGACGACGTCCTCGAGGTGGACGCCCCGGAGTCGGAGGTCGAGGTGGAATGGTCTCGGCTCGAAGACGAGGAGGGGGCGGAGATGAGATCCACGATGGCCACGGGAGAGACCGCCGATCCTCCCGAACAAGAGGAACATTTTTGGCGAGCGGCCGCCGGGGTTGACCCACCGTTGGGGCCTCCATGGGTGGACGACGAGGTGCTGGACGTGAGCACTGGCGAAAGCGAGCGCGAAATTAGTTTCGAAGTAAGCTCTCGTGGCGCGGAGTCTCCAATTTATATTAGCAGCGACGAGGAAAGCGCTGGAAGAAGCGGCAGATACCTTCTAAAGACCGACCAACGGCGCGAGGTGGGCCGAGTGGTGAAGGAAGACGGCGAGTTACGATATGCTGAGGTGGCTATGGTCACCATCTACCGGTTTCGGGACCAATGGTGGACCCCGAAAGTGTCCCAGGGGTTGGTACCAACTCCGCCGGCCAGACGTGTGAGCATCCGGTCCTGGCACAGCCAAAACAGCGACAGTACCCCGGCACCACCCTCGCCAGTCGAATCAATCGCCTCCAGGAGATCGCTCGAACATCGACCAGACGCCTCTGACGAGCGCCCAACTGTAAGCCAGGCGCGCGACACTCATGCGGGCGCCGGGGCAGAATTAATTGAACTACACGATTGCCCAGAGTCGGTCCAAACATTCTCCGAAGATCTGCTGCAACGACGGCGAAACGAACCAGGCCCATCACGTTTGCGCGCGGTAACTATCTCCGGACGCTGGCGTTACCGCCTAAAAGCCATGGCAGGTGGGCGGGTAAAGTATACCCGCTCGTTAGTGAGGGGGGAGTGTGAGGAATCATCCTCACAAATGGGCCAAAAGTGACGCGAACGATAACCGGCGTCAAAAACCAAGCAATGCGACGATTAAGCCTATTATACGGCCAACGAGCGATGCGACGATTAAGCCTGTTATACGGCCAACAAGCGATGCGATGACTAAGCCTGTTATACGGCCAACAAGCGATGCGACGATTAAGCCTGTTATACGGCCAACAAGCGGTGCGACAACACTATGTATATAGTCTCCTAGTTGTAAGTTCCAAAATTAGTAGTATGTAAGTCAGTGCATTCCCGTTTTGAATATTTGCGTTATTAGCATGTAAGAAAAGTAAATTCGAAATACTAGCTCGTAAGAAAAGTACATTCGAAATATTAGCCTGTAAGAAAAGTTAATTATCGTTTGATCGTTTCACGCCGAATTAGCATGTAAGCGAATGAATTACAATTGGATAGGGACCATTAGAATGTAGGACACGTCTATTGGAAAGTTAAGTGGAGCAACGCAAACACATTCAGTGCGGACAGGTATGTACCCTGAGTATTGACGCAGACACCCGTTCGTGTAACTGCCCACTAACGATATGGTGAACGAAAATATCGATAGGGGTTAACGAAAGCCATGATGGCGTCGATTACAAATTAAGGGAAATGGCGTCTTCGAGAGAATTTGGACGAAGCGTTATTCTGTTCGAAACCAGCCAGCCGAGCGGACGTGCACGGAACCAGCACGGGGAAAAATAAGGAAAACGACGAGAACAACCAAGCGATCTGCAGAACCATATATCGCGCAGCGAGAAACGAGCTTCAGGCAACGAACGTTATTTTTGGCGAAAAAAACTGTGGAAACACACACGACGAAATCAGGAGAATTATTTCTGGAGGAAACCGGCGGAGCAGCGGAAATCGTTCACCAAGGGAAGAAGACGGAACGGAAGGCTATCGGCAGTACCGGCCACCTGAAGATTGGCAGAACAAACGAACGAAGGTGGGTTCATGTATCCTCCAAGAAATTTTAAAGGTAATCATTTTGAAGATCAGGAGAACGTCGTGTTCGACGTCCGTTAGTTAGACGTTAGGCTCGGGATCAGATATCGCCAGTCGAATTCTACGCACGTGGTTGCACCTTCGACCACGTGTTCGGGACTCGACCGCCAAATTAGAGTAAATTTGGATGCACAAGAGAGTTGGGACATTCGGCGAATGTGGGGTTGGATAAATCGACCGCCATATTAGTATAGCTTTGGATTCACTAGTGAGATTTTGGACAATTCGGCGAATATGGGGTTGAATAAATCGACCGCCATAGTAGAATAAATTTGGGTTCACTAGTGAAATTTTGGACAATTCGGCGAATATGGGGTTGAATAAATCGACCGCCATATTAGAATAAATTTGGATACACTAGTGAAATTTTGGACAATTCGGCGAATATGGGGTTGAATAAATCGACCGCCATAGTAGAATAAATTTGGATTCACTAGTGAAATTTTGCACAATGCGAAGAATATGGGGTTGAATAAATCGACCGCCATATTAGAATAAATTTGGGTGCGCTAGAGATTTTTGGAAATTCTACGAATGTGGGGTTGAATCATCGACCGCCATATTAGAATAAATTTTGGAAGCTCTAGAGATATTTTTGGAAGTTCTACGAAGGCGCGGTTGAACGAGCGACCGCCATATTTGGATCCGATTTGGATCATACAGCGAATTAAATGGAGTAGTAATATTCGGGGTTGAACAATCGCCCACCCTATTTGAAAGCAAGGTGTTAAATAATATATATCTCCGAGGGCGTTGTGAGATTCCACCAAATAACCGGAGCACGCCCACGACGTCTTGCGGGGACCAAACCAGCGTACCAGTGGGGCGGCGGTAGACGAGCGCACGACGGGTTGGCGTGAAGGACACACCACGTGGGCTGGCACAGCCGCGGGGTGCTAACGGGGCACGTGTTCGTGTAAAGACGGTCGTACTTGTCCGCCTGTAGGGCAAAAGCAGGTAATATAGTAAAGTAGCGATTTAGGGTAAGACTTGAATGTGGATCATGAAAGCTGAATAAATCTAGATTTTAAGGAGTTCAACTTCGTTGTAAATTTTCGATTCACTTTTATTTGGTGCCCCTTAAAAAAGGGCACCCATTTCTAATAATAATAAATTACATCTTTTTTGTACCGTCCTTCCTCTGGGTCTTCTTTAAATAAATTTTTGTAAGGAAGAAGAACGCTGGTAACTAGGTTGAGTATTTACCCCGGCCGTAACAAAAGCGGAACCTTACAAGTGAGCGATGTAAAAGCGTTCGTATCTAGCTGCCAAATTTGCCAAACTACCAAGTCACCTAATACCATCTTGAGACCCTTAATGGGACAATCGGTTGAAACATCCCGCCATTCTAGAAATTGTACATGGACGTAATAAGACCATTGCCGAGATCCAAACAAGGAAATATTAGTATATTGGTCATCTTGGATCATTTCCCGAAATTCAAATTTATGTATCGTTTGAAAATATTCACGTCAGCCCCAATCATATCACATATGAAGCAAGTTTTTGATTGTTTTGGTGTTCCAGAAGCAGTGCTTTCCGACAACGGCGTACAATTTCGTAGTAACGAGTTCGAGCAGTTTTTGAAGCAATAGGGAGTACAACACACCTTCACTGGCAGATTTTCACCTCAAGCGAATGCTTCTGAACATGTAAATAGGTCAATCAACCAAACCTTGCGTGTGAAAAGGGATCAGCGAAATTGGGACCTATATTTCGGAAGCATAAATGCAGCCTTACAAAATCGTGTTCACCAAAGCATCGAGAAGAGTCCATATGAAAAAGTGTTAGGACAATCGATGGTTACCCACGGCAAAGATTATACGGGGCAACAATTTAGCACTTCTTGTCTGTTACATGAGGGTTTTAAACGGAATCCTACTACTGTAACGTCGCTGAGTTCAAATCTGTCCTCACTTTTCCCCTACCAGCTCCAGTTTTCGAGAAAACCGCGAAAAAAGAATATTCCACCTACATTTTTTTTGGGTAGATTTTATTCAAATGTGGCAGAAAATTTTGGTGTCTTATTTGCAGTGCTTGCATTTGAAAATTATCAGACTTTCATCCGGAATCAAAGAAATTTTAAAGTAATGAAATTAATGGCTGTTGGGGAAACTCAATTCCCATCGAGACGAACCACGTGACGTCACCGTGCTTGCTATATTTCATCTCACATTATGTTTGCGTTAATTTTCATTCGAATCAGCTGGCAACAATTCGCGAGTAACGAGTACCAGGGATTGAATTTAACGCTCTGTACAAAATCATCACTAAGAAAAAGATCAAAGAACAGCATGCAACAACGCAGCTGTACAAAAAATAAAGTTGAATATTAATAAAATACATGCGTTATTTTATTCAAATATTTCCACAACATTTACTGGCGATCGTGACAGGACGTTGTCATTGGAAAGTTAGCATTAACTTTATCAAGTAAACCCGGATTCGTAATTGCAAGAAGCCGCACATGGTCAATTGTGCCGTTACCGCAAGAAGTTAAGTCAACTAATCTCAGCAGTGAATTGGAAACGTGGAATTCGAACAGCCATTTGACTTGGGTCCCATTTGTAGCTCTCTGGTAGGCGTTAAATTCAACATTCGACTCAGTGGAATCATAAGAACGTTTTCGCATTTGCATTGCATTGGAATTCTTCGGTTCTTATTCTACTCACTTCTTACAGGCATTCTTCGCAGCAAGTATAGCTTTAGATTGTATATGTAAAACATCTCACATACACAAACACACATCCTAACCATTTTGTTTTTCACTCATAACCTCAACGGAACAATCGCGCGACTTTTAGCACACACGCTGTCTTCGCATCGTCGTCGTGTTCGTCGTCGATTGTAAACAAATTTTCATACATCCAAGTGTCTTATACTTCTCCACTTGTGTTGAGCCACCATTGGCATCTGATATAGTGTTCAAATTTGACATTATGCCCGATCCTCAAGGGACAAGTACACCTCAAGATGGAAGCAACAGAAATGCAGATGCAGAGCTCGCATCGCTCAAACAACAACGAGGTAATATGAAACGGAACATCAGCAACATGAAAACCAAGGTAGAGCGTGATGGTGCTCAAACCGATCCAACGATCTTGGAATGTCGACTACAAATTGTAGAGTCATACTTCAAACAGATGATGTACGTGCAGAATGAAATTGAGAAATTTTCCCCATCCGATAACGCAAGAGGTGATCTTGAAGAAGTATACGTCACAACAAAGGCTAAAATCATATCGTTTATGACTCACCGTTCACCCCAACATGAAATGAGTTTACTAAATGCAAGTTCAGCAAACATGCAAATCCCACACAGTCGCTTACCAACGTTGAAGCTACCTCGTTTCGATGGAAAGTACGCTGAATACAAACGTTTTTATGCTTCGTTTGCACACTTGGTGCACAATGATTCGTCTTTATCCGCAGTGGATAAATTCAATTATCTGTTAAACTGTCTATCCGGACCCGCACTTACTGTAGTCGAATCATTCCAAGTTACGGCTGAAAATTATCCGCTGGCATTGCAGCGATTGAAAGAGCGATACGACAATAGTGTACTTATTTTTCAGGAGCATATTGTTCAATTGTTCAATATATCAGCACTCACCAAGGCAAACGCACAAGAACTACGCAAACTTATTGACACCGTAGCAGCTCTCCGAAGTTCATTGCTCACACTTGGAAACGAAATGGATGTTATGAATTCACTCATAGTGCATATTGTATTATCAAAGCTCGACTCGGAAAGCAAAAAACATTACAATGAAAAACAAGAATACGTAAGTCTTCCTTCTTGGGATAATTGCTACAAAATATTAGAACGTCGATGCCAAAATTTGGAGGTCAATTCGCCGGCCACAAATTCTGACAATTCAACTGGCAAAAAAGATGCATCAAAGCAAACAGCAAAAGGGAATAATAAGACATTTCTAACGACAAATGAGACATGCCAATTTTGCAATTCTGTGGAACACGTAATTCGAAATTGTCCTGAGTTCAATGCAGCCGAAATCCCCAAACGAATTGAGCATGCAAAGACATCAGGACTGTGCCTTAATTGTTTGCAAAAAGGGCATATTGCAGCAAAATGCAGTTCAAGTGCACGATGTCGTAACTGTAAACAGTTACATCATACACTTTTACACCGAAATTCTTCAATATCAGGCACTAGTCCGACGATCACAACAGTTTCGGAAAGCTCATCAGAGCCGCTACAAAATGATCGACCACATAAATCATTTTTTACTAGTTCTCATCAACGCGCTCTTTTGCCAACTGCTATTGTCTTAGTAAACGACAAATTTGGTCAATGGCAGCCAGTTCGTGCACTACTAGATTCGTGCTCTGAAGTAAATCTTATTTCTGAAGAAGTTGCCAAAATGCTACGGCTTGAACGTAAACCTATAACACAACAAGTAGCAGGCATTTCTAACTCTTCAACACGCATTAAGCACACTGTTTCCGCTACAATAAAGTCGCGCATCACCGAATTCAGCTGGTCAGCTACATTTTCAGTAATCAAGTCAATTTCGTTGACTCAACCCAATGAATTTATCGACAAATCATCATGGATCATTCCAGAAGGCGTTCAGCTTGCTGATCCGACATTTTTCAAACCTTCCAAGATAGATTTGCTTATCAGTGCTGAAATATTTTTTGACTTGTTGTTGAATGGAAAAATCTCATTGGGTGCACAAATGCCAACATTGTTTAACACTGTCTTCGGGTGGGTTGTTGGCGGCAAATTCGAATCACCCGATTCCACCACTATTGTGCATTGCAATATATTACAAGAAAGTTCACCGCTTGACAGCATTGTGCAACGTTTTTGGGAAATCGAAAATTATGAAATGGCAAAGCAAGTCTTCACTGATGAAGAAAACGAATGCGAGCAACACTTTTTGAAAACTGTATCCACTACACCTGAGGGTCGAGTACAGGTAAAATTGCCGTTTAAGCACAATCCTCATAAACTGGGTGATTCACATAACACTGCCATCCGGAGATTCTTAGCCGTAGAGCGAAGGTTGGCAAGAAATCAAGAACTCAACCAGCTATATGCTAAGTTCATGGACGAATACCTAAATTTAGGTCACATGTCGCTTATAGAGTATATAGACAAATCAAACCCACATTTTTATATCCCACATCATTGTGTGCTTCGCCCGACTAGCACCTCTACAAAATTACGAGTAGTTTTTGATGGGTCTGCAAAAACGTCTTCCAACTTCTCACTGAACGATTTGCTGATGGTTGGGCCAACAATTCAACAAGACCTTATCACTACACTATTTTCCTTTAGACTGCACGCATTTGCACTTACTGCCGATATCGTAAAGATGTACCGACAATTTTTGATCGATGAAGCTGACAGACAATTCCAACTGATTCTTTGGAGACCAACTTCCAATGAGCCTTTGCGCACCTATCGCTTGAACACGGTAACTTATGGTCTGTCTGCTGCACCTTTTCTAGCTATACGCAGTTTGTTTTATATAGCCGAACAACATAAATCTGAATTTCCAGTTGGCGCTCAAGTACTTACAACTGATCTGTACGTTGATGACGTTCTCACCGGTGCTGACACAATTGAAGAATTAAATTTAAAAATGAATGAAATCACAAAAATACTTAGCCGAGCTGGGCTGCAACTGGCTAAATTTAACTCTAATACAACACAGGTTGTTGATCATTCAAGCGACAAATTTGCAATCAAAAGCAACGAGATGGACGTCGCCAAGGCATTGGGAATGTTATGGAGCCCTAAAAGCGATACATTTAGTTTTCAGATTGACGTTTCCCGTCCCATTGAATACACTAAGCGGTCAGTGCTGTCCCAAACTGCTCGAATATACGATCTATTGGGAATATTAAGTCCAGTTACTATCAAATGCAAGATTTTAATTCAAGAAACGTGGCTGCGAAAACTTGGATGGGACGAGAAGCTGCCAGACGACCTCCAGAACGCTTGGCGTCTGATCTACGAAGACCTTCCAAATATTAACGCCATCGAGGTGCCTAGGTACATTTTTACGGTAATTGGTGGCAATACACAATTACATGGTTTTTCGGATGCGTCCGAGAGAGCATATGGATGCTGCCTATATACAAGAACTGAAGTGGATGGCAACGTAAAAACAGCTCTCATTATGGCCAAAGCTAAGGTTGCACCCATCAAGGCCCAATCTTTACCAAGACTTGAGCTTTGCGGCGCTTTGATGTTATCCCGAATTTGGAAGAAAATTCGACCCACGATTGAATCCCGGTTAACGACGGTACATTTTTGGACCGACTCGAACATTGTGCTCCAGTGGATTGAAATGCATTCCTCACAACTAAATTGTTTTGTAGCTAATCGTATTTCAGAATTGCAAAGCAATAGTGACGGTGGCACTTGGAGACACGTTCCGACAAAAAGCAATCCCGCTGATATTGTGTCACGCGGAGTCAGCGCAAACGACATGCCACATACAATGTGGGCGTCAGGACCAGAATTTTTGAAATTTAGTCAAGATCGTTGGCCATCTCAACTTAAGTCTATAACTGAACCTATTGAAGTGCGAAAACGAGTAGTCTACGTCAACAGGCTCGACGATGACTTCTTAAATAACAACATCGAAAGGTATTCATCATATTACAAAATCGTTCGTATATTCAGTTTCATGTTCCGCTGCACAAATGGAGTTCCGCCAATTCACGGATTAAAAGCACATCGAATTGGTCGAGTAAACGCCGCAGAATTAAACAATACGTTTTGGCATATCATTTCCGTCATTCAACATTCCGAATATAAGTCCGAAATCGAACGGCTTCAATCAAGCAAGTCCGTATCACGAATTTTTCAAAAACTGTCACCGTTTATACACGAAATGAAGCTTCAAAACAAGACAGTGTGTGTGTTAAGGGTAGGAGGTCGACTCGAGAATTCAGAGATGCCGTTTGAGGCCAAATTTCTTGCAATTGTGCCTCGAAATCATCGCTTTATCTTATTGTACGTGGAATATCTGCATAGAATACATCTTCACGCAGGACAAAGGGTATTAATTTCTCTGGTGCGTGAGAAGTTGTGGGTTGTCAATTTGCGGTATCTAGTGCGAAAGGTGGTCCGTAGCTGCACACATTGTTTCCATTACAAACCAAGGCTACTGACGCAAATAATGGGAAACCTGCCGGCAAATCGTCTACGTTCTGCAAGGCCATTTATAGTTTCAGGTGTTGACTTCTGCGGTCCGTTCTACACGTCATACAAAATCAGAGGAAAGCCGCCTTATAAAACCTACGTCGCTGTGTTCATCTGCTTCGCTTCCAAAGCGATTCACATCGAGCCAGTCACAGAACTTTCGACGAATGCGTTTTTATTATGCATAAAGAGATTCATCAGTCGCCGTGGTATACCGAAACGCATCTTTTGCGATAATGCCACAAATTTTGTTGGAGCTCAGGCAAAATTATCGGAATTCCAGCAAAAATTCCTCAATTCTGAAAATGTTGACAGCATTTACACACACTGCGCTTCCATCGGCATAGATTTCTGTTTCATCCCCCCCCGAGCGCCACACTTCGAGGGGCTCTGGGAGGCTGCAGTGAAATCTGCGAAAACGCTGCTGGTAAAAAACATCGCACATGCTAACCCAACATTCGAGGAGCTGTTCACTTTATTAACCGAAGTCGAAGCTATGCTTAATTCGCGTCCTTTATGTACATCTGAGGATCCCAATGATGGTGAAGTGCTAACACCTGCGCACTTACTAATCGGCTCACCATTACTGGCACCTCCCGACGATATCATTCACGTTACTGATGAAAGTAAATTGTCATACTTATCCAGATGGCAAAGAGTTACGTTCCTTAAAAATCAATTTTGGCAAATATGGAGGCGTGACTATTTGCATCAACTTCAAGCTCGGACTAAATGGTTCTCACCTCAGACAAACATCGAAGTGGGTCAACTTGTTTTGGTGCATGAGGACAATACGCCGCCTCAACATTGGCCTATGGCCATGATATCAGCAGCAATACCTGGCAAAGACGGCAAGGTGAGAGTAGTCGATCTCAACACCGCTAAAGGGTCATTTAGGCGACCTATTAGCAAAATAGCTCCACTCCCAATTGGCAACGTTTAATTGATACCTGCGCATCAACGGGTGGAGGATGTTGGGGGAAACTCAATTCCCATCGAGACGAACCACGTGACGTCACCGTGCTTGCTATATTTCATCTCACATTATGTTTGCGTTAATTTTCATTCGAATCAGCTGGCAACAATTCGCGAGTAACGAGTACCAGGGATTGAATTTAACGCTCTGTACAAAATCATCACTAAGAAAAAGATCAAAGAACAGCATGCAACAACGCAGCTGTACAAAAAATAAAATTGAATATTAATAAAATACATGCGTTATTTTATTCAAATATTTCCACAACAATGGCTTTAACTATTGCTCAAAGTAAAATAAATGAATTTTTTTTTGTTAAAAAGTCAACATTTTTTCACTTTCAATCAAAATAATTCAACAATTACTGGTCTTATGTTGGGTAGCAATAGCTCAAATGGTGGAGTAACAAATTCTATGAACGTATGTCAAAGATCAAAATTGTCGTCTTTACAACAGCGCAGATAAAAGGGGTTTTCTAAAGCATCTCATTTCAAACATTTTTATTAGAAACATGCAACATGTTTCAATTGAAAAATCCACTTGTTTCCTTAACAAAAATCCATAGATAACTTGATTTTTTAAAATTATGTTTTATTTTTTTTGTTTAGAACTGCGTTTGGTGTTTGATTCGGTTTAGACCTGAATAAAACTTTTTTTTACAAATTTCTGATATTATATCAAGAAATTCCGTTTGCAATGACTTTACAGTTGTTGATTGTGAAATCCACCAAAAATTTTTATTAAATT
This sequence comes from Chlorops oryzae, assembly GCA_020466095.1. Lineage (NCBI taxonomy): Eukaryota > Metazoa > Arthropoda > Insecta > Diptera > Chloropidae > Chlorops > Chlorops oryzae. The sequence goes on along the minus strand of CM035808.1, from coordinate 73,376,810 downwards.
GATTTCTTATATACTAATAATTTGTTTATCAATACAAAATTGGTTTAAAATAAAAGTGCCAGATCACAGAAATTTTGAAATCAAATAAATGAAAAATTGACAAAATTAAATTTAAAGAAAGCATTTAAACAACTTCATCAGTTTAAGCAAATTTAAGTGAAGTCAATAGCCCAACGTCGTGACCATGACGTACTGCTGCATCGGCATATTTTGTTCAGTAGCTTGGTTTTGTTTTCGTCGCCACTGGGCAGCGAGTTTGTTTTTGTCCTCATAACATACTCCCCCCCGTTGAGCATTCCACAACTTAGCCGTTGAATTATTTGCTGATTCGGGATTTGTAAGCTGTTTTATGTTCCTAAATGTGAACAGTGAAATCAGTTTCGTTTTGCTGTTGACGAGGCCGTGGAGTTGGAAGAAAATTTTGTTTTCTTTTGCACTTGAGATACATCAAGATAAGTAGAGCCGCAAATAGTGTAGTGTAACCCACTGCGATGTGGTGATAATTCTGATTTTCCATTTTATTTGGTAGTTGAAGTAATTCTTCTGTTGCTAATGAAGACTGCAACAAACTGAGATTAGCAATTTGTGGCGTGTACTTATTTGGATTTGCCTCCATTAATATTGGTTTCAATTGTTCAATACGCGATACTTCAGTTAAATTTCCTAGGCTGGTATAGGATGCCATAAGGGTGCTGGACACTTGTTGATGAGCTTGAATGGCCATGAAATTGTGCTTGACCATACATTCTGGTTGAAGAGTAAGTATCCCGGAGTTTTTTAAAATGATTTGTGTAATTTCTCTGCCACATACAACTGTTGCGCGTGATTCCTTTTTCGTTGCGTAGATCCATTGATTTCTGTGCTGCAGTGAAATCCACGTGAATTCTTCAGACATTCGTCGCAAGTGGCAATCGGACTGGGTGAAGTTATTAAAAAGGTTAAGCTCGCATTTGCATACTGTGGAGCCATGGTTATATCTAACTTGAAGCTTGGAACACATGTAACTTCCGTCTTTGATGATGATACAGGATTTAATTTCGGAGCTGCTTATTGGAAAATACTGGTCGATGTGATTGTTGATTGCTTAGTATTGAGAGCAAATGTCAATCGCTATCATCGTGTTGTTGGTCCAGATTGGAATTGAAATGAGATGAAAAAGCTCAAAGCGCTCATGACTCACTAAGGGTAAAGTTATGCTGAAGACGACCTTGTCTTTTGTCAGACCTCCTTTGACACTCATGATTGTGTACAGTTTTAATAATTCGTCTTGATTTACAGGTAACTCAAGCGAACTAGGCAAGTGCATTTTAACTTTAGCAACCTCCTGTTGCAGCTGATTGGGTGAAAGGAGCAGCGGGCTTATTTTTCCATGATGAGCGTCCGTGAGTACGTCCAACATTGATGATTGCATTCGCTGCAAATTCGTTGCAATAATTTTAAGCTGCATAGCCAATGTAGTAAAGGTGTGGTACATCTTCTCTTGGTATCGCTCTTCATCGTTGCTTCGTACGCTGTTGAGAATTAACTGAATTTGATTGTCTAGTTGATCGAATTTCGTCTTAACCGCCGTTTGATCATGTTTTAGTATATTGATAGTGGAGTCAACTATCGAGGTTTGATTTTTTAACAAATGGATTAAGTGATTCTCATTTTCTTTAACTTGAGCAATGGTGTGGCTCATATTTTCTGCGTATTCGGAGTCAAGTATTCCAAAAAGTGAGTTCGCAACGTTGCCAACCATATTAATCGCTCCTCGTCGGGATCTCCGCCTGGCTAGAAGTACACTTTCCATTTTTAATTCATCCTCAAGGTGTTCGAAACATAATATGAGCGTATCGCAAGCGTTTTTTAGTGTCATTTTATCACATAAATGCCTTAACGCCTTTGTTCCATTGGAGAGCATTGAAAGCTCATTCCAAAACGCTTCCAAGTCATAGTAAATTAGGAGATTCCATTCTGTAGCCGAAATCGTCGTAATCCCAATGTTTTCAAAGTGAACGCCTAATTTTGATCCAAATACCTTATTTTTAATCTGTGCTCCCAGAATTATTGGAAGTATCAATAATGATACGATGAGTGTTAGTAAATTCTAACTCGCAGACGTGCGTCTCCTTTTTGCAGGTACGTCCGTTGACATTTTGTCTGAATTGACGGTCGGTGATGACTCTTCCTCTGGAAACAGTGGTGCAAGTCGATGTTTTGCTCTCTTGCATGCTCCTAAATTTGTTTTTACATCCACAACTCTGACTCTTTGATCATCGCCTTCATACACCCTGACGATGCGGCCCAATGGCCATTTTAATGGTGGGCTGTTATCCTCTTTAAGGATGACCAATGTCCCGACTTCCACATTTCGGTTTTGTTGTTTCCATTTATGTCTCTGTTGAAGCCCTGATAGGTATTCGGAGCTCCATCTCTTCCAAAATTGTCCTTTAATATATGACACTTGTTCCCATCTTGTTAGTAAATTGGGTTGCTGTGTACTGCTTGTATGTTCTGGCATTGACGTGAGAGGTTGTCCGATGAGGAAGTGTCCTGGTGTAAGGGCGATGAGGTCATTAGGGTTGCTGGACATTGGAGTAATAGGCCTCGAATTTAAGATGGCCTCAATTTCATGTATGGCCGTGCTTAATTCCTCAAAGGTCAATAAAGTGGCACCAACACTTCTAATTAGTAGATGTTTTGCCGATTTCACAGCAGCCTCCCAGAGGCAACTTTTGCAAATTAAAAAAAACCTAAAAAATCAAACTTTTGCAAGTTTAATTGTCTATAGCTTCAAAATTAAGACACCGACCATAACAAATGATACATCATCGCCTTTACTTATAACATATTTCTTCAGAAATATGCTTTCACGCTGCGCCACACACGGTCAAATATGCTCTGCGTGCAAGCATGCTTGCAAATTTATTTGAGCGTGTATGGCCTTGGTAAAGATGCTCTCACACAACAAGGGTCCTCATGCAACGCATTTACACCGTGTAAGCTGGGTGAAGTTCGTAAAAATGTCAAATTTTGTATGCAATTTTGACAGTTTTACTTACTTCACTCAGCTTACACGGTGTAAATGTGTTGCATGAGGACCCATAATATGTTCCGAACAATATGACCTGTCAAATTCCATTCCGTATTGCTGTCAAAGTTTAAAATTATAAATTAATAAAAAAGCAAACTATATCTACCTTTGCCGACTCCGTTTCGCGCAATTTTTATTTTCAACAGAAAACAGCTGTCTTCACGTGTGCACACATATGCTTATCAAATAAGTTTGAAAATCGAACAAATCAAGATTCACAGCCATGTGGCTTGGTCATATGTATTGAAATTCTTGCATTCACACGGCTTGCCAGCTTGGCTTGTGGCATATTTGACCAGTATTCCCAGAACAGGAAATTTTTTCTCTGGCTAATCTCAAATGCACTATTTACACTATAAGACATTCCGATAACGAAACACACTTTTTGTTGGCTAGGGCCGCTCGGGGATGTAGTATGGTAGCGTTTTTCTCTGTTCCCCCTACGTCCCTTGTCAAGAAAATTTGTTTAATTATCGAAATGTCTTAACGTGTAAAAAGCGTAAAACGAGTTGGGTCTCGTTGGGGAAATATCTTAAAATGTGGTTCTTTGATTGCCAGTGGAACATAAAATTGTTTCAACTTTTTGCAAACGCCTTAAGAGCATGAGTTCAAATTCAGCTAAAAATCTGCCGATCATCAGTAAAATTCCGCCAGATTTTCAGTTATCCGCAATAACGAATTTTTTCAGCTGCCCAACTTCAAAATCTGCTAGATTTTGCGTCTATTTGACTCATCTATTGTTTTAGTTCGAAAGATTTCATTGCAAGTAAAAATTATAATTTTAAATGTTGCCAATAGTTTGTTACGGTGAAGTTTAATAAAAAATGGTCTATTTGGTTGCATTGAAAAAAAAAAAAACAAATGGGCGAAGATATGGCAGCCTTTACTAAGAGGTATCGATAGCAAAACAGAACTATCGACAATACTTACTGTGGCTCATAAGACTGTGGCTGACTTATAGTGTTAATAAAAATTTAAAAAGGGGATTTCCCGTTTTACGAGCATTTGTAAGTTTTGTGTCTATTGATATCGTTCAATTGATTTTATTTCTCCAAAACAGACGAAACTGCGATTTGCTTTGAAATGGCTCAGTCAAAAAAAGGAAGTTATAATTTTTTTTATTGCAAATTTATTTGTACTAAGTTTTTCTTTTGTAAAAAGGCTCTTAGCAATGATCAGATACATCAAATTTAGAATGTAGAAATTGATGATGTTTTCAATGACAACGACAAAGATGAAGACTCCATACCTATGGCTGACGAAGAATCGGAAGGTTCTGATACATTTTCTAACGAAAGCGTAGAAAGTATTTTATGTGCAAGTACAATTAAAGAAGGAGCTAATATTAAGTCTTACTTATCAAAAGATCAAAGCGTCCTTTGGCGAGACAAGCCACCTATTCGAAGTGGAAAAAATCCTCGAAATCAAATTTTATTGCATCCTGGTCCTTCAAAGCTCGCTATATCAATGGTTACGGTCATAAAATCTACACTTGATTTATTTCTCACCACGAGTCTGAAAAACATCATTATTGAATCTACCAACACCAAAAAGTTGGAAATTTTTGGAATTACTTGGAATAGTATTGACTTGGTTGAATGTGAAGCGTATCTTTGTGTGCAAATCTGAGTAGAATTGTACAAATTCAATGGTAAAAGTTAATTTGTGGGATGAAAAATAATAGAAGACCTATTTTTCGAGCTACAAGGAGTCTTGGGAGGTTCATGGATACTTCCAGGTGCCTTAGATTTGACTCGACTCAAGAAAAAGAAGAAAAAAAGCAGCGTGACAAATTAACTCCATTAAGGGCCTTTTGGGATAAATGGAATCACTCTTTGAAGCTGATTTATCATAAACATGAAAATGTAACTGTTGAGTTGCTGGAACCATTCCGCGGACGTTGTAGTTTTCGCCAATACATCCCGTGAAAGCAGGCAAATATATCATAAAAATTAGAGCCTTTAGCGATTCAACAAGCAAGTATGCATGGTTCATGTATGTTTATTTAGGACGCGCCAGAAACACTCTACCAGAAAAGTGTCAAGGTAAAGCTTTTTACAAATAGTCACCAATATGTTTAATATTTTACCTGATACTGGTTTATGTATTCCACATCTTTAGGGGAACATGTCGTTCTTTTTTATCAGAGCCACTGCCCAAAGGGCACACAATTACTTGTGATAATTTGTTAACGACATACAGTCTAGCTTTGGAACTATTGCGACGAAATATAACCTAACTTGGCACAGTTTTAAAAAGTCAAACGGATTTACCCCAAAAACTATAGATATGAAGAAAAAACATGTGTTTCATAGCGAGTTCTTATTTACGGATAATGTGAATATCGTATCATATGAAACTAAAAAGTACAAGTTTGTAGTCGTGCTCAGTTCCCTTCACCACAGTGCTATGGTAACTGACGAAAGTACAAAAAAATCAAAGATAATAGTACATTATAACAAAACAAAAGCTGGGAAAGATGGGCTTGATCAACTAGTTGCAAACTACACTTGTAAGTGCAAACTAAACGTTGGCCAGTTGCACTATTTTCAAATATAGTGGATATTTCTGCATGTAATGCATTCGCAATTTGGATTAACATCAATCCTTCATGGAACTCCAATAAGTTGTACAAAAGGACACTATTTTTAGAAGAAGTCGGAAACAAAGTGATAAATCCGCACATATTACGCAGGAAAATAATGCCGCATAGCACATCAGCCAAAACAGTGGCTGAAAGAACTCAAAAAGCTCAGCAATATGGTTGTAAAAAAACATTCAAAGTTTCGATTTAATCGATTTTTTTGGCTTTCAATCGATTTTTTTAGAATCGATTATGTTTTTTTCGATTTTTAATAAAATCGATTTTTTCTTTCGATGTTAAAATTTTTTGGAAACTCTGGAAAATGTTTAAAATATGAGCAAAACGATATGTAAAAATGGAAAAAATACAGAAATTGACGGTCAATTCTTCTGAATGCACCTCCAAAAATGAACAGAACTATAATTGAATATCATTAATTGACTAGCGTTAGTAAAGGTTAGGTTAGGGTGGCTGCCCCCTTTAAGGGGACACACTTAGGCCGCTTATGGGCCCGTTGTGATACCACGAGGGAAGGCATGCCTTCCTAGTTACACCTTTGGTGGAGCCAGTTAGACTCATTTATGAAGCGAGTCATGTCTTTTATTCGAACAGATGTTAGCTCGGTGATGGAGGAGAAGAAGAAGGAGTCGAGCAGCCTGGATTTTCTCCTGGCCAGACTCGGGCAGTGACACATGAGGTGGCTTGCTGGTTCTTCTTCCTCCTCCGATCTGCAGCTTCTACAGTGTAAAAGACCTCAATTATTGATTGACTGCTTAAACATAAGTCAATCTTGCTCTTCGATTCTTTGGCAATTCCCCTTTGTAGTTGCGTTGAACGCCAACTGTTGTGAGGAACCTCACCCAGAGAGCCATAGTTAAGTAGAGTGGGTTTATTTTAAGTCACATTCTATTGTATTTTAGTATTCCATTTCGAGTCAAGCTGTAGGACAGCCAGGTTTTAGTTTAATTCACTTCGTTTTCTTACATTGTTCTTTTCATTTAGTTTGTAAGCATATCAGCCATTAAAAGAATCCAAATGTTAGTTTTAAGCCTAGTATCCGGACACGTAATGTAGTAGTATAAAAACAGCCAATCAAATTGTAGGATTAAGGATAGATTATAAGCATGTGAATCCCGCCAGATAGTAGTTTAAGGCTAGGTTATAAGTGAGAAGTTGTTAGCTATAAGTGGAAAGGGAGACCACCGTGTGGAAGAGTTATCGATATATCGATAGCATCGAGTTCGAGAAAAGAGCTTAGCGTCGGTTCGATTTGGAAAGCGAGCGTCACTTCTGATCCAGCCGCCGACAAGCCATCAACACAGTAAAATTTAAACGGAAGGAACCCCGGAACTTGGCGACGCCATACCAATATTGGAGTGAGTATATTAAAACGGTGAAACGCAATACTTGCGGAAAATAGTTGAGATTAGGACAAGTGAAGATTCGTCGCACTCGATTCCAACGAAATACGTTGTGGATCCTCGTGCTCGAAGTAAACGCAATACTTGCGGAAATTAGTTGAGACCAGGACAAGCGAAGATTCGTCGCACTCGATTCCAACGAAATACGTTGTGGATCCTCGTGCTCGAAGTAAACGCAATACTTGCGGAAATTAGTTGAGACCAGGACAAGCGAGGATTCGTCGCACTCGATTCCAACGAAATACGTTGTGGATCCTCGTGCTCGAAGTAAACGCAATACTTGCGGAAATTAGTTGAGATTAGGACAAGTGAAGATTCGTCGCACTCGATTCCAACGGAATACGTTGTGGATCCTCGTGCTCGAAGTGAACGCAATTACTCGCGGAAAATAGTTGAAATTAGGCCAAGCGAAGATTCGTCGCACACGATTCCAACGAAATACGTTGAGGATCCTCGTGCTCGAAGTGAACGAAATTACTTGCGGAAAATAGTGACATTAGACCAAGCGAAGATACGTCACACTCGATTACAGTGGGCTCTCGCTGTATCCTCGTGCTCGGTTTGCCACGCGGTCGTTTTGCGGAAGTCCGTGAATAAATTCTCGGAAATCGTGCTCGGCGGTTTACAGTGGGCTCTCGCTGTATCCTCGTGCTCGGTTTGCCACGCGGTCGTTTTGCGGAAGTCAGTGAATAAATTCTCGGAAATCGTGCTCGGCGGTTTACAGTGGGCTCTCGCTGTATCCTCGTGCTCGGTTTGCCACGCGGTCGTTTTGCGGAAGTCAGTGAATAAATTCTCGGAAATCGTGCTCGGCGGTTTACAGTGGGCTCTCGCTGTATCCTCGTGCTCGGTTTGCCACGCGGTCGTTTTGCGGAAGTCAGTGAATAAATTCTCGGAAATCGTGCTCGGCGGTTTACAGTGGGCTCTCGCTGTATCCTCGTGCTCGGTTTGCCACGCGGTCGTTTTGCGGAAGTCAGTGAATAAATTCTCGGAAATCGTGCTCGGCGGTTTACAGTGGGCTCTCGCTGTATCCTCGTGCTCGGTTTGCCCCGCGTTCGATTTGCCACGCGGAGGGTTACGCGGAAAGGAACTTTGGAGTAGACTAGTGTGCGGTGGGTTGAGATCAGGAACGTCACAACTCCACGGCTAGCGGACAGTCCTCGAGGACTCCGACTGCGAGACGGCAGGACACACGGTGGCCTTACACGCGCGGCTAGTTTTAAGTACACATTAAAAAGTAGATTATTCGGACTTTATCCTTAGGCGTTCCCCTTAAAAAAGGGAACACATTTCCAAATAAATAACATCTTTATAACGATTAATCCCCTTGAGTTCCTTTATAAATTTTTGTGAGGAAGGTTCCCTAGTAACTCGACTGAGTAACTACCCCGGCTGGGAAAACGGTCCCTTACAATGGCGCCCGAGCAGGGACTCTCGGGGAATGAAGCATCGGGAGATGCAAGGGATAATACCGAAAAGGAGAAAGAACAGATGGTCCCAAGTAGTTTGGCAGTACCACCTTCCAGTAAGACGAGGAGGCACAGCCAGGAAGGGGCTTTACCAAAAGGAAAATTACGTATCGGATGGATCTATCGGGTCCGTAAAGAGGAGCTGGCCGGCCTCCTGGAGGAGTTCGGCCTGGAATCGACGGGAACTCTTGATAAATTACGGCAAAGGCTCTCGACTTTCGTCACCGATACCGAGCACGACGAACACACCATCGTGCGGTTGAGGGAGCTAGACGTGCGGTATAGCAGAAGCGAAACACCACTACTAACAGATGTGCCAGATTCGGATGCGTCGATAGAAACAGTTATACCCGTTGCAGTATCTAGTCGACGCCAGGGTCTCGGGCCCGGACATGCGGCAGTAATCGATCAAGTGAGAAAATGGCAGGTGAAATATGACGGCACCAACGAACCGTTGGATTTTCTAGAAAGGGTGGAAGAATTAGCGGAAGCATACGAGTTCCAGCTCGATGTGGTTGTCAAAGCGCTGCCGGAATTACTCAGCGGCAAAGCCCTCATGTGGTATCGAAGCGAACCCAGATTTGCCACTTGGAATGCGTTCAAGAATGCCCTGTTAACGTTGTTCATGCCACCCAGATTTCAGAGGGGCCTGGAAGAGAAGATTCGGCGACGTAAGCAGGGAGCAGACGAGAGGTTCCTCGATTTCGTTATCGCCATTAGTCATCTGATGAAATTTACGACGTGGTCGGAGGAAGAGAAGCTAGACCAGCTGTACGAAAATTGTCTGACAGGGTTGCGGCTATATGTTAGGAAGCACGAAGTTTCGTCGGTAGCTGAACTAACTCAGATCGCTGGCGAATGGGAAAGGGTGCAAGACGAAATTCTGACGACGTCTTCCCCGAGATATGGGGCACCAAAAGCACCCCCAACCCCGCCAAAGAAGCACGTCTCTTTCGCCCAGTTGGCCAACGGAACGGTAGACCACGTAAACGTACGGACGGCGTGCTTGAAGTGCGGTCAGGAGGGGCACTACAGGAGGGAGTGCCCGAGCCCACCAGGAAGATTTTGTCGAGAATGCGGAAAACGCGAAGTGAACACACCCGAGTGCTGTCGGGTGGGAAACGCCAACGGCCCTCAGACCCAACGGGGCAGTCTGAGAGGCGAGGCGGCCGCCCCGGGACCAACCCAGTAAACCAATTCTTATCAACGGACGGTCGGCAGATTCACGCCATAATTCAGCTGGACGGACAGACTATGAGCGCCATCATTGACACCGGGGCTTCCCGTAGTTTCATTCGGGAGGCAGTGGCGAAAAGAGTAAGGACACCGACGAATTCGGAAACGGCACGAGTAGTGGTGCATCTGGCCGATCGGTCCTCTAAACCGGTGGTCGAGACCTTGAAGCTAGAGGTACGAGTAAGCGACAGCGTGGCTACACTGCAGATTCTAGTCTTGCCCGACGCTGTCGATGACGTCATCCTAGGCATGGATTTTCTCGCCGCCGTACAGGCCGAAGTGAGAATCGGAAAAGAAACCATAAAAATTTACCCACCACGAATAGACAACGCGAGATTAGTGAACCATGGGAATCTGCATACTGGCGAAACCCGGTTAACAAACGAAGGTACACCGGAACGCGGGGAAGACAACTTGGGGGAAGAGACCAAATCGGAAGAAGAGCAGACACAGGAATTCTTAACAAAGGAGCTGGCCCAGTTCGAAGGCGACGCGGCGGTGGCTGCTCCGGCAAAATCGATCGAAGAACTCCCGAGGCGGCTGGCGGACCCCGGACCGGGGGCCGAGGACGCGGACGTATTACAGCTCTGGCCCGACGACGACGAGGAGCTAGGCGAAGCGGAGGAACCACCCCACCACACGGCCGCTAAGGTCGGGAAAACAGTAGAGGTCGACGCGTCCGAGGTACCCGGCCCAGTCCGGAACATTTTTGCGGCTACCCTCCGGAAATCTCATGGGAAGCCAAACATCCCACGACCCCGGGCTTCTCGGGTTTATGAAGGGCAGCGATACCGCATGAGAGTGCTGGCAGACGGGAGAGTGAGGTACACTCGCTCTGAAGTGGGGAGGGGGTGTGAGGAACCTCACCCAGAGAGCCATAGTTAAGTAGAGTGGGTTTATTTTAAGTCACATTCTATTGTATTTTAGTATTCCATTTCGAGTCAAGCTGTAGGACAGCCAGGTTTTAGTTTAATTCACTTCGTTTTCTTACATTGTTCTTTTCATTTAGTTTGTAAGCATATCAGCCATTAAAAGAATCCAAATGTTAGTTTTAAGCCTAGTATCCGGACACGTAATGTAGTAGTATAAAAACAGCCAATCAAATAGTAGGATTAAGGATAGATTATAAGCATGTGAATCCCGCCAGATAGTAGTTTAAGGCTAGGTTATAAGTGAGAAGTTGTTAGCTATAAGTGGGAAGGGAGACCACCGTGTGGAAGAGTTATCGATATATCGATAGCATCGAGTTCGAGAAAAGAGCTTAGCGTCGGTTCGATTTGGAAAGCGAGCGTCACTTCTGATCCAGCCGCCGACAAGCCATCAACACAGTAAAATTTAAACGGAAGGAACCCCGGAACTTGGCGACGCCATACCAATATTGGAGTGAGTATATTAAAACGGTGAAACGCAATACTTGCGGAAAATAGTTGAGATTAGGACAAGTGAAGATTCGTCGCACTCGATTCCAACGAAATACGTTGTGGATCCTCGTGCTCGAAGTAAACGCAATACTTGCGGAAATTAGTTGAGACCAGGACAAGCGAAGATTCGTCGCACTCGATTCCAACGAAATACGTTGTGGATCCTCGTGCTCGAAGTAAACGCAATACTTGCGGAAATTAGTTGAGACCAGGACAAGCGAGGATTCGTCGCACTCGATTCCAACGAAATACGTTGTGGATCCTCGTGCTCGAAGTAAACGCAATACTTGCGGAAATTAGTTGAGATTAGGACAAGTGAAGATTCGTCGCACTCGATTCCAACGGAATACGTTGTGGATCCTCGTGCTCGAAGTGAACGCAATTACTCGCGGAAAATAGTTGAAATTAGGCCAAGCGAAGATTCGTCGCACACGATTCCAACGAAATACGTTGAGGATCCTCGTGCTCGAAGTGAACGAAATTACTTGCGGAAAATAGTGACATTAGACCAAGCGAAGATACGTCACACTCGATTACAGTGGGCTCTCGCTGTATCCTCGTGCTCGGTTTGCCACGCGGTCGTTTTGCGGAAGTCCGTGAATAAATTCTCGGAAATCGTGCTCGGCGGTTTACAGTGGGCTCTCGCTGTATCCTCGTGCTCGGTTTGCCACGCGGTCGTTTTGCGGAAGTCAGTGAATAAATTCTCGGAAATCGTGCTCGGCGGTTTACAGTGGGCTCTCGCTGTATCCTCGTGCTCGGTTTGCCACGCGGTCGTTTTGCGGAAGTCAGTGAATAAATTCTCGGAAATCGTGCTCGGCGGTTTACAGTGGGCTCTCGCTGTATCCTCGTGCTCGGTTTGCCACGCGGTCGTTTTGCGGAAGTCAGTGAATAAATTCTCGGAAATCGTGCTCGGCGGTTTACAGTGGGCTCTCGCTGTATCCTCGTGCTCGGTTTGCCACGCGGTCGTTTTGCGGAAGTCAGTGAATAAATTCTCGGAAATCGTGCTCGGCGGTTTACAGTGGGCTCTCGCTGTATCCTCGTGCTCGGTTTGCCCCGCGTTCGATTTGCCACGCGGAGGGTTACGCGGAAAGGAACTTTGGAGTAGACTAGTGTGCGGTGGGTTGAGATCAGGAACGTCACAACTCCACGGCTAGCGGACAGTCCTCGAGGACTCCGACTGCGAGACGGCAGGACACACGGTGGCCTTACACGCGCGGCTAGTTTTAAGTACACATTAAAAAGTAGATTATTCGGACTTTATCCTTAGGCGTTCCCCTTAAAAAAGGGAACACATTTCCAAATAAATAACATCTTTATAACGATTAATCCCCTTGAGTTCCTTTATAAATTTTTGTGAGGAAGGTTCCCTAGTAACTCGACTGAGTAACTACCCCGGCTGGGAAAACGGTCCCTTACACTGTTATTTTTCGACTTTTACCCAATTCGCAAAGGAATATTTTTAAAAATACTGTTACTCTGTTATTTTATAAACTTCAGAAAACAAAAAATAGGTATTATAAATAGGTTTGGAAAAAATGAAAAATAAATCGATTTAATCGATTTATTGCTTCAATTAATCATCCAACATCGATTTATAACTATGCAGGTCTTCGATTAATCGAAAATCGATTTTTTCTTAAATTTTACAGCTCTACTCAGCAACCTAACGAAGCAACCTTACGTGGAAATAGACCAGCAATCCTTAAAATCATCAGAAAAACACCAACGATGTTTTTGTTTTGTCCACGAGCTAAAAATTTCAACAAACATTTGACTTTATGCCCGACCTGCAAACGCTTGGTTTGCAAAGAACACTACATTATAAAGTGTATAAATTGTCAGTAAAATTTAGTTGAATTTCTTATGTACATATGTATTATAAATGTAAATGTGTTATAAAAACGTTTCGATGAATGTATTTCTAACTTAATACAACGGTTATACTCTATATTAAATTTTAGTTTACTTTTAAATTGATTAATACGGAAACAAATTGAGTAATTACGTCAACATATATGGGTGGGTCAATTTGACCCAAAATAATATAAGTGTGGTATATTTCGAAGTATAGCAGAAGGGTTAATATACACTACAAGGTTTATTGCCAGTCCATTTGGTTTAAAATAAGGCTCCGAAATGCCCTTGTCCGATACTGCAATGTAAAGCATGACCTTCGGCTCAAGTTTTTTTATACATTCGTACTTCACTTTTGGAGGAGTTGAGAAGAATGATGAATGACTTTTCTTTAAAATTTCTTGACATCCTCAAACACTGTAATTTAACTTGTCTTATCTGCTTTTCAGTGTATCCAGGACAACGCTGCTTCTTTCTGGCTTTAAAATTTAGTTTCCTTAACGTTTTGCAGACGTGGGGCTGAGAGCACTGGAACTAACGAGCGGCTTCGTCTTGCCTAAAGCCATCTTTGTTATGGTTTGCTTTCTTCAGTTTTGGAATGCCCTCTGTCGTCATTATAGTTGGCTTTTTCCCAGAACCAGTCTTCCATACAACTTTGAGAGCACTTAAAATGGAGCAAACTGTACTCTTAGCAATGCCTTGAGACATAAAATGTTAGCACGCAAACTTTTTCCCTTTCTCTTAAATTTTTTGTAGAATTGTAAATATGTTCGCGCAGATGTTCTTGTTTCAATTTCATTTTACAGACTGATCGAAAACAAATGCTTTTATAACCAGCGCTGTCAGATTGAGGTAGTTTTCCCTGTTTGTGGTTCTTTTTGACTAACATTTTGGCTAAAAGAGAAAAGCTACTATTTATAGTTACCTCGAACAAAGAATGAGATTTTATACTGATAAAAGAAAATAGATAAATTTTCCTTAACTTTGCAACTCTCGACTCTTTTCACTTCGGCAATGTCGTATCCGTAACACTCGTTAACATCAATTCATAAACTATTCGATAAGTTTTGCAATAATTGTGGTACTTCTCGCTCTTAATCTAGTTGAATGGGACAGCAAATAGCATTCCATTATTCATAAAATGGAAGAAACGCTCTCCAGCAAATAATTGTGTCATCCAAGGAGAAATCTTAGATCGCTCCTTTACGAGTAATGAAACCGTAGAGAATGCTCAGATTTTATATATTTTTTACAATAAAATGTCTCGGCGGTGGAGTTAACCTTTCGACCTTGGCAAGGAGATCAAGTGGAGTAGTCAGTTCTAATTCAAGAAAGAGCTCAAGCGGAGTATTTTTAAAACCTCGATTGCTTGCTCATTACTCCAAATGGATGAATAAGTCATTGCTCTTCTTTTGCTCGGTTTGGGTATTAATCCATATTTATATCCTGGGTCGAAACGTATGCGCATAGAATTACAAGTAATTTGATTTTGCTCTGAAAGCCATATTTATGTATAAGAAACAGTGCACGTGTCAAAATCCTAACATTAATGCCGTCTTTACAATTTTGACGATTTCGTTAAGCCTTTTTCAAGAATATATTCAAAAACATCAAACAAAGAAAAAAATCAAAGATTTTGATGTTAAATTTTTGACGTTTACACGATAAAGTTTATATTTCTCTTTATCGAAATGTTTTTTTATTTTCTGTACCATATGTACTTATAAGTATTGTACATAATTAAAATTCGTTTCTTTTAGTGACTTAAAATGAAAAAACTCTACTTAAAAGAGAAAAAGTGTGTGGGAGGGAATTTTGTTGGAAAAATTATTTTGAAAAAAGGATAATTGGGATTTTTGTTCCCAAATTGAGGGATTTTGCTTCAAAATAGTCTGACAACACTGATTATAGCTAGGGCAATAAAACGATGATGTAATAACAAATTTTTTTGCATAATGGCGACATCTACTTATGTACAAGAACAAAACGGCAGCCCGCTGAAATTAGTATAGTTATAGTTATGACCATACAATTTGGAAAGACGGAGACTGTACACTAATTTTAAGTGGCTTAATGCCACTCTACGACTATAATTGTGGCTCCTATGAGAAGGGCCATTTTGCTCATAGTTTTCGCTACTTTCACTCACTTATCGAGCCAAATCTTGCAACCTGTGCAGATTATTAGGCATACATGTTTTTGCGAGAATTGTACCGAACATTTAAAGCCACAGAACTCGAAGATTGGATGACAAGTGTAAAAGTTCTTAGCAATAAACTGCATATTTATTTTCTTACAACGTAGGTATTTGGTACTGTGCGAGCATACGACTGCACGAGTTTGGTTCCCAAAGTGTCATTTCATTCTAAATTGTTGCACTCAGATATCTTTTAGATCCTAAAACTCTTAAAAAAGAAAATCAATATCATAACTTGATTATAAAGGCACAAATACACCATGCAAGAATTTGCACAAATCCATTTTTGTACGAGCATGTTGTAAATATTATAATATAATATAATATATGTTTTTGTGTTTGTGCGTACATAAATAAGTTTAGTTCGACCAAGATTTCTGGTTTGGATTTGAGGGCCCCCTGAACCTGAGAGCCCTGGGGCACTGCCCCGCCCTGGCCTTGGGTGGCTTCGCCACTGCTTACATCCCTGAATATTCACGAAGGAATCGAACTCAGCGAAGAAGATATTCTGCGCAAATTCTTCCAAAAGCCTCGAAAATGTACAAGTGTTTAAAAATCCCTCGCTTTAGAAAGATTGTTTTAAAATTTGAATAAAATTATAATTCGTGCTTTAAAACAACTAATGATTTTGAAATTGATTTAACATTTAACATATTCGACATTTTTAACTGAAAAACAGGGAGAGTAATTCTGGGATCCGAAATTACCAAGGGGAGGGGAGTGCGGACCCGATGAACATATAAAATATCGAGCCATAACCGCCAAATTGATGAAAGTTAAATTTTTTTCCGAAATTGACTTTTTGATGAAAATGTTTTCTGCAGCCTCAATTTTATCACCTTGTTAAATATAACGACGATAAGCTCAATATTCACAGATATGTTGCAGTAAAAAATATTTAGTTTTTATGCTCGTCAATGTAAAGAAGCTTAAAAAATCGCTCTCCTGTAAAACTTGATTTTTGTCGCTTACGTCAACTTGGCGGTTACGGCTTGATATGAAAGTCGTATGACTCTATTTAATTCAAACTAAACGCAGTGAATCACGGTGCTTATAAATCGCGTGTTAGCTCGGACTTGAAAGTAGTTGCCTTCCTCTCCGGGATGCAGTCTGGCAATGTAAAGTACCCCTGCTTTAAATGCAAATGGGCTTGACACTGGAAGAGTAACTAAAATTTGAAAAAGAGTTGGGGCTTTAGCGCTGAGGGGAAGTTCGGCGAACATCTTTCACTCACCTCTGGTACCAAATCAACGAAATCTTTTTCCACCACTTCATATAAAACTTGCAGTGGTAAAAACTTCCGCACAGTGTTTGAATAAAGATGGACCAGCATTTGAAATCTTTAAATTAATCGTGCGATAACTTTGCGAAGCAAAAATTATAGAAGCTACCTGCGCATGGTCAAGTTAAAAAATATACGACCAGTTTTAATATATTGCACCCTTGCTAATAAGTCGGCACAATTGAAAATTTTTGAAATAAATTTTTTAAATATTCGACTGCATTTTTCTGTCAGAAACCCAACACCTAGAAAATTGATGCTTATATTGACTAATGCAGCAGTCGATTGAAAGTAATATACGTTTAGCAAGAATATTATTTCTCCTAAGTTTCAAGAGAGATTTCTTGATTTTCGAGAAAAACGAAATATTAAAATGTGCCGATTTAGTAGCAAGGGTGCGATATGTGATTTCAAATTGATAGGTTTTTTCAATGGCCCCGACATCAGAAGATTGATGAAAAAATATGGACTTGAATTAACCTTTTCCCAAAATTAACTTGCGGCATGGAAAAGTATTAAAGATGTCTTACTTAATGCTTAAGGCAAAAATCGGTCCCCTTTTGCTCAAACATATATCGAAGCTATGGTTAAAGAGTTTGAAAAGCTAGGAGTTCACATGTCAAAGAATATGCGCTGTTTAAACTGGCATATGGACTGTTTTGAGATGCATTGTCCACCGAATCTGACTAGCATGGTGAACGTTTTCACCAGATATGTTTTCCTTTTGAAGACCGTTATAAAGCAAATAACATTCTATATTTGATAGCAGATTTGTGTTGGTCATTGTACGAGAATGGATCCGAACTGACAAAAGCAAATGAAAACCCCATTAAACGATTTATTTGCAAATTGAGTTCCAATTTATATTTAATGTATTTTGTATCGAGATTTTTGATGTTTGGGGACCTATAATGAAACTTTCCGTAGAATTTTTTCTTTATACAAGGGAATGCAAAAAAATTAGATTTTGCTAGACTAAGGGCCGTTTTCTTATCCTACTTTTAAGCTCTATGTACCAGTTCAATTTCAATTTCTTTGACTTATTAATCAAATTTGTACAAACTTATCATCAGGATCACTAAAATTCGGCTGGTTGGCTAAGTCTTAACATTTAAAGGAGTAGACCAGTGTTTACGCACATCAGCTGAGGTCCAGCGAAGTTGGGCAACCGTGTAAAAGAAAGTTCGGTTATCTTACAAGGCCAATTGCCTGATAATCGACTAGGTCATGTCTCTGGTTCATAATTTGGCGCCTGGTAGCCGCGCGGGGGTGAAAGAAAACACCGTGGGACATGTGAGGAATTGTGATTGAATTGTATGCTTGTGCATGGGGGGAAAGCTTGCTTGAATGGTCACGCACTGCGTGCAAGTATGAATCCTAGAACAAACAAACCCCTTAAACTGAGGTAGCTGCGCTACAGCTTGGCTGTGGGGTAATACAGCTCTAGTAGCCTACTCAGGATACCCTCCTACTTTAATTAATCCTTATCTGGATAATACGAATTTCTGTCCGGACCGACCTATTTTCTTCGTTACTCGTGGGAATAAAATTGAAAAAACAATAAAACCCATCAAGGGCGGCAACGCAAAAGTCCCTGGATCGTGTTTCGGATGAAACAGGAATCGATTTGGAAATCGAGTGAGCGGGGATTTTTCTTTTGAAAAAAGAAAAATTAAAAAGAAAATCATTCGAGATTTTGATAATTGAGAGAGAAAAAAGAAAACCAATAGAAAATAAAAAGGATAGAGGTTTTTATGCCGTTGGCTTTGCCTCATAAAAAAAACTTGTGTTTTATTTTATGAGTGAGGTTTCAAGCACAACATTTGGTCGCATTCGAGCCGGATAGAACACAGAAAAATATGGCAGATAAGTATATGTATACAATTGGTAAAAAAAAAAAAAAAAAAAAAAAAAAAAAAAAACCTAAGTAAAGAAAATGAAAGATTTGGGAAAGAGTTGGTACAGTACGCAATGCGTGGAAGAATTATTTATCTGCATACATATATCAGATACTTACAATATATGAAATATGCTGAAAGAGTTGGAGAGATACGAATCTTGTACATACCTCAAACAGATCTGAAATAAATGATATTCCTTATGTATGCAAGCATGCATGTCGTATATTATATATTATATTATATATTATATTATAAATATATGCATACACTGTATGCAGACGAATATTATTTATTTATATGTATCATATGCTTACAACATGTGATATGTATTTGGAAGAATTAAATATAATATCATATGCTTACAACATATGTATGAAGAAGAATTAGATAGAGTGAAAATTATGTACATCTCATATACATATGCGACAGTGCAGTAGCAACCATAGGGGCAAGAGGGGGCTTTGCCCCCCACGCATTTTTGTTTTTGCCCATGAATAAAATTGAAAAAATAATTTTGCCGCCCCACGCAAATTGGAAATACAATTTTGCCTCCTCACGCAAAACAGAATTGCTACGGCACTGATATGAGATGTATATTAGAAATAAATCGAGAGACATGGAGATTGTATAATATACACAGATCTAAATATTCAATAAGCACAGAAAAGAAATATAATGTTTGATATAAATATCAATAATAATATAAAAATCATTTGAATTACATGGAAAATATTTAAATCATTATAAAGAAATTATTTATATACATAAATGGAATTGGGAAAGTAAATAAGTAAAAAAGTTCTGACATGAGTAACCTATGGATATTTGAATTCGAAATTGTCTTTCTTCGTTTTTTTTTTTTTTCAATTTAAGATTGTGTTTTTGATTTCTTTCTAAAAAAAAAAAAAAAAAAAAAAAAAGGAATTTGAGAAATAATCTCCAGGGAAAGGATACTGAAGCCTTTCTATTGATAAACTAGAATATTTATTGGTATTATTATACGTGAGAGAATTTATACAGTCCACTTATAAAAGGATATAGGATTGGAAGATGATCACAAAAAAAAAAAAAAATTGGGAGTCAGAAATAATTAAATTGTGGATACAGAAAGGAAACAATAATTTAAATCCTCAAACATAATAATTTTTTTAATACGAAAATTTTGTTTCCTTAGCAGAAATAAGGAATGAATGAGAGAATGGAGCACGCAAATAAAATTCCTATGGATATGGCTGTATTGAACCTAAAAAGATTCTTCGAAGCAGACAATTCCGAAGCCTTAACATCGATCGGTCGATGTAAATTAAGGACTGAAATGATCGAAGGATACTGGGTAGTATTTAAACAAATGCATAATCTCTTGTATGCAAATTATCAACCAATGGGAGGACAAAATAATGAGTCCCTTATGAAATGGATAAAAGAAGAGGAAGCTTATCTTCTTTGTAAGGAGAAACTGCAGGATCGTATTGATGAGATGAAGCAGAATGAAGAAATAATCGAACAGATTGGAACAGTCGCTCCAATGGCTAGTCAACCAATACAATAGCAATTACCATTTAATCCCCACAACATCCCGAATACGTGGGGAACCTTTGGTGGAAGCTTGATGAAATGGCAAGGATTCAGAGACAGATTCATAAACGCAAATCATGACCGAAGTGAAATTTCTCCGGCCTACAAATTTAGTTATCTGCGGAGTTCACTGACTGGTCATGCCGCAGCTGCTTTAGGTGAATGGCAAATATAATATCTGACGAAAATTATAATGAAGCCTGGGTGAGGTTGAATGAGTTGTTCAACGATACGTATCACTTAACTCGGAATCATTTCCGACGTTTGTTTCGACTTCCAATGTTGCAATCGCCAGTTCGCGGAAATGACTTACAGCAAATGGCTAATATTGCTCATGAAACAGTACAACAGCTTTATGCACTCAAATATCCAACGGAACATTGGGATGCCTTTCTTGTACACGTTTTGCATGAGCGCCTAGATAGTGAAACCGCTATACAATGGGAACGTGCTCGGAAGGACGAAAAACCAACATTTAAAGAGATGAATGACTTTTTGTTTGCACAGGCACGAAGCTTGCAATATTCTGACAAAAAATTTCGTCGGTCAACAATAATTTCAACCGCAAGTAGTTATTCTCGATCGGAAAACTTAGGCTGGAAGCGGGAGGAGAGAAATCCTTTTGGCTCATCACACAAAAGAAAATTTTAGCGTATCAACACGAAAATTGTATCCATGTTTAGTTTGCAAAGGAAACCATGCAATTTGGTCTTGTAATGAATTCGCAGCGTTGAATTTGCGTTCGAAAACATCATTTGTCGAAAAGAAAAATATGTGTGCAAATTGCTTAATGCGTGGCCACAAAATTTAGGAAAAATATCAAAAATATAAATTTCCGACCGTACATACTTATCGGAAAATGACAGGAATTTTCAAGGAAGTGGTTGATGTCAAGAAAGCAGTAAATGGGAGGACATGTCCTTGGTTTGAATCAGATATCAAAATACAAACATCATTTTACGTATTACCAAAAGAATTTCAGTGGCATCCAATATTACCTTCCAAGCTTATTAAGAGACCGAAGAACCTTTTAACATCTAAACTAGCTGATCCTGAGTATTGGATGCCTAAAGAGGTTGACGTGCTACTAAGAGTAAAGTTCCTAGCAGACATCTTTATTGGAACTGCGTCGCGGAGGATGGAGAACACAGTCCTTTAAGATACTACTCTTGGAACAGTTGCTCTTGGTTCCGAATCAGAGGATGCAATAAACGAAAAGGCGGAGAACGTTTATGCAATCGAAACAGGAAGTGGCGAAGAACTCAATAAATTGTTATCTCGATTGTGGGAAATGTATCAGCTTGGATCTGGGTCAAACTGGACTGAAGAACAAGAAAAAGTAGAGAAGAATTTTATGGAAACATACTCAAGGGATTCAACAGGACGTTTCACGGCTACCATTTCATTAAAAGAAAATATTAAAAACATCGGGAGCTCCAGAGAAATCGCAAACAGAAGATTCCTTTGGATGGAGAAACGTTTACAATCAGATCCTGACAATAAGCAAAAGTATATTGAGTTCATGCGTGAATATGAAGATCTTGGGCACATGCGAGTGGTAACTGAATTTGCAAAGGAAGAAGAACTCGTTTATTATATTCCTCATCATTGTGTAACAAAAAAATTTCGGGTGGTGTTTGATGGTGGATGCCGGACAAGTGCTGGTGTTTCTTTAAATGACATTCAACTTCTTGGAAAAAAAACGCAGAGGAACTTTCAAGATATCATTATGCGTTTTCGAAGACACTCGGTGGCGTTGGTTGCAGACGTTAAAATGATGTTTCGGCAAGTAAAAATCCACCAATCACAATGGAACTTACAGCGAATATTCTGGAGAGAGAATTCTACCGACCCATTTAAAGAATATTGGTTAACAGTTGTAACATATGGGTTAACGTCTTCAGCATACAATGCGACACGCGCCTTGATTCATTGTGCTCGTGAAGCAAAGGACAACTTTCCAGAAGCTGCCAGCAGAATTGAAAATGATGTATACATGGACGATTGCACGACTAGAGGGAATTCAAAAGAAGAAACAATCAAATTAGCCAAAGAAATTGATACTATTTTGAAAGGAGGAGAATTTGTGCTTAGGAAATGGAAATCGAACTGCAAAGAACTTATACAAGAAATGTGTACAAAAGAAGACAGTCATACATTTAATGTTGAGGAAGATAAAACAACAATCCTAGGACTAAAATGGGTGATCAAGAAAGATAAATTCACGTTTATAGTTAAAACAACAATATTGGAGGGAGAAATCACGAAGAGGAGAATTGTTAGCTGCGTAGCCCAGCTATATGATCCAAATGGTTATTTAGCACCGGTGGTAATAAAAGGGAAGATATTCATTCAGCAATTATGGAGATTATCATTGAAGTGGGATGAACAAGTACCAGAAGATATTGAGAATGAATGGAACAAATTCTGGGAGGATATTAATTTATTAGAAGAATTCAAAATGAGCAGGTGGCTAGGAACAAATACCGAATCAAAAATAGAACTCCATGGATTTTCGGACGCGTCTACGGTTGCATATGGTGCAGTAATCTATGTCAGAGTAACTGACCAAAGTGCAAATATTATATTACCACAAATTTGTTAGTTTCAAAGACAAGAGTGGCTCCAATCAAAACGATTTCTATTCCCAGATTGGAGTAAGTAGCAGCTGAACTACTATCTCGATTGTTAACCAATGTGAGAAGCTCAATGGAATGGGAAGATCTAGCATACACTCTATGGACGGATTCAACTGTAGCATTACAGTGGATGAAGAAATTACCATGTAATTTGAAGACGTTTGTAGCAAATAGAGTCTCATCAATTCAAACGAATTGTGATATAAATAAATGGAGACATGTTGGAACTAATGATAATCCAGCCGACCTACTGAGTCGGGGACTAAATCCAAGAGACTTAGTGGGAAATAATCTATGGTTACATGGACCGGCATGGTTACCATTACCGATACAGAAATGGCCAATGAATCACGTAAATGAAACTCGACGGGAAGAAATGCAAAATGAAATAAAAATATTCACAACAACAGAACAGCACAACAAGTCATTACAAATTACATTGAAGAATAGGAACGAAAGAGTAGACCTGATTAACTATACATCAACCTTGCAAAAACTTTTGAACACAATGTCATATATTTTACGATTTATACGCAAGATCAAAGAAGCTGTAAACAGGAGTGGAAGAAGAGCTATTAAGAGATCAATCAGACAGAGAGGAAATGTTCCACAACTAACAGCGGAAGAAAAGGCAGAAGCAATGCGCAAAATAATTCTGATAGAACAAGAGAAATACTACATCAAAGATATGGCATCAATAAAATTAAATGGACAGACGTTTGAAGGAAGTAAAGTTGAGCCTATGAAGCCGTTTATTGACAAACATGGAATCATGAGAGTTGGTGGTAGACTAAAGGAAGCACAACTATCCTATGAACAAAAACATCAAGCAATCATTCCAAACAGTTTGCGTTTGGCCTACTTACTTATCCAACAAGCTCATGCAGAGACGAAACATGGAGCAGCTCAATTGATAACACAATACATTCGAAAGTTTTACTGGATTCCAAAGATCAGAAATGGGATAAGAAGATTCTTAAGTCAGTGTGTGGTATGTGTTCGATACAATTACAGATTGGAAAATCAGCTGATGGCTGATTTACCGCGGGATAGGGTTCGAATTGGGAAAACCTTCCTATGTACTGGAGTGGACTATTCCGGACCTTTAGAAATGAAAATCCTGGATAATAAAAATAATACGATTACGAAACAAAAATGCTGGGCAGTTGTTTTTGTCTGCCTAAGGACAAGAGCAATTCATTTAGACTTGGTAACCAATCAGTCTTCAGCAGCATTCATCCAGTGCTACCAAAGGTTTATCGGAAGACGCGGCCGTTGTGAAAGGATGTATAACGATAATGGAGGAGCCTTTGTT
The DNA here is from genome assembly GCA_020466095.1 of Chlorops oryzae. Classification (NCBI taxonomy): domain Eukaryota; kingdom Metazoa; phylum Arthropoda; class Insecta; order Diptera; family Chloropidae; genus Chlorops; species Chlorops oryzae. The sequence goes on along the minus strand of CM035808.1, from coordinate 73,352,843 downwards.
GGAGCGAGAAATGAAATAGAGAAAAGGTTAAACTTTGGGAAGAGTAAAGAATTCATCAACTTCATTAATAAGAAGGGAACGGAATGGAAATTTATGACTCCAGCAGCACCTCATCAAGGAGGCATTTATGAAGCTGCAGTTAAGTCTATAAAATACCATTTAAAACGCATAGTTGGAACGCATACACTAACATATGAACAGTACCTCTCATTGCTGGTCGATATAGAAGCTATCCTAAATTCAAGACCGCTTTATCCATTGACTGATGACCCAAATGACATTCAAGCGCTCACGCCGGGTCATTTTCTAATAGGCGAAGCGCTGGTTTTGCCTCCTCCGATTAATTTTGAGAGTGTACCGCCCACAACGAGATTCGACTTTGGAAAGAAAAGCAAAAAATGTCGAAATGTTTTTGGGAGAGATGGAAGGAAGAATTTCTGACAACCCTTCAAGAGAGGAAAAAATGGAGAAGGGAAAAGGAGAATATCGCAGTAGGTCAATTAGTTCTTCTGAAAGCAGAAAATTTTCCACCAGCACAATGGGCGTTAGCTTGGGTCGCTGAGTTGATCACTAGCAAGGATGGAAAAGTTAGGTCAGTTATTGTGAGGACGGAAACCAGTAGTCTTACGCGACCACTAACGAAGATCTGTATACTTCCACAGAAACCATGCGAAGAGAACCCACAGTCAACTATCGAGTAAAAACCTGTAGTTTTTCGGGGGATTGTTTCGGATGAAACAGGAATCGATTTGGAAATCGAGTGAGCGGGGATTTTTCTTTTGAAAAAAGAAAAATTAAAAAGAAAATCATTCGAGATTTTGATAATTGAGAAAGAAAAAATAAAAACAATAGAAAATAAAAAGGATAGAGGTTTTTATACCGTTGGCTTTTCCTCATAAAAAAAACTTGTGTTTTATTTTATGAGTGAGGTTTCAACCACAACAGATCGGTGAAATCCACACAAGATTTGGCCGAGAAGGGCATGATCAGGCGAGAGGCGGACCTCAGGGTGAGGTTGACAATAAGGCACCGCAAGGCGCCGAGCTGATGGCCTCACCGGTAGGCATCAAGTTTCCGCAAAGAACCGAGTCGTCGACCACAGCCAGGCCTCCTCTGCTACCAGCGTCTATCAGAAAAAGAGGGAGAAGTAGAAGCGGAGAAGGGCAAGGAAAAAGGCCTCGAAAGAGGCAGTTGAGCACTTAGTCAGTCAGCTAAGCAATCTTACAAACGGGGAGTCTACTCAAGACGAGGAACAGCAGACGAAAAGACCCAGGGGGGCCAGCCCCAGTGTGCCTTAAGTCAGCTTGACTCTAAAAGTGATGAAACCCCAAAAGAGACGCGCTATAGAACAACGAGCGTTGGCGTGTATTCCGATGTCGACGGATCCCGCCACAACCAGGCGGACCACCAGCAATAGATGTTAACCCATCTGCTTATGTTGTTGGGTTGGAGACAGGGTTGGTGGACAGCCCAAAAAGGCAGGCAACCAGATCAAGAATCTGTGCCCGGAGTGGGTGAGCCGCAACCGAGCACCAGCCAGTGCGCTCAAAAGCGCAAGGAAGATGCTCGGGATGTGGCGAAACCAAAAGGCCCTGCTCATAAAAAAGGCTCTTATGTTACTCTCAAGTAACAGGAACGGACCTTAATATGGGCATCACCGATCTCGGAATCGAAGGACCCCTCACGGAGTCACACCTTAATGCCTTTTAGGCTGCTTTGTTGTTCGCCGCAGAATCTCTCGAGAAAGGAGGCCATATAGGATTCATCGGCAATGCACGCTTGAAGAGTGGATTCATTGTACTTAGGTGCATGAATCAACTCACCAAGAGATGGCTAATTGAGACGACATGGAAGCTGGCAGGAGTATGGCCTGGAGCTAATCTGACGATCGATCGACTTTCTGTGCCGCGTGATGAGAGGAGAATATTTATTTTTGTTTACGACCCGTCCGAAGGCAAACAGAATATTTTCGTTAGGCTGGAACGCCAGAAAAATTGTGTGAAAGATACTTTCAAATTGAGGGTGTCCAAATTCACCAAATTAAGTGATCCGGCGAAGGAAGGAGTCATGCTCAAGGTGTGGGTCCATACGGAATACTCCGACGCTATTAAGCTCGCAGGGGGTAGACTAAACTGAGGACTTGATCAAGCCAGGGTGAAATTCTTAAGGGATGACCATTGAGGATGACACCGACTATGGTACGGGGCTAATGGGTCTACCTACGCAAGGCAGACCGTAAGGGCGGTGAGTGGGCTCGTACCAGAAAACCGCAAGGGTTGGACAGCTGAATATTCACCATAGTAGAGCAGCATCAGCAATGGTGTTGCGATACTTCGATGAGGAAAAGCTGGACATCATGCTGATTCAAGACCAGACGCGATGAGGGGACTCATAGTCAGCTACCACACTGTTTCAATCTTGAAAAGTTAAGAAGAAAAGGACCTATGTATTAGCCAAGAAGCAGATACCATGTGTTCCAATTCTGCAGCTGGAATGACCAGACCTTACTGTCGTAAGGGTGGGTGAGGACAAAAGGTCATTTGTGATAGCTTCTGTGCAGCTGCCGTATGACTCTCCAGATTTACCTCCTAGCCAGGAGATGATAAGACTGATAGAGTGCAATAGGGAACTGGAGCTCATCACGAGTTGCGCCGCAAACTCACACAATACAGTGTGGGATAGCAGCAACAACAACAGCAGAGGAGAGTATCTTCTCGAATAACCTTACACACCGATGCAATGCTAGGAACAGTTTAAAATTGGTGGGTCGCAGATTGGACAACAATGTCCAATCACCGAGCCATTCGATTTGAGGTACGCTTTTCACAAAAGCACTCAAGCGGTAACAGATTTGTAAGGATAACAAATAACACAGACAATAGCAAATATGTGTGAGAGTTACGGGACTTACTGCTACAGTTACCGTGGAGAAAACTCAAAACCTCCTGGAATGTAGAATCAGAAACACCAGCACTTAACGCTGTGATATCTGAAGCATTCAGAAGAGCTTGTCTCCAGAGCATCATAGCTGAAAATAACTCTGTCCCTTGATAGAATAGGGAGCTTGAACCCATGAAAAAGGAGGCAAGAAAGGCGTTCAACAGATACATGAGAAGGAATGATTCCGGTTCGTGGGATATGTACAAGACAAAAAAAAAGAGTTTAAGAAAGCGCTACGTAACCGCAAAAGAGAAACGTGGCGGGATTCCTGCTCCAGCATAAAGAATACCACTGAAGCAGGAAGACTGCAGAAGACCGTGACCAAATATCCGATTTTTAAACTTGGCTTCATCCAGAAAAAGGATGGAGCTATTACAGAGTCGATTGGAGAGTCACTAAAGATTCTCATGGAAACCCATTTTTCTGAAAGCTTTCGATCGGATGACCACTGGGAGTCTCCAAAGAAGGGGGCAAACAGTGGGGACAATTCGAAAGCCGGATGGATTGTGACAACGAGTGCGGTGCAGAGTGCCATATCAGCATTCGCACCCTTCAAGTCGCCTAAGCCGGACGGAATAGTTCCTGCTCTTCTGCAATGGGGTAGTAACCTACTTTCGGATAGATTGACGGAAATATTCAGGACGTGCCTGGCTATTAAGTATGTTTCAAGGGCTTGGAGGGAGTCAAAAGTGACATTGCTTTCAAAACGTGAAAAATGGACTGCACTTTTGCGATCTTTCAGACCAGTCAGCCTCACGTTTTTCATGCTGGAAGCTATGGGGAAGGTGATGGCTGCTCACCTCAGTCTGTAGACGTAAGGAAGATATTGTTTCATATGCCGATATCCCACAAGAATAGACCGAGGGCGCAAAACTTTGACCCCCTAAAATAAATTCGCACAAAAACTTTCAAAGCACCGAGACACGTATCCTTTGTTTTTGTGCCTCCTTGACCGTAATCCGGTGTCAGAACCCCGTTATTATAACCGACACACCCTGTGTCGAGGGTATATTGAGTTTGTGTGGTTGTGTGTAACACCCAGAACCAGTCGAGATAGATTGTGACAACGAGTGCGCCTGTCTATACGTCTGTCCGTCTATCTGTATACAGTTATCTTATCGAAGGAGTTGAGCTGTCTTGACAAAATTTGGTATGCGTGCTCACGGGGACATGAGTAAGAAGAAGTTCGAGAATGGATCCAATCGGACCATTTAAAGGGGTACCTCCAGTAATAGGGTCTGTTAACAAAATCACAAAAACTGCTCTAAAATCTCCAAAAGTTTTTCAAGATATTTTGATGAAATTTGGCGGTTTTCGAAAATTGTTTCCTACACCAGAAATTCAAATAGGACTTAAACAAAAAATGACACGTATGCTTTCTTTGCAGCCATAAACATCCTTACAAAAAAAAATTTTATCGGTCCATTATTAAGGGTACCTTCAGTACTAGGGTCTGCAACAAAAATCTCAAAACTGCCTCAAAATCGGACTTTTTCGAAATATTTTAATGAAACATAGAATTTGAGCGTATATTTAAGCCTCCGATTATAATTTAACGAAAATTGGAAAAGTGAGCGTGGCAAACAGGCAGTTTTCATAAAGAAATTAAACAAAAGCCAGTAAATGGGGCCCCGTATGGCCTAAAATAACTCTTGATATGAAATCCTATTTGAAGATGTGTGTCTGTGTCGGGTATTCTATTGTCAGGCTCGCCTGACTAACATATAACACCCTTTTTTTTATTTGGTGACAAACAGTTACTTGGTTTATACGTACGCCTTACACGCGATTAAAAATATTGCGAGTAGCGATTTGCACCGTATACACGGTTCAATCATATGCGGGAATACAATATATAATAAAAACGCGATGCTGAAAATGGTAAAAGAAAACAAGAGATGCAGTTGCAGCAGTGAGCAAACAAGTCATCTCGTTTCACTGATGAAAGAGGATCACGTCATGAGTATGCTAGACGGAAAACTCGCCCAAACAGCTATGTTTACATGCTCCTTGAAGGCGAAATGGTGAAAAGAGGTAAATTTATAGGTGAAATAAATGTATATCTATATAACTTTATATTAATCTTAGGATTTAATTGAAGCCATGAGCAAATAAAAATACAGTTCCGCACGCTGAAAAAGGATTATTTTAACACAAATTGTGGGAACAACAAAACCATTTCAGCGAATTGGAAGAACTGCAAAGGAATTGTCCGGTTTCTGCTGCTGTGGGGTTGGATACGACTATAATTGAGAAAATTATGGAGTCAGTTAATCAAGACATTTCAATCAAAACGACGTGCAATGCTACAAGAGAGGAGAATATGGCCGAAACTAAGAATACAGAATACTTGGAATGTAAGCCTGGAACATAGAAACCGGCCCCAAGGAAAAAGAGTAGGTTTGTTAGATGTTCTTATTATGAAATGCAATCGAAATGGAAATAAATCAAAATTTAATGGGTTTTTGCAATTTTCAGAAAATGCTATTCAAGAAATGTTACTAGAATTCGCTTCGGACAAAAAAGAGATGCAGGAAAGAACAAAAAAGCTAAAGCATTCATGCAGGAACAACGTCGTTTACAGGAGGAGTTTTTAAATGAAACGAAGGCAATATTGAAAGAGGATAGAAATGCAACACGAGAAATTTAGCTTGAATTCTTCTAAACGTATTAAATAAATAAAAAAGTTCGATCTTAAGTAAAATTCGCCAAAAAGTTGATATGTGCCTTATTGTTTTCCTTTAGTTATTCTTTGAATAAATTTTCTTATTTTATTAATTCAATTTATGTTTATTAATAAAAAATAAAAAAATTCTAATGTGACAATACTAATTTCAGCGTCAACTCAAGGGAAGTTTTCTTGCAAATAGTTTTTTAAATTATCCCTTATGTGTTGAGGGTAAAAATTTCCGTCTTAAATAATTGTGTTGCTAGAGTTGGAAATAGGTTGTGGGAGATGAATTTCGTAATTTGATGCCATTCATTTAATTCTTTGACTATTTTTCTCGCAAAAGTTGTGCAGAATGCAGCCAGCAACCGCGACATTAGGGACAATAGTAATTGATATATCTGAATTTTCAACGCACACACGAGCAGCGCTCAATTAAAGATTCAACAATTTTTTATTTCGTGAAAGTGAACGATTTATGTGCCAAGAAAGCAATGGGTATGCTGGATCTCCCACAAGCATTAAAGGTGTACTGACATCATTCACCATCTTAGAGTAAGGAGGAATTACTGTAGCTTTATGCTTAAACACACCACAATCCTTCAAAAGTGGTGTGTCGTGCATGCTTCCTGGAAAATTTCTGTTAAAATAACGTCGAAACAAAAAATTTATAATCTCAGTTATTTTAAGCCTCATTAATTTAAGAAAGAACTTTTTTGTTGCATATGTACATTTTTATGTTTTGATTATTCAATTTAAGCTTCTTTAAATATGTTTAATCTATTATTTTATTGAATTACTAAGGGTATTCACAAAGGCATATTAAAGTTTTAATATGGCAACATTGCGACGCGTCGCGACGTCTTAAAATACTCAGTGTGAGCAACCCTTCATCAGAGCAGCCGTTTTAAAATAGCAATTGTCTGTTCGTTAGATTCCAAAACACCACACCGTATTAACTTGAATTGGTATATAACACAATAAAATAAATTTTTTCAATGGTATTGAAGTATATATAATTGAGACGGAGGCAATATTGAGACACGCTCAGTATAGCCTTTGTCAACACCCTTATTGATAAATTTGACAGAAAGTTCGCTCATTGAGCAACATAGCAAAAGATATAAAAACTCACTTACCTCCCTGATCGTCCAAGGCCACAAGTGTGCGAATTCCAGCCTCCTTGGACTAGATAGAGAAATAAAAATAGGGAAATTCTCGTTATCTTTAACTGATAGATTTAAACTTCATCAGAGCTGCCCCCAGTTGTCGCATATTCAAAACAAATGATTGAGTCCTTTATTTTTTAACGAAAAACAAAAAAAAGTTGGCTACATGTCGTATTGGGGCTTTCATTAAATTTATGGTGTACAACTGAACAGTCCTTTGTATCCTTTTATATAAGGGCAACAATTGCCGGAAATTTTTTGGTTTATGGGCGAGTTGAAGGGCGGAGGGGTAGTTTATCTACATAGCCGCGCATCGTCTTGCCCAAAAATTGCTAGCCCAAATTGCCCTTATATAAAAGAACACTTTGCATTTCTTGACCGTTCATTTTCCAAATAATATAATTTATTTTTTTATTGTAAAATCTAAATTATTTATCGAATCATTCTGATAGACAGCGGTCAAAACAATAGGTTTAAAAAAAAAAACTCTTAAAAATTAATTAGCACAATTATATATCTAAGTAGTTCGGCTTATAAGATTTCTAACAACACTACACAAGAAAATCAATTTTTTTGTGTGCCTGATGTGCTTAGTTTTTAAAGCTACTAAATATGGGTCAGTGAATGCATAAGCACAAAAAAGTTTCTTTTATTTGCTCTTAGTTAGTAATTAATGGTCCTTTTAAATTTCGTCTTAAGTATAAATGAGTTTATTGGTCGCAGTCCTCTGGGCTTTAACCAATTTTAACCCTGTAGCATACAAAATTTAAGCGCTGGAAATTTTTTGACGGGATTTTTTTCTAGAATCATATGGGTGCGCAAAAATCGAATTTGATGTTAAAATAAACCAAAAAAAATTTATCCGTCGACCGCCAGGTGAGAAAAACGAAAGACCACTCTCTAAAAATGTCTCGCCAAAATATATTATTATATTATAATTGTTGGTTTTTCGCCGTAGCCACTTTGAAGCCGGGGCTTTAAAGAACGGCAAAATAACCAAACTTAGTGAGTACCCTTTTCGCGTTCGACTACGCTTACCGGCAGCGCTGCCTGGGAGGACTGCGCGCTGCCCTCTTGACTGTCGAAAAAAATAAAAAGAAATTCCAAACAAAACAAAAAATATAGATAAAATAAAACATCCCAAAATCCCAATTAAAAAGTGAACTTCACATAAAAATAAAGCTAGATTAAGAAAAGAGGAAGAAAACCCCAAAATTTAAAAGTGAATTCCAATAAAGGAAAAATATAAAAATTAAAAAGTGAATTACAAAACAAAAAAAAGAAAATTGAATTGAAATAACAAAAAACCAAAAACAAAAAAAAGGGAGAAGTGGCAACAAATTCAAAATACCATTGCAAGGTATAATAAAATCAACCACGTCGCGCAAACCGACAGATGAATCAACGTACACGGCACCCCCCAGGGTCATCAACGGAGTATCAGGTACGTCTCCCTCATTTGTCGCTCCTCACCTTGACATATGGCGATCCTGCCAGGAGCCTGGAATAGGTTCTGGTGGACCATATTAGTTAGAAAGGGTCGAAAAAAGTCCGGCACGTGCACGTCGCCTTTGACCTCTGTTTGCCCTAGTTCAAATTCAAGGGCACGACAAGATCAAAGCGCGTGTCACGCATTACAACGTAACGGCGGGACAAACTCTTTCCTCCTCGACATCAATCATCTGTCTCAGTCGCACACCCGTGTGTCGTTTGGTTGTGGTTTTTGTGCACAGCCGATAGTGAAAAACAACAAACACATTTGGTTTTTTTGGCATTTGGTTTTCTCGTTCCCCTTTGAGGACGAGTTGCAGTTTTTTCTCTTTTCTTTTGTTGCTTTTGGTTTCTGGACACGCAGCGAAACCGTGTCTCGACTTTGGTTTTTTCATCGAAATTTCATACGAATTCAAGGCCAGCAGACAGCGAGCCATAAAAGTAAAGGGCATACGTGCATTGTGTTGTGTAGGTCAGTTCTAACGCTGTGCGTTGCATCGAACTTCGAACATAGAAGTGAACTCAATTAGAACACACGGCCTTATACATACGATCCGTCGCTCTGCCTGCGCTCTGCCTGCACGCTGTTTTTCATTTAAGTGCATCACCTCGACTTTGCGAATTGGTTAAAAAGTTGAATTTCTAACAAATCAATTGAATTTGACCTATATTTTCTTACTGGAATTTCTTAAATAATTTGGAATTTTTTAACATTGGATTCGGAGTACCAGGAGTCTTGTGGAGGTGTTGCGAAGCGCAGGAATCATTGAGGATTTGCTGCCACGGTTGCATATATATTCTCCAGTTTGTTTATTTCTTTATCACGGCTGACTTGAAGGTGCTCAGACGACATCGATCATCACCGTGCCCTACGACCGGTCTCTTCCGCACCCGACAAAGCCTAGTACATCCAGATTGCAATCGATAATTTTGCGTTTGGTAAAATTAAATTTAAGCGTGGGCGAGTATATTCGTTAATTTTACTGAAATATTATTAAATATTTTTTCGTTTTTTCACTCCGGAATCGCGTTGCTTGAGCTCTGTGTTAACGTTTCATGTTCGCTTCCAAAATGGCTTTCAATTTACAATTCAATGCTGCGGTGGAGCAGCTTAAGAGCTACTGCGATGTGATTATGCGCTCCAATCCCTTGAATCAAACCGAGTCCCTAATCGAAGTTAAAATTGAGGAAACTGACTCTTGTTGGCAACGTGTTCAAGAGACTTACAGCCGCGCTCTCGCATATAACGAATGGACTGCTGAGGTTGCCGCCAGTGCTCTAGTTACTTTTAATGAATGTCGCGATCTTCATGTTACTGCTCGAGCGCAGCTGAAGGATATGTTACGGATGCATTCCCACGCACATCAACCATTATCCAGCTCACGGGCTCCTCCCCAATATGCTGAGATGCCGCCAAAAGATAATTTTATTCGAGTACCCCCTTGTGACGTCGCGAATTTTTCCGGAGAGTACAATGAGTGGCCAGCGTTTCGTGAAATGTTCACAGCCTTATACATCAACAATCCAAGGCTGCCAACCGTACATAAGCTCTACTATCTGCATTACAAAACGACAGGCGCCGCAGCTGCGATTGTTAAAAGATATCCATAATGCGGCTCGAATTTTATCCATGCCTGGGAGGCTCTCAAGACGCGCTACGAGAACAAGCGCAATTTAATCGATCATCAATTAAAAACCTTGTTCGATCTGCCGCCTATTGAAAACGAAACCAGCGAGGGAATTTTGAAAATACAAACGACGGTCAACGGTTGTATCACCCTGATGAAAAGTCTAGGTGTTGTCGGTTTTTTTTGCCATGCTCGTCCATATTTGCTCCAGATGCCTGCCAGCCTCTACGATCGCACATTGGGAGCAGTCGCTTTCATCGTATCGAGAGCTGCCGACTTGGAGACAGATGAACGAATTTCTCAGCAACCGCTATGAGGTCCTCGAACGCCTTTCCAGCTTCACGAAGGTAAAAGCGCCGGTTCTATCAGCAAACCAGCCAACTTCATCGACCTACGCGTTCCACACACAAGAGCAAATACCAGGATTGTGTTCCTTGTGCAATGGAAATCACCCTCTACGCCAATGTTCTCAATTTTTGAAGATTCCAGTCGCGGAACGTTTTCAAATTATCACAGAACCAAAGCGTTGCTTCAATTGTCTCGCTACCAGTCACCAACGATCCAATTGCACCAGTCAACACAACTGTGCGAAGTGCCAACAACGACATCACACTTTGTTGCATGTTTCGAGCGCGGCTGCAACACCGGACACGAAAGTCTCTACCCCCTCTTTGACATCTCCTCCGGAGATGGGCCCGTTTCCGACGAGCCAACCGTCGCATTTTCGTGCGCAACCAGAGGCTTCGAGCTCCGTGAGCATCCCCTCCCCGTCACAGGCACCCGCACACGTCTCCATCAGCCAGACTCAGGCGCTTTTGCCAACGGTTCGGGCGCTTTTAGATCAAGGTTCGCAGAGGAAATTTCTTACTGATCGACTGCAGCTGCATTTGAATTTGCCAACGACTCATAAAATCTGCAACGTCTCTGGCATGGGTGGCCAATGCACCCAAATCGCGAAAAAGAAATGGACCATCACGCTCGACTCGCCTCATTCTTCGTTCAAGGAAGAAATCGACGCCGTGGTGTTGCCGAAATTGACCAATTGGCTTCCGGCCAAAAGGGTCTCCAATTTGGATTCCCACGAGATCTTATCGTTGGAGCTCGCCGATCCCCGGTTTATGAATCCAGCCCGCTTCGATATGGTCATCGGGTCTGATATCATGCCGAAATTACTGCGGCCGCGCGTCAAGATGAATGTTGGAGGAAGCCTTATTGCCCAAAATTCAATATTCGGATGGTATGTGAGTGGGCCAAACGCCAGCGAATCCATCGAAGCGTTTACGACGCAAGTCTCCTCCGGAGACCACCAGGAGTCACTTTACGAGTCACTGAAATCATTTCCAGAACAAGAGGAAGTTTCAGCCTCGCCTCTCACTCTTCCAGAGGACATCTATTGCGAAAAAATATATTCGCAAATCACATCTAGAAATTCGGATGGCAGGCCCGTTGTGCGTCCACCGTTTAAGATCGAATTTTCTAAAGCCGCTCCTTGCTTGGACTCGTCGCGATTTGGAGCGCTGACGCAATACAGGAGCTTGAAGAAAAGGCTCGCACGGCAGCTACTTATGCAAGACACCTTTAATTCAGTGATCAAGCCCGAGAGTACATCCACGAAGATACGAATCGTTTTCAACGCTATCCAAAAGACCTCTTCCTCCTTATCGCTGAACGATGTGGTTTATGTTGGAGCGGTGCTGCAAGCGTATCTGGTCCTTCGTATGATCAGCTGTGCATTCGTCATCCAGCAGTTCGATCCAGGAGAATTTTCCTCCTGGATTTTCGCTATCGAGGTGTCGTTGCGAGTTTTCCACCTCACGCCGCTGCTCCTGATCGCAACACCTCCCCATCCCCATTTTCATTTATTGTTCACTATCTTCTCAACAATATTGCCTCCGCCTTCTCCTACCAACGTCGCCATTGCCCAAACTAATCGTCTAGCAGACGCGAACTGGATTGAAAAATTATAGTTGCGTAGCGCAAGGCGGGCAGTATGTTGGTTTTTCGCCGTAGCCACTTTGAAGCCGGGGCTTTAAAGAACGGCAAAATAACCAAACTTAGTGAGTACCCTTTTCGCGTTCGACTACGCTAACCGGCAGCGCTGCCTGGGAGGACTGCGCGCTGCCCTCTTGACTTTTGAAAAAGTCTCTTCGCGTTAACAACTCGCTCACGCGCCGGCAAAAACGTTAAAATAAAAAGAAATTCCAAACAAAACAAAAAATATAGATAAAATAAAAAATCCCAAAATCCCAATTAAAAAGTGAACTTCACATAAAAATAAAGCTAGATTAAGAAAAGAGGAAGAAAGCCCAAAAATTTAAAAGTGAATTCCAATAAAGGAAAAATATAAAAATTAAAAAGTGAATTACAAAACAAAAAAAAGAAAATTGAATTGAAATAACAAAAAACTAAAAACAAAAAAAAAACAAAAAAAAAAAAAAGGGAGAAGTGACAACAAATTCAACATACCGTTGCAAGGTATAATAAAATCAACCGCGTCGCGCAAACCGACAGATCAATCAACGTACCCGGCACCCCCCAGGGTCATCAACGGAGTATCAGGTACGTCTCCCTCATTTGTCGCTCCTCACCTTGACAATAATATTATAATTTATTTGATAGTAGGATGTTCAACTTGCTCAGAAATTTGTTCTACAAGAATCGGTAAAAAAAAACATAAGTTATGGTTGTTTGAAAGCAAAAAAATTTAAATAAAAGTTGGATTGCAGAAAGCATTAAAATTTTTGTTAAAGCCCAAAATCTGCTCAGAGACTTCCGTGATGCTAATAAGCATATTTACATTGAAACACGTCTACGGATTTGCTGCTTTTAAGCTTTTAGTGATGACCACCTGAGGCCGGACTTACATACTAGAGGGTTAAATACCTTGGATTCATATTAAGGAAGAATAAAAATAAAACATACTTTCAACAAAAGTTCTTTGAAATTTTTTGTGGCGTATATTTCTAAAATTTTGATATTAAGAGCCAGTTAAATGCTACACTGGCTCACTTAGCCACCCACAAAAGCGTTGCATTATGGGGTATTTGAACGAAAAGTTGGCGGAAAGTCGAATTATTGAATCTCAATATTATACAATTTTTTTTTCCTTTTTTGGGTACAATATTTATTGAACTTTATGTAATCAGCTGTTTTTTTTTTACCTCTAAAGAACCTTTAACCAGTGATGCGTTGGTACTTGATAGCGAGTACTCGACTATCACGTGTGAAGTTTTTAAATTGTGTAATTGAATGGGAGAATTCAAAAACCATTTTCAAACTAAACCAAAACGAAACTACGTTACATACTTTATATTATATCGATAGCTTCGGATAGAAAGGGCGTAACTCATTTTTTTCTTAAAACGAGATTTTTGCATTTTCTGATGGTCGACTCTCAAATACACCCCCTCCAAAAAAATTGACGACCTTTGATTGAAAATACCGAAGTTATAGTTACTTTTAAAAAAGCCCTAACTCATAGCGAACATTTTTGCGAAAGAAAAAAGCCCTAACTCACAAAAAGACGCTCAACTACGCCAGTGATGGCGAGACCTATAAATTAACATTCATAACTGTGCGTGTGCATTAGGGTGATGACTTTTTTTGAAACTCTTTTCCTGTATCATAGTACGATGAACTTTTATTAAAGACTTCATAAAATACTAATTTTAAGGTTATTTTGTAAAAAAAAATGTCACGCATCAAGTCATTTGAAAAATTTCATTTTTGATTTTTTTTCCAAATTTTTGATGTTACTGTAAGCAGAGTAGCTCCTAGAGGGGTCAAATGTAGGACCAACTACCATTATTTTTTTATTCCCAACAATTTATCCAAAAATACCTTCCCCCTATCTCCACTCCTTAAGGGGGCTCCCATACAAAAGTAATTTTTTTATGAATTTTCCCCCCACTGCCCTAACTAGCCAGAGAGTGCCCCTAGAGGAGTAAAATGTTTGACCGACCCCCATTAACTTTGTCTCATTAACATTTTTTCCCAACATACTGACCTCCTATCTCCCCTCCTTAGGGGGTCACCCATACAAAATTTCCTTAATTTTATTACAATTTCAGACAAAATGCCTGTCACTACAGTCAAACCCCTCCTAGGGGGCTGATATATATGACCGACCCCCATTATTTTTTTACCCCAAGTATTTTCTTTAAACATACCTACCCTCTATCTCCCCTCCTTAGGGGGTCCCCATACAAAAATAGGCTTAAATTAAAAAAAAATGCCTCACGAACTTCAATCTATAATATAGATGCCGTAGGAACAAGAACTAGCATGTTCAGTATGTATATTCGAAAAATTTACACAAGTACCTTTTAAACGAGCCTTATATGAAGAATATTGGATTCGTTTTTGGTATGTTTTAATAATATGTTATAATTATTATTTTTTTTAAAACTGAATTTTGGGTTCCATCCCCTAACTGGCCAAATAATGACCCTAGTAGAAAAAAAATAAATTTTCTACTCAAATGCCGCAAACCTCAATCTATGACGAGTTTTTTGAGACTATAACCATTAAAATCGGTTAGTAGTTTCTATTCATAAAATTAATTCAAAACAAATATTTTTTGAAACGCATTATTCACTGTTTTTACGTTCGTTTCTTGAGTCTTTGCATGTCTCTCTTGGTCTGTATGCATGCAAAGACTCAAGACACGAACGTGGAAACAGTGAATAATGTGTTCAAAAAATATTTGTTTTGAATTAATTTTATCAATAGAAACCACTAACCGATATTATTGGTTATAGTATAGTGCTGGATCGCATCTTATAATTTTAATTATATTTTAAACTTTGCGTACAAAGACCTAACTCACGTGTTTTGAACGAAAATTGATATCAAAAAGCCCTAACTCAGAAAACTGCTCGAAAAACAGAAAAAATAAAAATTCAAGCCTAAAACAAATTTCGTGCGTAGTATTTAATTGACTTTGCGTTTAAACTTTTTTTAAATATCTAACCTTTGCGATTTTATGAAGTTTTTTCCTTCTCCTGTAAAGTAGCAAAATAATGATTTACGCCCTTTCTATCCGAAGCTATCGATATGTTGAACAAGGTATAAACTAAAATAAATTTATTTTGTTTTGTTGTTTTTTGGCTGATTTTGCTGTTTACAATCAGTTTTGTGAAGGTATTTTAAGAATATCGTTTGTTGTATGTCTTTAATATTTGCAAGCAAATTCGTTTGGGTGCTCCACATATCTCCATTGCGATTTTAGTTATATTAAAAGTATTACTATTTGCGTATAGCTATTTATATGCGTTAAGGAACTAGGCATCAAAAGCCGCAACGTTTTTTAAAATAATTTTTTTTCCACTATGACCTCGGCCAAATATTTCTGTTTTATTTTCTTGAAAATTTTGAATATCTTCGGCTCTTTTCAACCCATTGCCAAGATTTATACCTCATTTGATTGGAAAATAAATATTCTTTCTTAAAACTTACCAATTGAAGGGAGTTAAAGTGTAAAAATTGAAACAAAACGTTTTAAGGCTTAAAAGTTTGGGAAAAAATTTTAAAGCTTCAGTTTTTGAACGGAAAATTACGAGGAAGGTCATACAATTCAAGAAAACGGTTTACTCTTCTTAAAAGATTCATATTTTGATTTCTCACGCCTTTAAAAAAATTTAAATCCGAAAAAAACAACGCAGTTGCAGCTATTTTAACTGGTGTAGTATGTATTTACACGAACGCACAAACTCATTTTTCCACTTCATTCACGATATAAATGGTTTCATATGACCAAATTAATTGCAAGCTGCACTCATTGCACGATCAACATATTTTGAAGACACCGTCGTCGAATCGTGGGAAAGTGTTTTGTCAGCATACCTCACAAGCTTACTCGTAAGATTCTATATTTTTCAAATAAAATTCATTTATGCTTACTTACCATATTTTTGATATAAATAAAGCTTTAAGTTCAGTTGGAACTTCAGATTGGATTTACATGCCAAACCTTCTGCTTTGCTATTCTCAATAATTGCCGTATCTCCGCCGTGTAAATAAAGAGATATTGGGCGTTAGCCGCCAAATAGTTTTGCGAGTCCTTCCGCTCAGCTCTAGCGGGACATAACAAAATAAAACCTCTAGGAAATAAAGAAATAAAAACTATTAAATCAAAATATAAATTCTTCTACGCGAATGATATACTACAGTGACATCCTGCCAACCAAATTTGGATCCTTGTGATCCTTTTCTTTGACAAAAAAAAAATTTAATTTTTACAAAGCGTCAGCATTTGGGGGAAAATTGTAGTTTTTATTGAATGAGGCAGAAGAAATTATCAATAAGTCGTGGAATTCTTCAGAAGCGGTATCTGCACTAAGCGAGTATAGAAAACTGGCCACAAACAAGTTTATTTTTCGTGTTAGGGATCCTTATATGCAA